>JAANYP010003164.1:187080-305787 GCA_020465985.1 Centrapalus pauciflorus
AAAATAGGTTAGTTATCACGGGGAACCCAAGCCATGACTGACTTGGTAATACCATTCTCGTCCACATACTTGAACTCTTTCAAGTACCCATCTCGCCTTTCAGGTGACTTGGGCCTTTGAACTGAATTCTGTTGTGGTGCCGAGTGAATTAGATTCACTCTTTGCCTTTGAGTAGGCATTTGTTGTGATGCTCTAGAATAAGTCTTATTATAATGCATTTCAGACTGTGATCCCTGAGCTTTTACCGGAACATATTGTCTAACAGGAGTATGTGACCTAACTGGAGTGTGTGACCTGCTAGGTGTTGTGCTCCTATAGACTTGTTGAGGTGCTGACCTAGATTGATTACTGACACGATTCGGTGAATTTGTCCTAACCACTTCTTTTGGTCCAACCTTAACCGGTGTTTGTTTCACAACAGGTTTTGGTGCGACCTGCACAGTTTTCTCGGTACTCTGAGAACTACTAGTGCTCGCCACACTTGGTGAGGGCTTAACAGGTGTTGGATTCACTGTCTTAGGTGTAACATCAGCTTTCCTATTTGGACAGTGAGAAGCAACATGCCCTTTCTCGTGACATCTAAAGCAAGACATCTTATCCATGGACTTTTTGGTTGGTCCCTTAGATCTAGGTGTCTCACTAGTGTCTATTACCTTTGGTACATCTACAGTGTCTGTCTCTTCGACCTGGTCAGCCCATGAAATTTTCTGTGTTCCTGCAGGTGTTTCACTGGAGGAAGACACAAATTTCACTTTCTTGACCTTGACGGTTGAGTCAGTCACCTTAGGTGTATTTTCAACTTTAGGCTCAGGTGTAGGTTCAGGTAGGTCCTCTAAAACTACTGACTTGTCAGTTTTCTCCTGAGGCTGAGGCACATAGTTATCATTGAAAGGTAGAGGAATTTCGTGAAAACCTAGACCTACAGGCTTCTTAGACTGTCTTTGAGCATCTAAGACTTTTCCTAGGTTTAGGCTCGAATTCCTAAACTTTTCCAGCTTGCTATTTGCCTCGGCTACCTTAACCTTGGTCTCGGCTAGCTCTATGTCCTTGTCTTTCAGACTTTTGGTCAAGGCCTCTACGTGCTCATACATAAGTTCTATCCTAACACACTGCGCACTCAGTTTGTCTTTTAGAACGATTACATCTTGAGCATCAGCCTTAAGCTTTTCTTTTAAATCTTGTTTTATATCATTTAGGCTAGCATTTTCTATTTTTAAGTTTTCATTTTGAGCAGCTATGGTCTTATGTGAGTCTAAGACTAGATTTAACCTATCGTTAGAACTAACACATAAAGCACATAAATCACGAAATAGAGAAATAGAAAGACTAACCTTAGAGTTATCAGATTCCACGTTGGCCATCTGAGCAGCAAACTCCAGCACGGTCTGATCATTCGCCTTCTCTACCCACATCGGACTGTTTTCCCTTGTGGTCTGCTCATCTTCATCACAACCATTCTCCGTAACTTCAGCCATGAAAGCTCTAGCGTTGGACTCAGGATGTGAACTCCAGTCATAGGAACCATCTAGCTGTCTGTCAGAAGTGACATTAGATATCAGACCCGCTAGATTGGCCTGACCAGATGAGGAACTCGGAAGGTATCTCTGTTGGGACTGACTTTGGTACTGTCCTTGATGCTGACTCTGCCCCTGGTATGTCTCTACCTTCGGTCTTTGACACTCCCTGGCGAAGTGTCCCAATCCCTGACAGTTGTAGCATTTGACCTTGGACTTATCAAATCCTATCCCCTTGTTGTTCATCTGCAGATTCCTCCCAGTTCTCTTTATGAATCTCTTAACCCTCTGGGTTACCATGGCCAGTTGCCATTTCAGATCCATTTCCTCTAAGTCATCAGGGTCGACCTGATCGTAGTCTTCATCCCAAAGAGCCGGATCATTGAT
This sequence comes from Centrapalus pauciflorus, assembly GCA_020465985.1. NCBI lineage: Eukaryota > Viridiplantae > Streptophyta > Magnoliopsida > Asterales > Asteraceae > Centrapalus > Centrapalus pauciflorus. The sequence continues at coordinate 188,982 of JAANYP010003164.1, forward strand.
CTTCCCTTGAACGCAATTTCCGTATGCGGCCACAAACGAAGCAAGCAGATTCAGATGTTCTTCCGCCGACTTTGCGCTCATTGGCATCTTCGAATAGCTCTGACTGGTCGATGCCTGTTGGACTTGAGGTTGCGGTTCTTCCGATCTTCCTAACCCTAAGAACGCGCGATTCAGTGAGTCTTCGGACTCTGGTGGCGATGACGTTTCTCCGGTGAAAAACGCTGTAGCACTCTTCTGATCAGCTGTCACTGATGATTTTGATGTCTTTCCAAAATACATAGCCGGATTTTGGACTTGCTCGTAATCAGTCTCAGCCTTAATCATCTCGAAGTGATATGCCCTCAACGTTCCCACGATGTCATCCAGTGATTGAGCATAGTATTTATCTTCATTCAGCTTAATCATTGCCACGTACATAGCCCATTTGGCTGGTAGGGCATCAAGAAGCTTGTTGTTCTTGTCACTGTCCGAGTACTCAATGCCATGACTTTCAAGCTCTGTTATCAGATGATAGAATCGTGTGATAATATCATCCAACTGTTCATCCTTAAGAGCCTTGAAAATTGCAAACTGTTGGGTCAACAGCTCTGTACGCTTTCTACGTACCCGTGGATTACCCTCACACCTTTTCTGGAGAGACTCCCAAAGTTCTTTCGACGTCCTCTGAGTCCGAAATGTGTGCAAGATATCTTGAGGTAAAGCCATTCGGATAATGGAGAAAGCTTTGTTTTCAGCTTCAAATAGTTTCTTGTCATCCTCTTTCATCATCTGGTATGACAGAACCTTTTGACGGCCTTCAACCTCAGAAACTGGTGGAATGTACCCTTCATCAATGCACACCCACATGCGCATATCGTTGAATCGTACAAAATCCGTAAATCTGTCCTTCCACCAGTAGTAATCCTCAACTTTCATCAGCTTTGGTGGTGCATTAGCCTTCCCAACTTCGTGATCCATTTCAAGGAATTTCTGAAGGTTTGACATCTTTTCTGAAACAAATTGAATTTAGACTTAATTAATTTAATTCGAAACTAATGTGGATTAACTCTTTCGAATCTAGATAGATTCGAATGTAATTAGATTCCAATTTATTTGGTATTAAATTCGATTAAGTATCTTAATTCAATTAGATTCGAAATTATGGCAGATTCGAACAATTCCTTAGATTCGAAGATATGACAGATTCGAAGGACCCCTTAGACTCGAAGACCCTTAGAATCGAAGGCACAATAGAATCGAAATTCAGCAGAATCGAAGCACAGACTCGAAACAGTAACCAACTCGAAACAAACTCGAAACAATATAGACTCGAGATCAAATTCGAATATATTAACAGATTCGAAAAGTCACAGACTCGAAACTGACTGAAATTGACTCGAAAGGAGCGTATTTTGGTTAGACTCGAAAATAAAGTAAAACCCTAATTACCCCTATAGATTCGAGCGCCGCAAACTCGAAACACGGCTAACATTTTGATTTTTTGACGTTTTACGGATTAAATCACTATTTTTCAAACGAAAAATAATGATTTCGACCAAAAACGTGAAAAACGACAAAGTGTTTCCCGAATATGAATTTGCTAAGCTCAAAAACACGTTTTTGAGAGAAAAGAAAAAAAAAAAAACCGTCCAACTAGCGTCAAGAAACCTAGAATGTATCTGATGAACACGAAGAACACCACGAACACTCCGTAGGCTCTGATACCACTTGTAAGGTCTACCACTGCAAGATCTATCTAGACGCGGATCCGTTAACGAGTGCGGAATCCTCGTTGACGGTTAGACGGACAACTCTCAACCAACGGAAACACGGAGACTATTAGACGCTGAACGAACGACACACGAACGATCCTACGTACTAATTCTCTCCGAAACGGGACTCACCTAGCTGATAAACTCGAGATCGCCTATTGCTTAATTCCTCACGAATTCTGCCAAAGGTCTGCTAATGATTCGAGTCTATCCCTAATTATAGACCCTGATTCGAGTCTGTTGTGGGCCAACCTCGAATCTGGCCTAAGGCCCATTCGAATCTGTCCATCTGACAGATTCGAATCTAACCTATATTCGAATCTATGGATACATTCGAATCTATCACAGATTCGAATGCCATCTTTAACCTATTCGAATCTAGCCAATACACTTAAACACTTAAGTGATGAAACTTATGTTTTAACTTATGCTTGACATAATCTTTGACCTTTATGTTTGAACTTCTTGTAATATGTTACATCAAGTTCAAACACACAATCAGTAACAGACAAACACATATTAAACATATATATCAAAATACTGGTTAACTCAGAATATTACCTAAATCATAATCGATTAGACTGCTATCGTCACACAGGGTGTACCAACACAGGGGAACTCAAATGCTGTCAAAAAGAAAGCATTTGATAAATCTAAGGCTGAGTGCTTCAAATGTGGCAAAACTGGCCATATAGCTGCTGACTGTGTGTCAAAAGCTGTTGGACAATCTTTCAAACCATACAATACTAAAAGGGATGATGGCTACAGGGTTAAGTACCTTATGGCCATGGCTAAGCTGAAAAAGTTGGAAAACTCAGTGGCTTCCAATAAGCAAAAGGGACTCATGGCAGAGACATGTGACTGGGAGGAGTCTGATTCATCCTCAAATGAAGAAGACAACAACTGTCTGATGGCCAACACTGACGTCCCATCAACTAGCAACTTCAAACAGGACTTGCCTGAAGCTGAAGCCTTCAGCAGCTTTGAGAACTGGAACCCCACAATGATGTACAAGGTACAAAATTTTATGGCTTACAGTTCTGATGAAAAAGTAAAAATGTTTCAATATATGCTTGTTGATTTAAAAGCTGCTGTTGAGAAGCATAATGTTTTACTATCTGAAATCTCTAAGCTTAAAACTGATCTTGAAATAAAATCCAGTAAACTGGACAGTTTCCATAAGTTGGAAACTGAGCTTGATGAATTAAAACACATCAACTCCATTTTACTAGAAGAAAAGAGAGAGACAGATGTAAAATATGCAAAGCTTCAAAAGATAGTTGACTCTTGGTGCCAATCTGCACAAAAAGTCAGCCATTGCATCAGTCAGCAGATCCCTGCACAAATCCAAGCCTATCTTGGAGGGGATCTTGACAAAGCAGCTTCTATTGTTGAGATTAATAATCTGAAAGATGACTTATCCACTCTTGGTGAGCTTCCCAGCACTTTCCTCCAGAAAGTAAATGGAAATCTAGTCTCAACAAATAGGTTCTTCGGGCCTCAAAATACTGACAGCTTGTGTGAAAAAGCCCCAAACGCTGATGATGGAATGTGTTCTCCATCAAATCAGCCTGCTAAGTGCTCTGCTGATTCACACAAGCAAAAGAAAGGAAAACATGCTCAAGCTGTAGCACTGGACACTAAACCTGTTGACAAAATAGGCTCTGGGTCCAAAGCTGATGGTAAGAGATATGTTAATCCTTTTAATGCTAAACATTTTGAAAATAAGTTTTCAAAAGGTAAGCAGCCTGCTTTCAACAAGGGTAAGTCTCATGTTGAAAGAAAATCTGTTGTGGTTTAAAATAAGTTTTCAAATCATAGTGGAAAATTGGTTATAAATGAAAATAAGTCTTTCAAAACCTGAAACAGTGATTATGTTGATAGGCAGCATCAATCACATCTCAGTAAGGGCAAAGGCAAAGCCATTGCTCAGCCTGTGAAATCTGGGAATAAGTTTCCCAAACCTGTGGAAGGTCAAAAACCAATCAAGCTTCCTGTATTTGACATATGTCCTCCCAAAAAGATGAAAGAAGAAACGGGCAAAGCTGTTGCTATTGTGCCTTACACCCAAGCTGTTGATTCATCGAAAAATAGTAATAAGTTTGCTAAACCTGCTGATAAAATCAACAGAATTAATTCAGAATGTGATTCTGAAAGTTCTTCTTCCAAAAAGGCTAAAAAGAGAAAATGCTATAAATGTGGGAAGAAGACACACATAGCCAAAGACTGTCCTGAAACTGAGGACATGAGGCCTGTTGACTCTGCAAGTTCCATCATTGCTAAAACAAGCAGTGTTGGAAGTAACTTAGTCAATGAGAGAGGTATCCAAACTGATACCATTCAAATAGGAAATATTAGTGTGGATATCACTAGCCCATCAACAAATGTTGATGAAGTAGGAGAACTCATCAATATGATGAGTTCCCCTAAAAGTAACTAATGTTTTCCTATGACACTTTGCAGGACAAACAACCATCCCAGGTTTGGTACTTGGACAGTGGCTGCTCAGCACATATGACAGGTTGCAAGGACCTGCTAAGTGATCTCAGGCCTGAAAAAGGGCCAAAATTCACCTTTGGTGAAAATGTACAGGGATCCACTGAGGGATATGGATCTCTTAAAGCTGGTGCTGCAGTGTTCAAAAGAGTAGCCTATGTGGTTGGGCTAAAACATAATCTTGTTAGCATAAGTCAACTGTTTGATGCTGGCTACAAGGTTAACTTTGATGAGCACCTGGGTTACATATTAGATCCCCAAGGCAAAGTTGTGCTATGTGCTCAACGAAAGAAAAGTGTATATGTTGTGGACATGAAATCTGCTGATCCCTCAACTGAAACCTGCTTTCTCACAAGAACCAAAGCAGACCTTAACAGGTTATGGCACAAAAGGCTGTCACACCTGAACTTCAAGAATATCAACAAACTCTGTAAGAAAGAGTTGGTAACAGGTTTGCCTTCTATAACTTTTATTAAGGATAAACTCTGCACAAATTGTGAAAAAGGCAAGCAGAGAAAATCATCTTTTAAATCCAAGAATAGTTTTTCTATTGATACTCCTCTCTTCTTAATCCACATGGACTTGTTTGGACCAGTCAGTGTCCCAAGTCTAGGAGGAAGAATATACACTCTAGTAATGGTTGATGAGTTCTCCAGGTTTACATGGGTGATCTTTCTGAAGAGCAAAGGAGAGGCTGCTAGAGAAATCATAGGATTTATCAAAAAGATGGAAATGTTGAACTCTGCTCAAGTAAAGCAGCTTAGAAGTGATCATGGTACTGAATTCAGAAATAGTACTCTTGAGGACTTCTGTGAGGAAAGAGGGATCACACAGAACTTTTCAGCAGTAAGAACTTCACAACAAAATGGAGTTGCTGAAAGGAGAAACAGAACCCTCATTGAAGCTATTAGAACCATGTTGTGTGCATCTGGTTTACCTTCACCATTTTGGGCTGAAGTTGTCAACACTGCTTGCTTCACCCAAAACAGATCCTTAGTGGTAAAAAGGTTCAACAAGACTCCCTATGAGCTGCTCAAAGGGAGGAGGCCAAACATTTGCTGCTTCCAAGTGTTTGGATGTCCCTGCTTCATTCTGAATCAAAGGGACCAACTGGCAAAGTTTGAACCCAAAGCTGATGAAGGTGTGTTTGTTGGATACTCTACTATCTCCAAAGCCTACAAATTATACAACAACAAGAGAAAGGTGATAGATAATTCTATCAATGTCACCTTTGAAGAGTCCAGGATTGCCTCCACCAAAGTTGTTCCTGAATCAGTTTCAGGAGAATTCAGCTTTGATGATCTCATGCATTCAAACAGTGAAGAGAAGGACTAAAAAGCTTCCACTACATCCAGAGTGGAACCTGCTAATCATGATGGACATCATGATGATTATGTTAATACACCCTGTGTGAATAAGTGTACTGACTTAATTACAACTTCATGTCCTGAACCAATCAATGATGATTTTCCTGGATCCTCTGCTGATATGTTCAACAATGGAGAGTCATGCTCAATAAGTGAATAGGCTCAAGATATTAGTGTGTCTAAAAATCTTGAGAGCTGTTCAACAGGACCTGTTGCAGATGCAAACAACTCAAGAGAATCTCATTGAAGAATGATCCTAAGTGGATCAGGTGTCACCCAAATGATCAAATAATTGGTGACATCAACGAAGGGGTGCAAACCAGATGGGATAGCTTAGGGAACATTTGTACGTTCTCTAGCTTTGTACCCCTAATCGAGCCAAAGAAACTAGATGAAGCACTTAAAGATGCCAATTGGATCACTTCTATGCAAGAGGAACTCAATCAGTTTGAGAGAAACAAGGTATGGAAGCTGGTCCCTGCTCCTAAAGATAAAACTATAATTGGCACCAAATGGGTTTACAGGAACAAGATGGATGAGCAAGGTCATGTCATTAGAAATACGGCAAGACTTGTTGCTCAGGGCTATAGACAGGAGGAAGGCATTGACTATGATGAAACATTTGCTCCTGTGGCCAGGCTAGAGGAAATTCGTTTGTTTCTAGCCTACACTGCTCATAAGAGCATGAAGGTATTTCAAATGGATGTGAAGAGTGCATTTCTGAATGGGAAGCTGCAAGAGGAAGTTTATGTCAAGCACCCTCCAGGTTTTGAAAATGAACATCATCCAGGTTTTGTCTATAAGTTGGACAAAGCCCTCTATGGTCTAAAACAAGCCCCTAGAGCTTGGTATGACACTCTTACTGATTTCCATATGAGCAATGGGTATTCCAGAGGTAAAGTGGATACCTCACTGTTCATAAAGAAGGTGAAGTCTGATATTATGCTTGTTCAAATTTATGTGGATGACATAATATTTGGTTCTACTAATGAGCAGTTATGCAAGAATTTTTCATTACTCATGTAATCCAAATATCAAATGAGTATGATGGGAGAACTTACTTTCTTTTTAGGATTACAGGTTAAACAAACCTCAAATGGAATTTTTATAAATCAAAGAAAGTATACTTTAGATCTATTGAAAAAGTTTAAATTTGATCAAATTCTCCTTTTAAAACCTCAATGGCAACCAATGTAAAATTGGATGCAGATGCCAGTGGCAAAGCTGTTTCAGTAACAGCTGATAGAGGCATGATTGGGAGCTTGCTGTACTTAACTGCTAGTAGACCTGATATTATGTTTGCTACTTGTCAATGTGCTAGGTTCCAAGATGATCCAAAAGAATCACATCTAGCTGCTGTGAAAAGAATCTTCAGATACCATAAGGGTACACCAGGTTTGGGTCTTTGGTATCCCAAAGACTCAAGCCTTGAACTAACAGGTTATTCAGATTCTGATTTTGCAGGCTACAGGCTAGACAGGAAAAGCACAACAGGTGGATGTCAACTCCTTGGTGGTAAGTTGATAAGTTGGTGTAGCAAGAAGCAGAATTCAGTTTCTACTTCTACTGCTGAAGCTGAGTACATTGCTGCTGGAAGCTGCTGTGGGCAGATTCTGTGGATGCAGCATCAGCTTGAAGACTATGGCCTTGTATATAGGAAAACTCCTATTCTGTGTGACAATACAAGTGCCATAGTTATCTCCAACAATCCAGTGTTTCACTCCAGAACAAAGCATATAGAGGTTAGACATCATTTCATCAGGGATCACATTCAGAAAGGTAATGTGGAGGTAAGTTTCATTTCCACAGATGAACAGCTTGCAGACAATTTCACCAAACCTCTTGATGAAAACAGATTTAATTATCTGGTAAGCAAGCTGGGCATGTTAAACAAAAGTGACTAAGTGTCCAAAATGCTCTAAGTCATTATATGTCTCACACTGCTCAAGTTTCGCAGAACAGCTTAGACAGAACAGGCTATGCATGTTCTATACTTAGCCGTTTTCTGCAAAACTTGAACAGCATGAGCATATAACAGGTTTGACAGTAACAGCTTATATGTCAAGCCTGATCTGATGATCAAATCTACATCCTGCTCATTTTTTCAATCTGTCATACAAGACACTATCTTGTAACCTGATCAGCTATTGAACACAACCTGTTCTTACATAGCTGAACAGGTTGAAGGAACAGCCTGAAGAGTGAACAGCTTGTGATGACCCTACTCATCACAGGTTTGACCATCAGCTTAGACCATCAGTTTTAATTACCTTTCTTCATAATTAAGTTACTTAATTTTTGTTTTTATTTAACTTAATTATTGCGGATAATGTGTGTTTACGAGTGTTAGTGAATAAAAAGGGCTCAAGTGGTCTGACAACCGGTCTGACATGGACAACCGTTCCGTTTTCCGTTAACGACCATTTCAAATCAACCACCCAAATGTTTCTCTCTCATACCCACTCACATTAAAATCCTATAAATACCACCTACTGTTTTCATCTTCGTCTTCCTCCCTACTTCCATAACTTCCTAAGAACCCTAAACTTCGACTAAGTGTCATGTGCTTCTGCTAATTCACTACTTCCCAAATGGCTCACCAAAACAACCCCTTTTTACCAGTATTTGTTGGTGCTGATGTTCAAAAACATGCATCTGTCACCACAATGCTAACTCTGAAACCTACTAACTACCTTGCAAACCTAACCATTCTCAAAAATTATGTGGGAAAAGGCTACGAAGAAATGGTGGAGTTTCTGAAAGTTCACCCCCTGAACTATGTCATGACTGCCAATCCTGGTGTCCTGTACCAGGAAATGGTGTATGAGTTCTGGTACACTTGTGCCTACAACCCAGATACCAAAGTCATCAGGGGCACAATACTCAATGGGACTCAGACCATTGAGATCACAACTCGTCTAATCAAGGAAACTCTTCGTCTCCCTGTGGCTGAACCCTATGATCAGCCCCAGCCTGAAGATAAACAGATGAGGAATCTGCTGCACTTCTATGGTGTAGCAGAACCAAAGGTTGGAGCTACGCTGTTTTGGAAGGATTTGTCTCCAACCTACAGTATTTTTTATTTGCCTCTGTGGTGATGTGCTTCAGCAGTAAGGTTGGTTCCTTTGACCAACTAAGCCGTGATGAGATTCCTATAGTCCTACAGCTTGTGGATGGGACTACAATCAACATGGCCAGATGTATTTTCAAGAATTTGAGGAATCTGGTGCAGCAGGAGACACGTCCAGCTGCTGTTCGTTATCCTAGATTTTTGAGTCTCATTTTCAAGCACGTTTGTGGTGAGCATCTGTATAACGCTCAGCCTTTACTTCGTACTGCTGCATTTCCTGTTATAGGAAATAGAGTTTTCTACACTCCAGTTCTCCCAAATCAGCCTCCTCTATCCACTCCAATGAGGAGGCTGCTAGGATTGGTGGAAGGACCCCCTGCTGTGAGGGTGGATCCAGAAGCTGCTCCCAAAGCAAAATCCAAATCCAGGGTCAAGTTTGTTAAGAGGACCTGGAAATGACTGAAGCTGAGCCTGTCCACAAGAAGGCCAAAACAGCCAAGTCTAAGTCTGCACCCTCAGCCTCTGTGGCTGAGGGGGAGCAGGCTTCTCACCCTGGTTCATTTATTGAACCTGAAGCCTCTGTGGCACCTGAGACCATGGAACATGCCAACCCACCTGTTTCTGACCCAGTCTCCAAACCAGTACCTCTCATCACTTCCCCACAATCACCCACCTCATCTCTCAGATCATACCAACGAGAATACCTTGCCAAAAAGAAACCAACAGCCAAAACAGCCCAGACCAGCCCCTCTGTTCCCTCTTAATAGGGTTCAGTTGAAAAAGAAGCACACCCTGCTGCCTCTCCTATTTTGGGAGAAGGTTCAGCACATTTGGAGTCTGCTTCACTCCAAAGAGAGTCCACCCAGAGTCAGCCTAGACCCTCTGGTTCCTCCCAACAGGAGCCAGTTGTACATATGGAGACAGCCACATCCACTATTCCAGCCTCCCAACAGGCTGAGAATATTGAAAGACAGGAGTTCTCTCCACTCCATACTGAGTCCACATAGTCCCCACTCCATACTTCTTCACACCCTACGTCTGCACGAGGTGCCCACACTGCTGGATTAGACCAACCAGTGGCTCAGCCTCCAATATCTGTTCCTCATGATACAGCTGTTATAAGCCCAACAGCTGCTGAAGGACCAACCACCCAAGCTGATGAACCACTGGGAACTAAACATCCCTTTGGTGAGGCTGCTCCTATCATGCAAACTCCATCAGCAGGTTTCACCACTACTGATGTTGAAATGCAAATCTCATCTCCCAATGATGAGGTACCTTTAAACCAAGGTGCTGCAGAGGGAACCACCCCTGGCCTTAATGAAGGTGCTGCAACACAAGCAGCATCTGAAAGGCTACCAACCTCTACCCCCTCCCCTGATGATGCAGCTACAACCACTTCTGAAGGACCTATCGACCCCTCCAAGCTGGGCCACATTACATTTGCCCAGGCTATGGAGCTTCTCTCAAAAGTACCTTCTCCTTATCCATCACATCCCCATACACCAGCCTCATCATCATCATCACCATCTACTCAATCCAAACAGTCTACCCATACTCCTCCATCACCTAAAGATCTGCCTTTGAAGGATCAGCTTTCCTTGCTGACCAAAAAAGTTCGCTCTTTAGAAACATCAATGTCTTCTCTACCCTCTTTCATTTCAGACTCTGTATCTGAACAGCTCAAAGGATTCTTTGATGTGTTCAAGAATTCCTTCCCATCCACTCCTCAAACTGAAAACTCCTCACAGCCGCTTGCACTTACTGCACAGCTGCAAAGTATCTCCACTTCCCTCTCCTCAATTCTTTCACACCAACAGGAATTTGTGTCCTCTATGACAGCCATATCCCAACAGCTGTCCACTCTCCTCACTACTTGCAACTCTACTATTCCTGATACACTGGCCAGCCTAAATACTCTAATAGTCTCTTAATGAAATTCTATGACAGCAAACCTTACTGATGTGCAGGACTCTTTTGAGTTACATCTTGCACAGCTTAAAAATCTGCTATTCACAGCTTCTGATAAAGAAAATATTCTTAAGCTGACCTCTCTTGTTGATTCCCAATCCTCTTCTATTCAAACCTGTCTTTCCCAACTTGTAGAGGTGAAGGACACCCTGGCTTTCTTAGTGCATAGCCTGGTTGGTCCCAAACCTGCTGCCAAAGCTGCTGCAAAGCCTACTGAATTTGTTTCTTTAAGCAGACCAGTTGTTGAAGGTGTTGGTCCATCTCCTTCAAAGGGGGAGAAATTGTCTGCCTCGAAGACTAAGTCTAAGGGGGAGAAAACTTCTTCTTCTAAGGAGAAATCAGCATCTACTGGTCAAACAACATGTGCATCAGTAACAGGTACAGGTTCAGCTGAAGGTGCCTCTCATCAACCTGAAGCTACTCAGCCTACTCAGGCTGGATCTCCAAACCCTGCATAATCTAAGGGGGAGGAATTTATTCCTGAGGACAGGCCAAGCAGCAGAAAGAGGCATCTTATTCTGGAAGAAGAAGAAGAAGAGGAGGAAGACATTCCTGAAGCCGTTACCACTACAACAGCTAGAGGAAAAGAAAAATCAGTTGTTGATCCTGACCGCCGAAAAGCAGCAGACCTAAAGTTTGACAAAGCCAGGGCTAAAGAAATGGGCGTTCCTATTGAAAAATACTATGAGCTCAGAGATGAACAGCTCAAGGCCCTGGAAATACTGAGAAAAGAAGAAGCCTCTGCCAAAGCTGCAATATCTCTTGCATTCAAAGAGGCAAGCAAAACCAAAATGCCTTCTTTGGATGTGCAGAGAAAACTGCTTGAAGCTGCTAAAGAATCAGCTGGTGGAAAGGAAGGTGAACAGGAAAAGGGTGCTCTGGTCTCTGTGACCAAACCCAAGCAAGCATCCTCTGCAAGGGCCCAGTTCCACTTTGACAACTTGGCAAGGAAAAAGTTTCATGATGTTGCTGATAGAAGATTTGTCAAGAAAGCAATTGTCAAAGCTGTCCCCACATCAAGAAAAGGCAAACAGTGGAAATTGCAAATAACCAGAATGGGTGCAACAGGCCCAGAACTGGAAACTTATGACTACACTGATGTTGCACAGATGGGGTACAGGGAATGGGTTGAGCTGGCAGTCGCCCTGAGCCAGTCTAAGTCTGAAACGGCTAAGACTATTAGGGCATATGTTAAGAAGCTGATGGAGAGAGTGAAAGATCTTGGCCTGATCTCAAAAGAAATAAGTGAGGGTGTCTCTGTGACTTACCCTAAAATAAAGGCCAGGAGAACCAAAAAGGATTCTGAGCTGGAAGAACTCCTGATCGTGATTGAACAAGGTGACTACGCTGTAGAGATCAAAGGAGTTGACTACAGCCTGCCTAGAGGAGTAGAGTTTGAAGAAGGCAAAATAATTGAAGAACTTGAGTTGGGGGCATTTTTGTAGATCCCTTGACACAGAAGAAATGCTTTCAAAGAGAATCAGATCTTCACAAGGTAGGTCTCAAACAGCTTGGGGCCTTCAGACTTGCAACTTCCTTCAGGCAATCCAGCAAGTGAAGAGCAGCCATCTGGGACCAGCTCAGAGGCTTTTATGAGAGAGGTGAACTTCAAGATCCTAAATCTATGTTTCTCAGAGTTGAAATTCAAGATCTGGAGGAAACAATGGATGAAATTGAAAAAATGTTTGAAGAAGGACTGCCACCACTGCAGTGAAGTCCACCTACTATCTGAGTAGGTGAAGAATGGAAGCTGTCCATCTGTTGGACAGGCTAGCCATTATCTGCTCCCAATATCAACAGTCCAAATTGTTGAACTCTTTTGTACATTAGTTGTACTTTGTTACATCTGTTGTAACTTTTCTTATTTACATTAGTTTTAATATACATTAGTACATTAGTTGTACTTTTGTAAAAACATGTGTTGTTTATGTAATCAAAATCAGTATATATAAACTGATCTTTTACTTTACTTAAATGTTGTAATTTCATTTCAGCAAGATGTATTGTAAAATGTATAGTGATTATTGATTAAATCAGCTCAGACTGATTATTGCAAATAGGGGGAGATTGTTAGGCACAAAAAGGCCTCAGTCAAACCTGCTCTACATCTGAGGGGGAGATTTTTAATCAAACCTGTTGATGCACTTGAAGGTATAATTTAAGGCCTGTTTATGCCTTATTGAAACATGAAAAATGATTTGCAATATCAGCCCAAAGTTGTTTACCATGTTGCATTCGTTGCAACAAAGGCAGTTTGTCCAAGCTGTTCTGTCTGCTGAACAGGCTGGACATAAACTGTCTACACTGCTCTCTTCCGTTGAGCAGCTTGGATAGTTTACAAGTGTTCTGTTCTTTGTTAACAGAACCTGTTCATTATGAACAGGCTAAACACTCTATGGAATATGTTTCCAAGTCCTCATGTATTGTTTTTGGCTACAAGATCAGTTTACAAGTCGAACACAAAGTGGAAAACAGAACTGCACAGCCTGCCCACGCTGTTCTGTTACATGAAGACAAATGGATATCTGAAAAGGGTGACAGACCTTTTCTTATATCAAAATGGCTTTAGCAATAGAAGAAAGATGCAAAGTTGACATTCCTCTTTTAGTTAAAGCCTTATGCAACAGTGACAAAAAGGAAAAGACAAAGATTCTGCCATGTGAAGACAAATATGCTTTATTAGAACGTGCAGAAAGGTGTCTTGTCTTTTTGGAAAGACTTTCCACTATCTCTTCCGTCCAATGAAGAAGTTTCAATGAGATTTTCCTTTTGAGTATAAAAGGAAGCTTCTAAGGATTGTAAGACATCCAAGAGTGTGAAATCAGATCGTGCATTAAAGTGTGTTTTCATGCATGCAAGTCTGCTTGAATATAACAGTACGTGTGTCTAAGCTGTTCTTATTCAAGCTGTCCATCTGAGTCTTGTAAAATCAGTGACTGCATCTAAGTGAGTGTAGTCATTGTATCTAGTCTAAGTGTGTCTTAGATTAGTTGAACAACTGTTGTATCTGTCATCTCAGCTTGAACCTTTCCGCAGTCAAGCTTGTTTGTAAATTAACACTTGTTAATAATATACACAAACATTGAGAAAAGATTGTTAAGTTTTTAAATAGCTGTATTCACCCCCCCCCCCCCTACAGCTTAGAACTATACTCTTGGGAAATCTTTTAGGACCTACATCTGTAATCTAAACTTGTTTGTAATTTAACATACTTGTTAATATATACACAAACGTTGAAAAAAAACTGTGTGACTTTGTTTTAAATGTATTCACCCACCTCCCCTAGTTACTTTTGAGTTATTGCGATAACAATTTAGGTACTACAGATATGTTTTATTGATAAAAATATAAAAAGATATTACTATTTTTGAAAACTGAAAAATTGTTGGTGACCTGCTAAACACGTTTGCATGTCACTAGTTACTATTATTGATAGAAAACCAAAAAATTGTTACTATTAATGATAATAATGACAAAAGTTATTACTATTTTTGGTCATTTGCCCCTTAAATACCATAAGTTAATATATTATTAAAGTTTTATGAAAATTTTTTGTTTTTTATTCAATTCTATAACATTTCAATCAACTAAATATTCAGATATTTCATTTTTCGGTTATAAATATTGCACATGTCCTATAACTATAGGTTAATGATTTACCTTCTCCATGTTGGTCATAAGACCAGTCAGTAGAGGACTCAGAGGTTGGGCCACCCTTTTTTCAAAAAGTAAATATTATTTTTGAGAGGGCCGCGTTAAAATTTTAAACTTCTTTTTTTAGTTAATAAATTAATTTTGAACGTACTACTTTGATATTTATGATGACAAATTACCACCTATATCAGTTAAAAAATTAACATGTCATTAAAAATATTTTAGAACAACTTATGATAATTAAACAACTTAATCATTTATTCATTTAAGGATTACTAGCAGTGTACCCGCGCAAAGCGGAGGAGACAACAATTTAATTTTTTGGGTTAATATGTTACTTCAATAACACATCATCCTTCAAAACATATTCTAGCATAAAAGTACGGTACCCCGCGCATAGCAGTACCCAAGGAAAAATATTTTCATCGTAAAAAATAGCTATAGTATAAAGACAAATATATAAATCATGCCACATACATATAACAGAAAACTATTCGTTCTTCTGTTAGAAAAGAAGTATCACGAAGAACTTTTGGAAAGAAGTTTAAGGTGAATAAATACACCGACATATTTCTCAGCCAACTAAATAAATGCATACTTATAATTCTAGGTTCAATCTTAATGTGTTACATGCACCCTTATCAAGTTTCGGGTTTCAAAGGCCAGAAAATAAGGTCGTGGTCTAAGCGAACGGCCATATTAACCTATACTTACTTGAAGCTTCTGTTGTCCGTCTTTTACTTCATAATAGCCCATAACCTCAGGTTTTGGTCTAACAGATACAAATACTCTTCCACACACAGTCCATGCTGCCGATCAGATCATATTTCACACATAGTCACAGCACAATGGCATGAAATATATACATGTTTGGATGATCAATTTCTATGCTAATTTTATGTCCTAAACCCCCTAACATGGATTTTGCATCTGTTCTAGCCCTCTTTAATTAGCAGCAGCAAAGATATATATATATATATATATATATATATATATATATATATATATATATATATATATATATATATATATATATATTATATATATATATATATATATATATATATATATATATGTATGTATGTATGTATGTATATAAACAGTTGAACAACAGGGGAAAGGAAAGATAAATGGTGAATATGCTAAGTAATAAACAACATAGAAAAACTTAAGGCAATCTTCCTTGTAAAACCAAGAAAACAAGTATATCTCATAAAATAATCACAAAAAAATGTATGCATTAGACTTTCATGGTTCTATTTTTCATTTAGTGATCAATGAACCATATATTAATTATTATAAATAAATTCATTAATGGATTGGATCATGAGTTGATCAATTGGTTGCATCCTCATGAATTTGAGTAACCACTTTTTCCATTGCTCATATTTGTTAGGATAGAGAACTAGTGGTCTGTTTTCTGATCCTAAGACAAGAGCTTCCCTTGACATCATGATGGTGGTTGGTGAGTGCTGTTTTGAAAAGTGATCTTTGGAAGTGGAAACTGAAAAATCAGTTGAATGATCTGAAGTTCGGATGGTGGAACGTATTTCGGATGGGGTCCGAAATTCGGATGATTGGAGAACCGAGGGAAACATAGGAAACAAAACTGGTTAATAAGTATCTGAAGTACGGATGGGGCCGAATTTTGGATAGAGTGGAACCGTGGGAAAACGTTTGTTGAACCGGCTGGCTAACGACTTTCTTATGATCTTTTAAGAACAGAGTTCAAGTATACGAGTGATCCGAAATACAAATGATCCGAGTTTCGGATGGATTTGAGGAACCGAAGTTCAAGGTGTTTACTTATCCGAGTTTCGGATGAAGGAGCCAGAGTACTTAATTGATGCGAAATAGGATTACCCGAAGTAGGATCCGAAATTGGGTCCGAGTTTACACTTAGAAAATTTTTTGCCTTTTTAATAGAACAATAGCATATTAAGAACAAAAACCCAGATTTGATAAAAATGTGTTTTGAAGCCTGAAAATGATTCCTAAATACTCGGTTTGAATTTAGAAACAAGTTTTGTGAAAACTAATAACCAAAAACACCCAAAAATCGTGATTTTTAAGCAAAAAAACCGTGAATAAGAGCAATAATATTTCCGATTTGATTTTTCAGCAAATAATCCCTAAAAACATGTAAAGATTGAACAAAAGTGCTCAAAATCAATACTAGAAGAATTTATCGATGACTATGAAATGTTAAAACACGCAAAAACAGAATATTTAAATTAGTTTAAAATAAAACCGTGAGTTTTATGAAGAACAGGATGAACAACAATGGATCCCAAGCAAATTCAGTTGAAATCCACCTCTTTGGCTCTGATACCAATTGTTTTTGTTGTCCCAATCAATATTCATGTACTCACACAAAATAAACAATTATTTACTCAAGAAAAACAAAGAGAATAATACTCAATCTTTGAAGAACTGTCAGAGTGAAAAAGTGTGCAGCCGCCGCATTCTATTAGAATAATGGGAATAATGACAAAAGGTTGGAAACCCTAGGCGTGGGTTTCCATTAAATACATTTGCAAGTTTGAAGGGGTTTACAAACTAAACCACTCAACTTCTAGATAAAAGAAATCTTACATATAAAGGAAATGAAATTACATTGACGTAAAATAAAAACTATCTATTACAAAATGAAACCACAGGATTGAAATTTAATATTTAACATTATTGCCGTTGGGTACAATTATAAATAGAGTTGAAAACAATAGTTTGATATAGTTCAGGGGCTTTATTGTAAATATACAATAGTTGTAAATTGTGTGTGTGTGTGTCTATATATATATATATATATATATATATATATATATATATATATATATATATATATATATATATATATATATATATATATATATATATATATATATATATATATATATATATATATATATATATATAGTTCAGTTGACAATTAGAGATACACGGTTGCATGATTGCATGTGGATAGATATAGCAGTACACGGATCTAGAGAGAAAGTGAAGTTTGCTTTGCAAGAAAGCCAAAAACCCAATGTAATATTTTCTCTCTAATCATTCAATATATTGTGATTGATGTTAATCGTTCATAAGATTGTTAATGTTGATATGAATTGCAAGAAATATTGAATTCACAATTGGTATCAGAGCCAAATATGGCTAAATTTGAGTGAATTTGAATCTGGATTTTGAAAAATATTTGAACACTGTTACATTCGAAATTTTTAAATTTCAGAAAATCATTTGTGGATTTTGATTTTGTGGATGAAATGGAATGAATTTTGGATTGAAGGTGTGAAATTTAAAGGCGAATCTGATGATATAAGCATTAAATATTATCTCTAAACACACAGAATTTAATTGAGAAATTTCAGATTTTTTGAAAAAGTGTGTGTTCTTGAGGTATTTTGATTGATATATTGGTTTTTAATCGAAAATTGGATAAATTTGTTTCACAAAAGTTGTTTCTGCTATCATAACGAGCCTTCGTTGTGATTTGTAGATCAATTTGTGAAATTTTTGAAAAGTTTTATGGATTTTGACTTGAATCTGTCAAAAACGGATGAATCTCGGGCAAAACTGCATTCTTAGTGTTATTCGAGTTTGATGAAGGCTTTATTCGAGTTTGATGAAGGCTTTATTCGAGTTTGATGAAGGCTTTATTCGAGTTTTATGAAAGGTTTATTCGAGTTTTATTAAAGCTTTATTCGAGTTTTATTAAAGCTTTATTCGAGTTTTATGAAAGTTTTATTCGAGTTTTATGAAGCTTTATTCGAGTTTTATGAAGCTTTAACCGAGTTTTATAACACTTTAACCGAGTTTCATCAAAGTCCATTCAAGTTCATTCGAGTTTGATTAGTACTTTGACCGAGTTTTATCAATGCTTTGACCGAGTTTGAACCCTTGTTATTCGAGTTTCATGCTTTATTGATCGAGTTGCATGCTATATTGATCGACTTTCATACTTAATTGCTCGAGTTTCATGCTTATTTGATCGAGTTTCATGCTTAATCAATCAAGTTTCATAGTGCATTAATCGAGTTTTAAGTCTTATTCATTCGAGTTTTGTCATACTTTTGAATGTTTGACCTTAGCTGCTTAAATTGGCCATAACTTTTGACTCGAACATCGTTAGAAGGCCTATCATACCTCAAATCGAAGCTTAAACCGATATCTACAATTCTATAACTCGTGCAGCCGGTTCGGGTAAATTTTCGAGGCCCAAATCCACTCCAGAAAAAAGTTACGGGTATTTTTCTGCAGAAAAGCTGAAAGATTTTTCACAAGTTATCATTTACCGAGATAGTTTTTCAAAGTTTTATGAGAATTCACTCAGTTTTTCCATAAAAGATCTTGGAAGATTCATTTTTCTGCAATTCATAATGGAATATGAAAAATTTTCAAAGTCTGAGCTGATTGTCAAACTTACTAAATCTGAAAAGATTCGTAAGAACAATTATGATATCCTCATTCAGTTAAATACAGATAAAGCTTTGGCTTTACGTGATGTAAGAATACTGAACGAAGAAATTCAAATCTTAAAAGAGGAATTAAAAACTCAGAGTTTAAAAGATAATCAAAAGTCTGAGAGTTGTGCTTATCAGTTAGAAATATATGATTTATATAAAAAATTTGAAGATGAGAAGTCTGAGCTTATTGCAAAACTTACTGAATCTGAAAAGATTCGTAAGAACAATTATGACATTCTTGTTCAGTTAAATACTGATAAAGCTTTGGCTTTACGTGACGTACGATTACTGAACGAAGAATTTTTGAGCTTAAAAGATAAACAAAGTTTTGAGAGTCATGTTCTTAATTTGAAAATATTTGAGTTGAATAAAGAACTTGATGAGCTTAAACAAGAGAATTTTCAGAGTACAACTCAACTAAAATGTCTTGTGTCTGAAAAATCTGAGCTAAACAAGAAAGTTAAGGATCTTGAAGATACACTTTCTAAGACAAAACAAACTAATCAAAATTGTATTTTTAACAAAAATGAAGGAATTTTTGCTCTTCAACAAGAGTTGTCTTTAACTAAAGATTTGATTGAGAAGGAAAGACATGAGTTCTTACTTAAAGAACAAGATTTTAAATCAAAATCTGAATTGTTTGAAGATGAAAGACAAATGTTCTTAATTAAAGAACAATCTTTTAAATCTGATTACCAATCATTTGATCATGACAAAAATTCAGATTTAGTCATTATCAAAAGTTTGGAAGATCATATACTTCATCTTACAAAACAATTACATGTTTTTACTTCATCAACTGAATCAGAGGTTAAGACCCGTTCTTCAGTGTGTTTAAAATCCAATGTTGATCAATCTAGTTGGTCTTCTGAAACTGAAGTGAGTCTAACTAACTCTGCTAAGTTTGATTCATCTTTAGATCTGAAACTTAAGTATCTTCTCAAGATACATAAAGGCAAAGACAAAATCATTGAACAACTTCCGGTTAAGATTTACACAGGTGAATCTTCAAAGCCTAATGTTTTTAAAGTTTTTGGAAATACTGGTCCGTCTAATCAGAAAACATTTTCACTAAAAACGACCACGTATTACCAAAAACAGGCCAGAATCGGACAGTTTTTCAGGAAGAAGAGTTCAGAAAATTCTAATTATTCAAAGTCAAGTTTCTTTAGACACTCATATATTAAATTTTCAAATACTCAAAGAAATTTGTTTTCTGCTTTTGAAAAAGAAGCTGATAATTATAATCTGCAATGGGTACCTAAACCCAAGTATAAGTGGGTACCAAAACCTGTTTTTAAATGGGTACCCAAGAACACTAATAAGTCTGGATTTAAATCAGTTTGGATACCAAAGACATCTTGATTTTGCAGGTTATAGGTTTTGAGATCATTACACACTGGAACCCGCACTTCAAAGAAATGGCATCTACTTATTTTCAAGTAGAATCCATTCAAATGGCTTTTAGTTTATCCAAACTGAAACCCAAGAATCCGCGATAAAGGCTTCTAATTCTGGAATTTCTACCCTGCATTCAACTCTAAAGCTATATTGATAAAGAGGGAGTTTTATTTTACAATTTTCTGCTCCTGATTAATTTCTATAAGTTGACTAAATTTGTGTGCTTATTTTCAGGGGAAGTTTCAGACATTCTTTGACGATGACATTTTTCACAAAAACTATGTGTGATTTTCATGAAAAATATTTGATGCACACATAAAATTTTGTTTTTTAGCTGAAAAGAAATTTTTTCATCTGATTCTCTAAATTTTTCATTGATGTTAATTGGTCTAATCTCTTTGATTTTCATAATCTCATTTCTTCTGAGATTTTCTTTGTTACAATGCTTCCAATTTATACTGGATTCTCCCGTTATCTACCAAGTGCTAATTCTTTCAAGAAAATCTGATTCTTTTCTAATCATATATCAGATTTTCCATTTCATTCTGATATCTCCCAAATTATCTGAATATCATCTCTGAAATTATTTGAGCTGAATTTCATCATATCCCATGAGCTTCAAAGCTGAAAATATTTCTGCTGACTTCGATTATGCTACAAATTGTGTTTGATAGGCATAAATATCGCTTCTATGGTCTAACCAGAACCGGAAGACCTACCGAAGAAGCAAACCAACTGTAGTTTGTGTGGGTAAGGGTTCTTTAGGTCTATTAGTTGAGAAGTGTCAGTTATCACGAGATACTGACAGGGTTGAGCAGAGGTAAAATGTCAATGAGATGGATATATTGAAAGGAGATGGTGGTGCATCAGATCATGCTTTCGTTACAAAGCTGACTAAATTTATTTCTCAAAAGTGAGCCGGAGGGAGCTTAGTTGAAAAATGCTGAAAGCTGAGAGTTGAGAAAGGATTTGAAGAAAATAAAATCCTACCTACACTATGATGGCTGGGTAATCCACATAATCTATCAAGCCCTAGGTGACTTGATATTGAAAAAGACGTCATGGACCCAGTGACGCATGCACTTAACCCCACCAACTACTCAGTTATCTCTCAAAAGATTTCTAATTCAATAATCACGGAGTTATACCACAATTCTATCGATATATCATTTGGATATTACTGATATTAAAACAATGAAGACATTTGCTCCGGTCTCCCACTTCATTTGATGCACATTGTGTCTAGAGCTGATTATATACACTTTTAGGACACATCGAGTCTGACAGTCTGCGTGACTATAAACTGCTAGTCCAAAGTGACTAAGCCGAAACAATTAAGAGTGATTCTTTCATGATAAAGGATTTCACGATGACTATTTGGAAATTCTACCAGTGTTAACATCACGCCAGCGCTGAAAGTAGGTCACATAGATATTGTCTATTGTGAAAACAGGAATCATATGTGGACCTGGACTCGTTATCTCACAAAATGAATGTGTTTCATTTTCCCCAAAGTTGAAAAGCTTTGTTTTTTTGTTCTGAAAGATGTAGTTTCAATTCAAGGGGGAGTGAAATCTTTTAGGGGGAGTGAGATAGATTTGTTTAGTATAGGGGAGAAGATATCAGTTTGAGGGGGGAGAAAATCAATTTATAATAATTTCTGAGTTGTAATTGTTGTTGATATTCTTCAACTATATATTCAATGCTTTAATGTCTCTGAAGACTTTTGCATGTTGTTCAT
The DNA here is from genome assembly GCA_020465985.1 of Centrapalus pauciflorus. Taxonomy (NCBI): domain Eukaryota; kingdom Viridiplantae; phylum Streptophyta; class Magnoliopsida; order Asterales; family Asteraceae; genus Centrapalus; species Centrapalus pauciflorus. Next base: position 210,896 of record JAANYP010003164.1, read on the forward strand.
AATTCTTATGATCATCATAAGGGGGAGAAAAGCTAAAGTTTAGAGACAACGGTTGAGTAGATTGACGACAACCGAAGACAATTGCCACAACTTTTCATGACAACTGATAAAGGGAGAGAATCGAAAGCCATTCACGATTCAAGGGGGCTGTCCTATCAAGAAAAGAGAAGATCGAAAAAAGAAGAGATGAGAAGATCAAAGAGAGACAATAAAGAAGAAGTTTCTATCAGAGGATTCAGAGATCATAGAAAAGATAAAGATTCAAGAAAAGAATCAACCTGAACAGAGAACTTTAATTGAAAATTGTTTTCATCTCTAAGGGGGAGGTTGTTGGGTACAATTATAAATAGAGTTGAAAACAATAGTTTGATATAATTCAGGGGCTTTATTGTAAATACACAATAGTTGTAAATTGTGTGTGTGTGTGTGTGTGTGTGTGTGTGTGTGTGTATATAGTTCAGTTGACAATTAGAGATACACGGTTGCATGATTGCATGTGGATAGATATAGCAGTACACGGATCTATAGAGAAAGTGAAGTTTGCTTTGCAAGAAAGCCAAAAACCCAATGTAATATTTTCTCTCTAATCATTCAATATATTGTGATTGATGTTAATCGTTCATATGATTGTTAATGTTGATATGAATTGCATGAAATATTGAATTCACAATTGCCTTGGACACTTCATGCTAAAGAAATAAGATATTAGAATTTAGTTCAGACTTTTCTGATATAGAATTTCCAAGGGCTGTCTGAAATGCTTCTAATTTCTTAGCTTCTTTTCTTAGCATTTCTAATTCAGTTAAAGATTCTTCAGGAAGTAAACTTACATCAGTTTCAGGATCTGAAGAGTTATTACTGGTTTCGACATATTGTTCAAGTGCCATTATAGAGACTTCGGAGGCTTCACTTTTGTCCTTAGTGTGTTGAATATCGGCTATGAAACACATGAGATCGGCAACATCCTCTACTTCATTATCAGTTACTTCAAGCTAACACCAATTGTAACTCCCATATTAGATGAAGCAATCCAACCAAGTTCATATAAAGCTCAACAACATGAAGAACACTATCAATATTATATGAACAATATGAATATCAAGTTCATATAAACCTCAAACAGTTCTAATACCAAAGAGAGTTCATATTAGATGAGTTCTAATACCAATTGTAACTCCCATATTAGATGAAGCAATCAACCAAGTTCATAAAAACCTCAAGAACATGAAGTACACTATGAATATAATATGAACAATATGAGTATCAACTCACAGCAATATGATATGAAACTAATATCTCTGATTAAAACCAAAGGCTATATTAATGATTGATCTGTGTTTTAGAAACCCTAACCTTTTCTATTTATAAGCACACAATCATACGTACACTATAAAACACTTAAACTCATTGGTTGACTTTTAAAGTCTTCGATCCATTACATCAAAGTTTCATTCTTTACACATTAGCTACTAAACATAGTTTTATCTATTACAAAATAACCCCTGAAACTATCAGAATTTCTAGATCTAACACTTTGTCCTTGACTTCTAGTTATGAATCTGCATCGGGTGGTAGTTCATGACCGAACTTTGCTGGTCCATAATAGATTGAGTAAAGGATGTCCTCTGTCATGTCATGTATTTTAATGAAGTCAATGAATCGGGATTTCCACAAGGTATGGCGTCCCAGGTATAGAGTCGGAAGCCTGACATCTGATCCCATTGCTAGAGTGTCGTGATTCATGTTGAAAGCTTCTTTGAGATAGGTGTCGATAAATGTTCTGAGATACTTTAAAATTTAAGTCTGAAAAAATTTTTAAGATAAATTCAAGAGTTGCAACTTTCAAATCACGAAAAATTCGACAGTTGTAACTTTCGGATGGAGAACACTTAGTAAATTTTTAAGTGAGGAGTGTAATGCACTTGTATCCGAAAGTTGTAACTTTTGGATAACTCATGGAATAGAATATGGCTTAGAAAACCTTAAGTGTTCTAATGTGCTTGCAATGTGATCTGACAGTTGTAACTCTCGGATAGGCCTAAAAACACTTAAGAAAAACAGATAAAAACTTGCTTAATGATGCTAGAGTTGGGAGTAAGAATCTTTACCGATTTTCCGAAACCCAACCTGTACCGAAATTCTATGATCGGTTCGGTACTCGGTACTAATACTATGTCTACAAAATTCGGAACCATCCGGTTCTATACTGGTACAAGACCGATTAAAAAATATGTATTTAAGATTAATATTTGTTATTTTTATTATCAGACACACAGTCAAACACATAGAGACACAGACACACACACACACACACACACACACACACACACACACAGAGAGAGAGAGAGAGAGAGAGAGAAACACACACACACATATATAACCTCAGGTCTTGGTCTAACACACACAAATACTCTTCCACACAGGTTTATATATAGGGTTGGGATCATTGCAGAACCTTAATTTAGTGCAGAACTATAGAATCAATCTAAACTATTGGATTATAATATAACACTAGGGATAATATGGTAATTATACAATTAACATTGAATTAATGCTAGCCCACCAAGTTTGACTGCCCACTTTGACCATTTGACTCTTTTAATATCGAAAGTATATGCAGTGTTGCATATATGATATATAGTATTACTTCGACGTTGAATATGTGATATAAACTATAATTCGACATTTGATTGATCTCGATATAATATATGCACCAACTTGGGTAAAAAAAAATTTTCGAAAAATAAACACGTAAAATTTTTTCGAAAAAAATATATCATGACCGTACTAGTTAAATCCACCAACTTTGACTACTAAGTTTGATCATTATTTTGACTCATTTAATATTGAATGTATATGCAGTGTTGCATATACAATATATAATATTACTTCGATGTTTGATATGTGATATAGACTGTAATTCGATATTGAATGATCTCGATATGATATGTTGAATGGTCGTCTGTGAAATTTTTTTTATACGAAAAATAAACACGTAATATTTTTTCAAAAAAAATATATCATAACCGGTCTCATTAAATTAAGGGTGGTTCATCAAGTTTGACTACTAATTTTTATCATTATTTTGGCTCTTTTAATATTGAATGTATATGCAGTGTTGCATATATGTTATATAATATTACTTCGACATTGAACATACGTTATAAACTGTTACTTCGACATTGAATGATCTCGACATGCTATATTGAATCACAGTCTGAGTAAAAAAAATTTTTACGAAAAATAAACACGTTAAATTTTTTCGAAAAAAATATATAATGACCGGCCTCGTTTTAAATAGTATAAAATTCTCGTTTTTATGGTATAATTTTTTTGATGGGCTAATTGTTAAAAATAAAAACAATTTTATGCATTTTTAGCATTTATAACAACATTATTTATTTTTTTATCATTAATAGCATCAACTTTTACATTTTTTATAATTTATAGCAAAACTTAAAAAAGTTGTTGCTATAAATGATAAAAAATAATATAAAAGTTAATGTTATTAATGATAGAAAATACAAAAATTGATGTTATTCATATGAAAATTACAAAAGTTGATACTATTAGTGATAAAAAATAAATATTGTTGCTATAAATGATATAAAATCAAAAAGTTGTTACTATTTTTAGTAATTGACCCTTATTGATTTAAAAATTAATCATATTAATATTATTTTAGTTTAAAGAAAAAGGATATTTATTTTGCTAATTTCAATCTTTTTCTAATTCCAATCTTTTCCTTTTTTACCATTGACTATATTAAAATATCACTAATACCAATCTTTTCTCACTAATTCCAAACTTGATTCTTTTAATAAGACCACTAGATTAATCTAATCTATGGACGATATTGGTTCTACAGTTCTACACTAAATTTAGGTTCTTCAATTATCTCATATTTGTTAGTCTTAAAAACTAGTATTTATGCACAAGGTACAATTAATTAAAGCATGTGGCTGAATTTTAAGAGGTTTAAGTAATTAAAGCATGTTGTACAACTTTTTGTTGCAAAGAAAAAAACTTTAAACCGCATTTGAAATTTGAATCATTGGGATAGTGTTGGAAAGTGTTCCCTCGCTTCATTTGCTAGCTACGAGTCTAGCGTACAGAAACCATTATCACACACATTTGAGACTTGAACCGACAGTCAAAAAGAACCCCCTGGACCACCGGAAGAAATGAAATCGCTAGGAAAAAATGGTTGATGGGAAAAGTCAACAAGAACCCTTAGAGGGGTGGGAGTACCCACCTTTCCCAAACTCACCTTTCTGTACACGTCAGCGCCACATCAGCTTTTCTCTCTCCACCTTTCCCTACCTTTCTAACTAGGAAATACCCACCTTTCTTAAACTTTCCATCTTTCTTAATTTTTTTAACATTAAATTAATTTTAACTAACAAAACAAATACTAGAACTAAAATAATTAATTTCATAAATATTTAAAAAGTATTACATAAACTAAAAATTAAAAATTATCGAATTAAAATAAAAAAAGACATAACAATAAATAAAAACTAAAATTACGAATGAACATAAAAAAATACAAACTAGCCGTCTAAATTTGGTATTTGGGCAAGTGCAATATGTTTCACGAGATCTGATTGAAGGTTATTGTGTGTTTCCTGATTACGAAAGTAAAATACGAAACTGTACGAACGAAACAACAATTACGAAACTAAAATAAAAAAATACAAACATTTATGAAACTATGATAAAAAAACAAAAAATAAAATTATAAAATTATAAAAGTAAAAAGATATATATATATATATATATATATATATATATATATATATATATATATATATATATATATATATATATATATATATATATATATATATATATATATATATATATATATATATATGTGTGGGTGTGTGTGTGTTTGTTTTGTTTACAAAAAAAAAAGGAATAAAAGTGTTCTACCAAAAAAAAGGAAAAGAAGGGGGAAGAAGAAGGGAGAAGCCGGGTGGAGCGGGGAAGGGAGGCCGGGCGGGGACGATTTTTCGCGGGGCCGCAGAGGGGGGGCGGTGTAGCCGCCGGGGTTCACTTCCAGGTGGCAAGGCCGCTGCAGGCGGGATGAGTATTCCGCATGGCCTTACAAGGTATATTTTGGCAAAAGATAAGTCTTCAATGATGGGTTATATGCACACAATAAATTATACTTTAGGCCAATTCCAGTTTTAGTCGATGCACCTTTTTTTTCATCCATAACAACAACACACTTTAATTTTAGTATATTTTTGGTAAAAATCCCAGCAGATGAGATGTTAGTTCTAAAATTCGTTAATGTATATTGCTTTGTTCTCTGCAACCCAATCCCCAAAATACTCAAGAGCACTCATTAAGTGGGTGATGCTAACGCTGCAGGGAGTCGTTGGCGAGGATGCCAAGAAAATATGCAGCCACGTTAGCACCACATCAGTTTTGTCATCCTTTGCCATTTTGATGTCATCTTGAGGGCATGAATGCCAACTTGCCATACTTTTTTTTTCATTTTAAGATTAAAATAAAATCATTGAAATAAAAAATAAATTAATAATATTAAAATTAAACATAAATGAAGAACATTAAATTTAAAAAATAAAATAAGAACATTAAATTTAAACATTAAAATAAAAACTAAACTACGTGAAGTCTTGGTCCGAATATATGTTTTCAAAATCATCAACCGGATTAATGTTGAGATTAATGTTTTGAACACTCCAAATATGTTCAATGTTTTTTCTTTTTTGAGAATTTGAAATGATAAAAATGAAAGAATTTATATAATATTTTGGTTGTGTTAAGTTGAGAAAAATGGAATAATATGTATGCATATATAAAAAGTAATGAAATATAAATAATTATATAGAAAGAGAGTAACGAGAGAATAGATATGATTTAACTGAAAGGATGTGTGTTTGTATATATAGAAAGAAAATGAAATATAAATAATTAGATAATTATAATAATAATAATAATAATAATAATAATAATAATAATAATAATAATTATTATTACTATTATTATTATTATTATATATATATATATATATATATATATATATATATATATATATATATATATATATTAAATATTAAATATTAATATATTAAAAATGAAAGAGAAAGGGCTCGGCATTTGGATGTCGTTGCCGAGCTAAATATTGTCGTTGCCATGGCAAGGGGGCGGTGTGCCAACTCGGTACCGTGGCATTGCCGAGGGTTGCCACTCCCACTCCCTGCAGCCTAATGAGGTCACAAAGGTAATAGCGTCTTGAAGCTTCAGTGGAGGGAGATTTGTTCGAAAAGGTGTGCTTAATTTTAGCCTTAGAATGTCTGATTCTCAGAGAGGTTCAGAAACTTTCGTTTGCAGGTTTTTATTCTATTTCACCCTTTTTTCCTGCTTAATTTTTTGTGATTTTTGGTTCTTTTATGTTTAATAATTGTTTTTTTTACATATAAAATGAGATTTAAATTAAATCACTTAAGATTAAGAGTGTATGTAGCTTACTCTCCGTGAATTTAAATGTTGAAACTTATTAGGTTTCTCTAATGATAATATAGTATATATAACACATTGATGATAATTGAACTCTTCTGTTAGAGATTGCTTATCAATTCTAAAAAACAGGTCTTGAAAATCTCATTTTTTTTTCTAAAAGCAATGCCAAAGGTGATTTTGTAAAATGGAGACTGTGAAGGTCAAAAAAAAATACATAATCATGTTCCAAAATTACTGCCAAATCTTTTTTTTTTTGTATTTGCAAACTTCATAAGCTGATAAGCTGCTTATGTGTATGTTAATTAAAGTGATAAAAACTCATCTCTTGTGGCAAGATATTGTCCGTTTGTGATGATTTTGCTTTTGTATTAATCGAATGTTTATGATGATTTAATTGGTGAATAATGACATCAGGAGGAGGAGTATGCTGTTGAACGTGAGGAAAACTCCCTCTTTCACAGGAGGTGGTCACAAATCATCCAAATTGTTGTTGTTGTTGTGCTGGTGATATGGCCTTTGCTCTTACTCAATATTGACTCTGTGGTGTGTTCAGCCGAGGTATATTGTTAGAATATGTTTTAATTGATGAAAAACAAAGTCTAGGGACTGTTTTTGTATTTCCTTAATAGTTTGTAAAAATGTATAAATAGCATCTTTGACTTTCCATTTTAGGAGATCTGTCAGATTATCTTTTGTACACATTCGAATTAGAGAAATCAGCTACTGTACACGAATATTCCTGATCATCGTTTTGTAATCATCAAGTTCATCAATCTAAGCATTCGGTCAGTGTTGATTCTTTTATTGTTCTTATTAATTTCATATTGTTGATTAATTGGTAGAAACTACATTTCACAATTGGTATCAGAGCCTTAGGGGTGAATTTTTTCTGATTTGAGATTGAATTTTTCGAAACTGCTACTGTTCTTGAGCAATTTTTATTTCGGAAAAACCCTAAAATCACTAAGGGTTTTGATTCTGTTGATCTTTGTAAGAGATAATTGGATCGAAGGTAAAGGATTCGCATACGAATCAATTGAATATAAACTTGCATTGATTTATAAAACACAGAAAAAGATCTAGGTAATTTTGTTAAATTTTGAAAAGTTAAAAAACGGTTACTGTTTCATTGCAAAAGTCAAACCTAGATCTATTTTTGCACAAAGGTGTTTAACAAAAAGTGTTTGTATCCAAAAACCTCACCTTCGATTACAAATTGAGTGAAAATGGACAATATTTGGATTTAATCTGAATTTCAGACTTGAAAAAGCTGAAAATAGTAAGAAACTCGAAATATACACATTCTGTGTGTCATTCGAGTTGAATACCTTAGATATTCGAGTTGAATATCTTAGATATTCGTGTTGAATATAACTGATATTCGAGTTGTCAACCTTTTAATTCGAGTTGACAACTTGTAATATTTGAATTGACAAGCTTTTAATTCGAGTTGACTACTTGTAATATTCGAGTTGACAACCTTGTCATTCGAGTTGACAACTTGTGATATTCGAGTTGACAACCTTTTTAACAAACTCAAATTCCAAAACAACCTCAATCGAGTATCACAACAAACTTAATCGAGTTTCAGAACTAAACGATTCGAGTTTGATCAAAGACTCAATCGAGTTTTTCAAAGACTCAATCGAGTTTCCCAAAAAGAGTCAATCGAGTTTGGTAAAAGACTCAATCGAGTTTTACCAAGATTCAATCGAGTTTTACACAAGAATCATTCGAGTTTTACTATAAACTCAATCGAGTTTCACACTATATCCATTCGAGTTTCACTCAAAACACAAGAATCATTCGAGTTTGACACACACATTAATCGAGATTGATACAATACATCAAGTCTATTCACTGTCTGAGTTAAGTTGCTTATTGCTACTAACAAGTCACTGTGTTGTAGATTTCAGTACTAATCTGTGTTTCAAAGTGTGATGAAAATATTCAATCTCAATCGGAGTTCATCAGATCTTGGACAAGTTTCCCAAAGATCAATCAATATGTCTAAAGACGCACTGGCAATGGGATCAAAAACCAAACCCCCAATTTTATACAGGGGTGAATATGTTCAATGGCGGGAAAGGTTTCTTGAAATTATCAGTTTTCATGATCTGTCCGAAGAAATGCTGAAATCCTTAACTGAAGGACCAGCCACTTTCATGGAAACGATCCCAGGAGTACCAACTGGTAATCCCCCAATTCCACCGAGGACTGTTGAGGTCACCAACCTAACAGAGGCCCAAAAGAAGAGAAAATTAGGGGACAAGACTGCCAGAAAGTTATTGTTGATATCAATCCCCAATGATATTTACACTTGCCTGACAAATACAAAGACTGTTAAGTCAATATGGGATGAAGTAGGCAAAATCATGAGGGGATCTGACAGAGCTGCTACAAACAGGGCTAGAAACAGTCTAATGACGTTTGAGAATTTCAGAGCTCGTGAAGGTGAACTTTTGGAAAACACTTACCTCAGGTTTGTGAATTTGGTAAGTGAAGTGAAAAGAAACGGAGTGACAAAGTCCAACCTGGACATCAATGTCAAATTTCTAAATGTTCTAAATCCTGAATGGGAAAAATATGCTATGATTATCCAACAAACAAAAGATATTGAGGAAATGGATTTTCATATGCTATTTGAAAACCTCAACAACTATCAAGAGGTTGTGTTGAGGAAAATTTCAGGAAAGAAGAAAGCTGAAAAAGAAACTGCTGATCCACTGGCTCTACTGGAAGAGAAAAAGTTTAAATACAAGCTGAAAAAAGAGAAAAGAGCAGTAATCAGCAGTACATCTTCCGAATCAGAATCCTCAGATTCATCTGCTGATTCAGAAATAGAAGAGATGAAAAAGCAGATGGCACTGCTTACGAAAGCATTTCAAAAGAAATTTTACAGAAAGCCAACCAACAACAAGATGCGCTACAAAACAGGCTCAAGGAAAGTTGAGAAAAAGGATAAATATGAGAAATCTGGAGAAAGTAGTGCACGAAAGACTGACTAATATGAAAAGACAGATAAGTCAGCCAAGAAAGAGTCGGAACAGAAATGCTACAACTGTGGAAAACCAGGTCACTATGCCCGGGAATGCAGATCTCCAGTAGTCAAAAACTCAGACTACTATACAAGAAAGGCTCTCTTAGCCAAAGAGAAAGAGTCAGGCAAAGCTCTTATGGCGGAGGATGACCCCGGGTTGCAGTTATCAGAAGATGAAGACATCTTGGATGAAGATGCTCATATTTGTCTAAAGTCAGAAATTTTCAATGAATCTGAATTAAGTGAATCAGCTATGATAGCTGAAGATGAGGTATGGGTTGGATTGACTGATGAAGAGTATGCAGATAGAAAGGAATCTGAGTCTGATGAAGAGGAAGCAACAGAAGAAGTTGCATTAATGGCAACTGGCCAAAATGAAGCTGAAAATGAGGAAGATTCAGAGTCTGAAAACTCAGATGGTTCAGACAGACCGGAGGTAAATTCTAATTCAGACTCTGATATTGATGAATCATGCATATTAGAAGAAAAACTAACTAATATGGCCTTTATGCTTAAAAAGTTTGAAAACTCATTAAAGGCAGAAAAGAAAAATGTTCATTCTTTGGAAAACAAACTTCGAAATGAACACAACTTAGTTCTAGACTTTTCCAAAGATAAAGCATTAGCTTTACGAGCAGTCTCAGACTTACAAGATAAGGAAAGAGAACTTCAAAGCAATATACTCAATCTGAATCACAAAATATCTGATTTACAAGAAAGACTGCGAATAGCTGAATTAGAAGCCTCAAACTTTTCTGTAAAATATCATGCCATATTTGAAGAAAGAACTAAACTTTATGAGAAAATAAAAAAGATGGAGGATGAATTTATTAAAAGAGGGCAAACAGATCAAACAATTTATTTAAATCAACCAAAAGACACAGAATTTTATAACTCTAAATCTAAAATTGGTTGGGAAAATCCTAAGTATCTGACAGTTGATCTGTACATGCACTCTGATGTTAATTCATTAGATCAAAATGTTTGGTAAAATTGGTGAATTTATCAAACCTTTGACTAACAAACAATCAAATGGTAATAAAGAACCTGTTAAAATTCTGCAAAGAATGCCTACAGATTCTTTAAAATCATCTGAAAATTCACCATCATTACAACAAAAGAAGGAGAAAACAAAAAATATTGTTCATTCTCCTAACTTTGAAAGAGGTGAATCATCTTCATCAGCGGACTCAATTGCACGAAAAGTTCAATCTTCAAAAGGTATGAAGAATTTACAGAAGAAACGGGTATCTAAAACTACTAATTCTCATACTTCTTTTATGTCAGATATTCTTGTGAACGGTTCGAGAAAACAAGTTTGGCGAAAGAAGAAAAGAGAACAGAAAAACAAGAGTATAAAACAAGAGTGGCGCGTGAAGGACAAAAATGTTACAGATAGAAATAGCAAAATTGAATATTTTGTCTGTAATAATAATAATCTTGTTAATAACTCTTGTATAAAGTTTTCAAGAACGGACTTAATTGCTTTGAATTCTTATGCTTGTAAGCCTGCAATTGTTAAAACTAATAAGCTCGTATGGCAACCGAAGAAGAAGGACCCATTTTATGAACAGAAAAAGGTTCCAAAGAAAATTATTTCAAAAACAATTCCACCGTGAATTGTACAAAAATGGATACCTAAAAGAACAGTTCAAAAATGGGTACCTAAATTAATTTCAAATGATAAGCTAAAAGCCATATCTGTTAGAATAACAAATAATACTATGCATGATTTACCTAAAACAAAAGTACCCAACTACAAGTGGGTACCTCATGTGCTACTTCGTCTTATAGGTAAACCATGTCTGGTACCTTGACTCCGGCTGCTCCAAACATATGACCGGACAACGAGACACACTCACGGACTTTGTAGAAAAGTTCTGTGGGACGGTCAGATTTGGAAATGATCAGTTTTGTCCGATCAAAGGCTACAGAAGTCTCAAATACGAGAAAATCACCATCCAAAAGGTCTTCTATGTTGATGGTCTTGGACACAATCTATTTAGTATTGGACAATTGTGTGACAAAGGGTTAGAAGTCAATTTCAAAGCCAATCGGTGCAGCATCAGATCCGGAGAAGGAAAAGAAATTTTGGCAGGAAACAGGAAAACAAATTTGTACTCCATTGATTTAGCCTCAATCAATCTGAAGAAAGATGTCTGCTTATTGTCTAAAGCTACATCTAAAACAGCATGGTTGTGGCATCGTCTTTCACATCTGAACTTCAATGAGTTAACCAACCTAGCGAAAGGAGGGTTAGTTAAAGGGCTGCCAACGCTCAAATTTCAAAAAGAGCAGTTATGTGCGGCATGTGAAAAAGGAAAGATGACAAGAGCCACACACAAATCCAAAACAGAACACTCATCCACGAGAGCACTGGAATTATTGCATATGGATTTGTGTGGACCAATGAGAGTACAAAGCATAAATAAGAAAAGATATGTATTGGTGATAGTTGATGACTATTCACGATACACGTGGGTTTTCTTCCTGAGATCCAAATCAGATGCAACCGAAACGATCATAGACTTCATCCGGAAAATACAAGTAAAGTTGCAACTCACAATTCAAACAATCTGCTCAGACAACGGAACAGAGTTCAAGAACAAATCACTTGACTCATTCTTGAATTCAATAGGAATTACACATCAGTTTTCAGCTGCTCGAACTCCACAACAAATCGGTGTCGTTGAAAGAAGAAATCAGACACTAGTGGAATCAGCTAGGACGATGCTGGCATATTCCAATTTACCGTTATTTTTGTGGGCAGAAGCAGTTGCAACAGCTTGTTTCACACAAAATCGTTCAATAATAAATAAGAGATTCGGAAAGACTCTATATGAACTGATCAATAAACGAATACCTAATATTAAATTTTTCCATGTCTTTGGTTGCAGATGCTTTATTCTGAACGATAAAGACAATCTTGGAAAGTTTAATCAAAAGGCAGATGAAGGAATATTCATCGGGTATTCAAAGGAGTCGGTTGCCTTCCGAGTGTACAACAAGAGAACCAAGACAGTCAACGAGAGCGTGAATGTCAAATTCGACGAAGGAGTGGTAATGGCTTCTGAACACACCAGTTCAGGACCCGAACCTAATATCCAGACTTCATTGGAGTCAACTGAACAAAATGCTGAACACTCAGAATTACATAAGTTGTTTGAGAATTTTTATGAAGACTATTTTGAAAAGCCCAAAACTAATGTTCAAAATTTGGTGCCTGACAGGATTACTGAAGATCCAGTCATAGTCTCAGATGTTTCTCAACAACAAGGTTCAGAAGAAACTGGAGAAGCTTCAACAGCAAATGTGCAGTCAACCACTGAGATTGTACAACCAATTGAACCTCCACATTCTTCTGAAACTCCCATTACTTCTGAACACTCAGAAGCTCCTACCTCAGATATCCCACCTACAACATCTGAAGTAACTCCCGAACCATATCTAGATCTCAATCCCAACCAAGACCCAATAGAACCATTTCCACATACAGTTAAGTGGACAAGAAATCACCCAATAGAAAACATCATTGGTGATCCATCCGCGTCAGTCCAAACCAGAAGGGCAACTATAAATGAATGCTTATTTTCAAATTTTTTGAGTAAGATTGAGCCCAAAAATGTAAAACAAGCTCTTCTGGATGCTGATTGGATTGTGGCGATGCAAGAAGAATTGAACCAGTTCGAATGGTTAAAGGTCTGGAGACTTGTTGAGCGCCCAAAAGACAAATCCATTATAGGCACGAAATGGATCTTTAAGAACAAGAAAGATGAACATGGTGTCATTATTCGGAATAAAGCTCGTCTCGTGGCCAAAGGATACAGCCAACAAGAAGGGATTGATTATGATGAAACATTCGCACCAGTTGCAAATTGAAACTATTAGGATGTTTTTAGCTTTTGCCGCTCATAAAAATTTTACAGTATATCAAATGGATGTTAAAACTGCGTTTTTAAACGGGGAGCTAACAGATGAAATATATACATATCAGCCGGAAGGGTTTACTGATCCTTCGAAACCTGATCATGTATATATTTTAGATAAGTCACTGTATGGCCTTAAACAAGCACCTCGTGCTTGGTATGATGCACTCTCAACATATCTGTTGAGATGTGGATTTACAAAAGGTGCAGTTGACACAACCCTGTTTATAAAACGTCAGGGGTCAGATATCATAGTTATACAGATATATGTAGATGATATAATATTTGGGTCTACAAATCCAGAATTTTGTAAGAAATTTGCATTTTTAATGTCCCAAAAATTCGAAATGAGCATGATGGGGGAGATAAATTTTTTCTTAGGATTACAAGTAAAACAATTAACTGATGGTATTTTTATCAATCAGTCAAAATATATACAAGACATGTTAAAGAAATTTAACATGGTCAATAGTACTCCTATGAAAACTCCCATGGCTCCGGATTCAAAGTCAAAACTCGATGCGGACATCTCAGGGAAACCTGTAGATGTGACTCATTATCGAGGTATAATTGGGTCATTAATGTACTTAACAGCTAGTAGACCAGATATTATGTTTGCTACATGTGCCTGTGCTTGATATCAGGCAAATCCTAAAGAATCACACTTAACAGCTGCAAAACGAATTTTAAGATATCTCAAAGGAACTCCAAATCTTGGTTTGTGGTATCCTAGAGAATCTTCATTTAATCTGACTGCTTTTTCTAACGCTGATCACGCAGGTGATAAGATGGACAGAAAGAGTACGTCAGGAGCAGTACAGTTCTTAGGTGACAAACCCGTATGTTGGTCATCCAATAAACAACATTGTGTTACATTGTCTACAGCTGAAGCAGAGTACGTTGCTGTATCTTCCTGCTGTTCTCAGGTGTTGTGGATGAAGAGCCAACTGCGTGATTACGGGTTCACACCAAAGAAAATTCCAATATATTGTGATTCTCAGAGCGCGATAGCTATCGCATCAAATCCAGTGCAACATTCAAAAACAAAACACATTGACATTCGGTATCATTTCATAAAAGATCATGTAGAAAATGAAAATATAGAATTATATTTTGTACCTACTGAATATCAACTAGCTGATTTGTTTACCAAAGCGTTAGATGAAAAGCGTTTTAATTTTTTGGTATACAAATTAGGTATGTTGAATCGTTAAGATTTAATAATTCAGTAGTTTCAAAATTATAATTTTAAAATTTTCAATTTTTTTAAGTGATTTTTATCTGATGTTAAATTCATGTATCATAAAAAGTTTATATTCTTTAGAATTTAACAAGATCTGGATTGTCATGTGCAGGGGGAGCAGAAAAGAAATTTATCTGATTTTGAATAAATCTGATAAAAATTATCTGTTATTTTGTAGGGGGAGCAGAGCTGAGAAAATGAATATCCAGTTGAGGGGGAGCAACTTTCAGAAATTCAAGGGGGAGCAAATGCGTATTGTTAATATTTTTTAATATTTTTATATTTTTTTGTGTTTTCAATTTTTTGTTTTGTGTGTTATTGTATGTACAAATTTTTTTTTCAGTGTGAATTTTTTTTTTAAGTGCATTTTAAAATTTTTTTTGTTTTGTTTTGTGTCCTGTTAAAATTTTTTTTGAAATTCAAATTTTATTTTTAGTCACAATTTTTTTGATTGAAAAAGTTAGTTTGTGGGCTAAGGAGGTTTAGATGATGGGCCGGATTTTCAAATTTGAAAATTTAAAATTAGGCCGGGTAAATTTGACTATAAATTTGAATTTTCAAATTCAAATTCACTTTTTCGGAAATTCTAATTCTTCATCTTCTCCAACAAGATTCCTTAACTTCAAAGAAAGCTCAAACATACAACCGACATTTTTTTTCATCAAGATTGTGAGTAAAATTTTGTTTGTTTTTATTATTTCAGTTTGTTTGTTTATATTTTCAGTGTATCTGTTCAGTGTGAGCATCTGTTCGTATTTTTTTTTTGTTTGTGTGTTCTTGACCGATAATGGAAATTTCTAATGTTGATCCATGAAACTGAAATTAATTGTGTGATGATGTTCGTATTGGTATTATGACTATGAATCTGAAATTTTATAAGTCATTTTTACATCACACAAACAGAATCATTGATTTTCTAATGAAACAGTTTCGAGTTCATGAATAATCTGAAATTTGAATTTTTAACAGCTTTAAAGTTGTTTTTGTTCAAAGTTCAGTAAAACAAATGTGTTTAAAATACATTTTCGAAGGGGGTACATGTTTTAAAAGACTGAAATGATCCCTGCACTTAAATTCATCAAATCATTGGACTTGTAATAAAATGAAATGGTATTTCTCGATCAAAAGAGTCATTCGAGTTGCATTAAAGAGTCATTCGAGTTGCATTAAAGAGTCATTCGAGTTGCATTAAAGAGTCATTCGAGTTGCACCATAAGTCATTCGAGTTGCATCATGACTCATTCGAGAAACATTTGAGTTTAATGCGAGTTGACAAGTGTGTGTGTAACACTTAGAAAATTTTCAGAACATAAGTTCTTCAAGCTTATTCGAGTTGGGATAATTGTCTTATCGAGAAAATGACTTAGTCATTCGAGTTGAGTGTTGGATCCCATGTTCCATTCAAGTTTAGTACATAGTCTATTCGAGTTTCTCGTATATGTCATTCGAGTTTTGTATAGGCTTATTCGAGTTTCATATATATATATATCATTCGAGTTGTGTATAGGCTTATTCGAGTTTCATATATATATATCAGTCGAGTTGTGTATAGACTTATTCGAGTTTTTTCATGTGTCACTCGATATTGTTCAAGAGTCATTCGAGAACCTTGTAGTTTTATTCGAGGTTCAACAGAAAATTTTTCTAAGTGTGGAATTTTTATATTTTAAAGAAACAAAAGTCACATTTTGTAAGAAATTGTTATAAATTTTTGTTTTTCTAACATTGGTCTCTAAACGATTGACTCTGGAATCCATTCAATAATTAACTATTATTGTCCAGAATCCCGATGCCTTAAAAAGAAAATCACAAGTTTTTACAATTTTTGTTAAAATGTTACAATTTTTCTACATTTTGAAGGATGTCATTTGTGTACATGATCTGACTAACATGATGTTCTTGTTTTTTTACAGGTGTTCAAATGGCATCCCCAGTACAATCTCAGAACTCAAATTCCTCTGATTCCCATTCATCATCAAATCATACCCTTCTATCTACCCCTGTTAGGTCTACCTCAGTTGCCCGTCCATCACAATCAAACATCATCCCAGATAACCAGCTAGTAAAACCTAAACATTGCCTTCCTTTCCGAGATAATAACCATCGTTTAGATACCAAGGTTATTAAAGTAAGTCATCCAATCATTGTGGACATTCTGAAAGGCCATCCACTCGGTTATCTGCTTCAATACAAACCGTCTATTCCACAAGTGTATTTACAACAATTTTGGCACACTGTCAAATTTGTTCCTGCTGACGTTCAGGGATGGATGTAGACCCATCGGGCAGGGATAATCATTCCGGTCCCGGGAGATAATCCTTCAGTGCACTATCAAGTAGTCGATCAAACAATCCCTTTATGACTCCGCTTGCCCAGAAATATAAAGCTTCTGAATCCTACAAGGAGAGCAGCCAGATACATCTGTAAAAGTACGTCAAGGGTTGTGAAAGTGTCATCAGGGTATTCAGCAGTTCTTAACAGATTCTATCCAATTCTTCTTCTTCTTTTACGCGAGAGGGAGAATCAATATGGGAGAAGCGGGGATTGAGAGCTTTCAAGAACGAAAGGGACATCTGATAATTTTATCCTAGCTCGCGGAGCGGCATACCGAAATCATCACTTTAAAGTGACAATAGACCAGTTCAAGACTAAAATCACTCTTGCAAGACTGCGTCATAATCTATTTCTTCCAAGACGTATACACACTGTGAACTTCCCAGAGTTGGCAGACTTTGAAGACTTTGTTTCAGATGAAGAGCTGGTACATGATTTAATCTGCTTGGGTTATTCAAAGCCACTACCGAAGAGCTCAAAGTTTCATAGGAATGGTTTAAATGGAGAATGGTATACACTATTTGGAATCATAAATAGGTGTATGACTTCAAAACACACAGGGATTGACAGATGCAGTATTCACTGTTTGAGGATATTTCATGGCATAGCATTCAACAAGCATTACGATTATGCTCAGTGCATATGGGAAGATCTGAAAGAGATTGTGCTTGCAAAAACAACAAATAGAGCAAGAAAATTTGTGCCACTTCAGAGATTCATACAGATTCTTATCCGAGGGATTCTCCGAGCCAATGAAAATATTCCGAAGCGAGCCAATTCTCAGAGATGTCCGGATTATCTTATGATGAGCCTACATGAAGTACCGGACTCCCCAAATGCAAACATTATGCCAATTCCAGAGTCTTTACTTAAATATGCGGATCAACAAAGTGAGAATGTGAGGTTATATAGAATAGATCATGCTCCTATAGAGAACCAGGAACCGGGATCTCTTAGCCCAGGAGCTTTAAGGATAGAGGAACCTCAGCAAGGGGCTGAAGTTCAGGTTGCCCATTCAGAGAGTGAGGGAGATGTTAGTGTGAGGGGTGGTGAGGAAGAAGCTGAAAAGTCAGATTCTGAGAGGACGTTGTCAGATATACAAGAAGAAGAGGGAGAAGGAGATGATGATGATGATGATGGTGATGATGGAGGTGATCATCATGAGGGAGGAGGAATGATGGTAGATATTGTACAAATTGCTGTAGAGAGTGTGAGGGATACCATGACCCTAGAAAGCCGGGATATAACCACGTCTACTGTTAGCTCTCCTATGAGAGTTAGCATTGAACAAGTCAGTATCCCACTGACAATTGCACACCCAACTATCCACTCAGTCTCCTCTCAACAGGAGACTGTTTCAATTGAACACAGGGAAGAACCACAAAATCTATCCGAAGTCACTTGGACTTAATGGATATTGAAACAAGTGCACAACTGCCCGTGTGTACGACTTCTTTTCAATCACCGAGTCTAGTTCCTATACAGTCTAGGACACTTGAGTCACCTTCATTTGTTGAAGTGAGTGTGGTTGAACTTAGTGTTCCCACTGGAACACCCTCGGTAACGGAAGCATTTGTTGCTCCGTCACTTGAAGAGGGTGGAAGTCCATTCAGAGAAACGACAATACCAACTCTGAGCACTGGCCACACAGAAGTTCTTTATACAAGTTCGACTGTTGTGACAACTGGAAGTCTACGTGACCCAGTGGTGACTTTATCCTCATTTGTTACTGAATCCACTTTGACAAAAGCATTGAATGAAGCTGTGTCTGGAGTAAATATGCATGTTTCTAATCAATTAGCTGAGGTAATGGCCTAAATGACAAACATTCAGAAGTTTTTAAAGGGAAAGGATGTTGCAGAGGAGTCTGTTAAGCAATCTGAGTCAAAACAAACTATAGAGGAATTAAAGGAAGAGTTGAAGGACTTTGTTTTTGAACAATTTGATGAGATGAGAGAATGCATGATCAGCTTAGAAAGTACTGTGATAACTGCT
This sequence comes from Centrapalus pauciflorus, assembly GCA_020465985.1. NCBI lineage: Eukaryota > Viridiplantae > Streptophyta > Magnoliopsida > Asterales > Asteraceae > Centrapalus > Centrapalus pauciflorus. The sequence goes on from JAANYP010003164.1 coordinate 229,929, forward strand.
TTAGGTAATCTCTCAGAAAGAGTGGCTGCAGTTGAAGAAACTTGCAAGGCTCAAGCTTCCTCGTCCAAGAGGAAACATGATGAGCATGACGAAGACTCCGATGATGCTCCTCATGAGGGGGAGAAGAGGAGAAAGCTTGATGAACCAACGCCTGGGATATTAATGATAACATATCCAGAAAAGGAGCCGGAAGTTCAGGAAAAAGAAGTTGGGGGATCTAAAGAATCGGCTAGTGAACAGAGAGAGCTGGGATTGATTCTTTATGAAGATGTTCCAGTTCCTTTGAACACTCAGTCCGATATTTATCACTTTATTGAATATATTGATTCAGAGGAAGACGTTCAAGAAAAGATTCATGAGCTAAGTGTTCAAGGGACAGGAGAAGAGAGAGAGGAGTATATTAAAGTATCTAAAGATGATGATATAATTACTTTGACTGATGTAGAGTTTAGAGCTGAAAGAATTGAGGAGGAGGAAGTGTTAGTTGAAGAAATTTTGAAGGATGTTGAATCAACACCAACGGTTGAAAAGCCTGAGGTAGTTGTACAAGTTAAAGAGGAGTTTGAAGAGTTTCAAGTTGAGAGCAGTGTGGCTCAAGAAAAAGTTGTTTTGAATGAAGTTGAAGTGATGGATAGGTTTTTCAACGAGTATGTGCTTGCCGATGAATCTAAGAAACAACATAGACTTAGATTTCTATCCAAAATTCACTGTTACGAGATCAGATGGAAATACTTATGTGTTCACAGAAGCTGACATGTTCAACATGCACTTGGTAGATATTGAAGATCTTTTTGATGAATTGTGCAGAAACAAAAGAAATGAACACTGTAGATTTGCGCTTAAGACACTGTTCCACTTTATGCATACCAAATTGGTATTAATGTCAGTGCAGGATCTACAGATTGGGGTTGAAAGAGGCATGAGGAAGATCAACATGACAGCGCCTCACAGAGATATCAAATTTGCTGGTGAGCTGAAAGAATTTCAAGTGATTATGGTGAAGCATCCAGCAGTCATGTATAAAGATCGAAATAAGAAGTTGAGAGCAATGAGGAGTGTGGAGCTGAATAAGTTTTCTGATGGTACTTTGATTAAAGTTTTAAGTGGTTTGAAAGGTAAGCTTGCAGCAGACCAGAAGAGAAAGACAAAGAAAGGAGCCTTATCTGTTAACGACCGAAGACGCATGGTTGAGTTTATTTCAAAGATTGAATGGAGACTTTCGGATCGTAAAAGTATCAGAAGGTTTGAACAAAAGCTGGGATTATCAGTTTAACGACTTTGCTATTTTCATCAAAGGGGGAGAATGTTAGAATATGTTTTAATTGATGAAAAACAAAGTGTAGGGACTGTTTTTGTATTTCCTTAATAGTTTGTAAAAATGTATAAATAGCATCTTTGACTTTCCATTTTAGGAGATCTGTCAGATTATCTTTTGTACACATTCGAATTAGAGAAATCAGCTACCGTACACGAATATTCCTGATCATCGTTTTGTAATCATCAAGTTCATCAATCTAAGCATTCGGTCAGTGTTGATTCTTTTATTGTTCTTATTAATTTCATATTGTTGATTAATTGGTAGAAACTACATTTCACATATATTTTGAAACTTGTTGAACAACGCACTCTTTGAATCATATAGCTAACGTTGAAGGGATCTCACTTGTCATTTATGTTTATATCTTTTGTGAGATCCAATCTATTTATGTTAATAATATATCTATGGAGGTCTGGATTTTTATTCTTACTTTTTTTTTTCTTTTGAGTGTTGTATCTATGTGAGCTGAGAATGGTACTGATTTACATGCTTTTTTGTAACGATAGTGTAAACGTGATGCTAAGCACTAAACCAAAACATTTCTCAGTCCTGCTTTGAGATCGGATTTATTTTAAGGTATATGTTAATAATATCTATGGAGGTCTTGAATTCTTACATTTTTTTTATTTTGAGTGTTGTATCTATCTGAGCTGAGAATGGTGTTGTATTTACATGCTTTTTTTGTAACGATAGTATTATTAGCCAAAACCGTGAAAGCAATAAACAGGGAACCAACTGTTGGGGCAATTTTCTTGTCTTATTTAGAAAAATTCTTCACATTGAACGATGAAGTCTGATACTTAAAACTGAAACTGATAATAGATAACCATAAAGGTGAGAAACAAACTTCCCACTACGTCAACTAATAATGCAGGAAAATAGTGGCCCACATGGCCTTGATTTAGATAAAACAATAAAAGAAAAACAACCAAAATAAAAGTTTAAATATTCTGGATTATTCCAACAATTTCCCCCTAATCGAGAACCTGTTACAACATTCTTCACTCCAAGTTGTTCACGCATTTCTTCAAATTTGATTCTTGCCAATGACTTTGTGAGGATATCTGCCTGTTGTTCTTGACTGCACAAATGCTTGACTATAATGTCTCCTCTCTCGATACATTCTCGAATAAAGTGGAATCGTGTGTCAATGTGCTTGCTCCTCCCGTGAAACACCGGGTTCTTCATGAAGGCTATAGCAGACTTGTTGTCTACATATAACATGGCTGGACTGATGTTTATTCCTGTCACTAAGTAAACGACGAATCCGGATTCCTTGACACGTTGCTGCTGTGGCGGCCATACACTCAGCCTCACATGATGATAGAGCTACACTCTCCTGCTTCTGTGATGCCCATGTTATCAGGTTCTCATTAAGATAAAACTCCATTCCGGCTGTGCTTCGTCTATCGTCCCCCTTGCAAGATCACTATCTGAGTAACCCGTGATCACATTTTCTTCCTTACCTCGAGTATAGACCAGACCGTAATCAATTGTTCCTTTTACATACCTCAAGATTCGCTTCACAGCCTGTAAGTGCTTACTAGTAGGTTTCTACATGAATCGACTTACCATTCCGACAGCATACGAAATGTCAGGTCTTGTGTGAGTTAAATATCTTAAGCCACCAATGATGCTTCTGTAGTAGGGTTTACCGGATCTCCTGGTTCGTTCTTGCTTAGCTCCAATTTGAGTTCCATTGGGTATTTGGAGGGGTTGCAATCAGCCATGCCAGACTTTTCAAGTAAGTTTCTCGCGTAGGCTGTTTGTTTCAGGGTAATTCCACCTTCCCGTTGTGCTACTTCTATACCGAGGTAGTACGACAATGTACCAAGATCACTCATTTCAAACTCCTTACTCATTTGCTCTTTAAAAACTTTCATTTTTGCACCACAATTACCTGTAACGAAGATCAACAACATAGACCCCAACTATCAATACTTTCCCATTTTTGTTTCTTGTATAGACTGCATGTTCTTGAGGACATTTCACAATGCCAAGTCCCCTCAAACATTTGTCTAAATGAGAGTTCCAGGCCCTAAGAGCTTGCCGAAGACCGTGCAAAGCCTTTGACAACTTGTAAACTTTTCCGGGTTGATTGCGCTTCACGAATCCTTCCGATTGCGTTAGGTAAACTTCCTCTGTTAAATATCCATTTAAAAACGCAGATTTCACGTCCAGATGATGCACTTTCCATCCATTTTTAGCTGAGAGAGCAAGTAAGATACGTACTGTTTCAATTCTGTTTCCATTCGTGCAACTGTGCAAAAACCTCATCATAAGCTATCCCAGTTTTTTGTACATAGCCCTTCGCAACGAGTCTCGCCTTGTGCTTTATCACATTACCATTTGGATCCTTCTTTAACATATAAATCCATTTAAGTCCAATGGGTTCACGACCAGGTGGGAGGTCTACAAGACTCCAGGTTCGATTTCTTTCTATCGAATCTAATTCAGTTCTCATTGCCTTGACCCAATTTTCATTCTTTGTAGCCACGGAGTATGATGTAGGCTCGTCAACATCATGCATAAATAACAACTCGTCACACTCATCATATATATCAGACAGTAAACGGTACCTTTTTGGAGCACCCTCTCCTGTCGAGCTTGACGTGGTACTATATGAACCAACTGAGCTAACTGGTGTTGCAGGTGTAGGTGGTGAAGTTAGTGTTTGTGTTTGAATTTCTTCATCCTGGTTACTGCCTTGGTGATGTAAGGGAATGGTGGGTTCGCTCTCAATCTCACCATCATCATCTGCTGATGTGTATCCTTCCAGAACAAAAGTTGCTCCTGGAGTGGTCTTGAATTTCATTGTTTCTGATCCCCAGGGCCACCCTTTGTCTTCTTCAAAACGGACGTCTCTACTTACATGAATTTTACTGGTATCGGGATCAAGTAATTAGTAGGCTTTGCTTCCTGTTTCAGTCCCCAAATACACCATTCTTTTACTTCTACTATCAAGCTTCTGTTAATGCTTGCTCACTATCTTCGTATGGGCGACACAACCGAACACTCTCAAGTGTTTAATGTTCGGTTTCCTTCCAGACCATGCTTCGTATGGTGTTACTTCTTTCAGTGCCTTCGTTGACACTCGATTAAGTATATACACTGCATGACGTACAGCTTCACCCCACAACGTTTCTGGTACTTGCATGCTCTTTTATATGCTTCTTGCCATCTCGACAACGGTACGATTACGTCTCTCCACGACACCGTTTTGTTGCGAGGAATACGGTGCCGTGAAGTGGCGGTTTAAGCCTGTTTCGTCACAGTAGGTTGTGAATTGCTTTGAGAGGAATTCTCCCCCACGATCAGTTCTCAAAGTCTTGAGCTTCAGACCTGTTTCATTTTCAACAAGCAAACGGAATTTTTTGAAGGCACCAAACGCCTCATCCTTCGTTTTTAACATATAAACCCATATAACACGAGTGTAATCATCAACTAACAAAAGGAAATACCGATTACCAGAAGGTGTGGCTGGTGTGATTGGACCACAGAGATCACCATGAACGAGTTCAAGCTTTCTTTCAGCTCTGTAGTTGGCCTGTGCTGGGTAGGGGTTACGTGCTTGCTTCCCATCTAAACAACCCTTGCATAGTTGTGTGGGCTTTTCAATTTTAGGCAACCCATAAACTAATTCTTTGTCAGCCATTTGTTTTAAAGCTGGAAAATTTACATGGCCAAGGCGTGCATTCCATAGCCATGTTGGTTCACCAATACTTCCCAACAAGCACACTGTTCATTCAAGACAATTTTGTACAAACGATTTGAAGAGCGTTTTACCTTCATGAGAAGCTTCCCTTTTCTGTCTCGAATCCATAGAAATGAACCAAGTATCAGGATACGGTCACCATATTCAGCAAGTTGTCCCAAACTTATGATATTGTTACACAAGCTTGGTATGTAATACACTTCTCGTAACAAACGTTTCTCTCCATTCTTGCATTGGAACATAATCGATCCTTTGCCTTCAATACGAACTCTTGAGTCATCACCAAATTTTACATATCCTTGAATCGTTGTGTCAAGATCACGAAATTTCTCTTTTTCCCCGGTCATATGGTTGCTCACCCCATTGTCCAATTAAGTACCAAACCTTCGTAGTATTAATTTCTTCACTCGTACTCCTTAGCTTCGGGATCAGATTTTTTTCATTGAGGTACACCTCCTCACTGACTTCTTGATTGGTGATTGAGGCAGCCATTAGCAACGCCGGTTCATCATCATTTTGTGTTAAATTTGCCTCTTTATTTCCTCTCTCTTCGTGGGTTCTTACACTCAAATACATAGTGCCCAAAGTCTTGGCAGTTGTAACATTGAACCTTACTTTTATCACCGGCTTTGGTGAAAACCACCGCCCCGACAACCACCATGATAGAAATTGATACCGCCTCCACGAGAGAAATTGCTACTGCCCCTTCCACGGCCTCTTCCACAGCATCGAAAATTGGATCCACCTGCTTGGAAATTCCGTTGGGAACTATTCTGCTCCTGTTCTCCCTTCTTCTTAGATTTTTCAACCCACTCTTGGTGTGTTAACAACAACTTTCCTTCACCACCAAAACCACCGTTATCACTGTGGCCACGGACTTTCTCTTCATGAGCCTTCAACCTTCCTACGACTTCTTCTACAGTCATTGTATCAAGGTCCGCAAATTGTTCTATGGTTGAGGCAATTTGCAGAAACTTACTTGGAACAGCCCGGAGCATCTTCTTCACGATGTATGCTTCCTCTACTTTATCTCCCAATGCACGAATGTTACTCACCACTTTGTTGATCTTCGTTGCAAAATCATCAATGGTCTCTGTCTCCTTCATGTTAAGAACCTCGAATTCAGCCTTAAGGGTCTGCACCTTCGCAGTCTTGACCCGATCCGCTCCCATGTACATGACTCTAAGGGTTTCCCATGCCTCCTTAGATGTTTGCTTCTCTGCAATCGACAGCAAGATCTCCTCTGGAATCCCTGGTAAATGGCAGCAAGAGCCAACTTATCCTTCTTTGCCTCCACAACCACGTTTGCAGTCCTTGGCTCAACAGCATCCCAAACTCCCTGTGCCTGCAGGAAGACCTTCATCTTTGTCGTCCAAACCGCATAGTTGCTTCTCGTCAACATTGGGTAGTGTAGGGTTACCTGACCATCTTTCACATTCTGATTTTTATCACCCATTGCGATGTCTCGTGGTTGGAGACTTGGCTCTGATACCAAGTATTAGCCAAAACCGTGAAAGCAATAAACAGGGAACCAAAAAAAACTGGACTGTTGGGGCAATTTTCTTGTCTTATTCAGAAAAATTCTTCACATTGAACGATGAAGTCTGATACTTAAAACTGTAACTGATAAAAGATAACCATAAAGGTGAGAAACAAACTTCCACTACGTCAACTAATAATGCAGGAAAATAGTGGCCCACATGGCCTTGATTTAGATAAAACAATAAAAGAAGAACAACCAAAATAAAAGTTTAAATATATAGGATTATTCCAACAAGTATAAGCGTGATGCTAAGCACTAAACCAAAACATTGAGATCGGATCTATTTAAGGTATATGTTAATAATATCTATAGGTATATGTTAATAATATCTATGGTGGTCTGGATTTTTATTCTTACGTTTTTTTTCTTTTGAGTGTTATATCTATGTGAGCTGAGAATGGTACTGATTTACATGCTTTTTTGTAACGATAGTATAAGCGTGTAAACCAAAACATTTCTCAGTCCTGCTTTGAGATCCGATCTATTTTAAGGTATATGTTAATAATATCTATGGAGGTCTGGATTTTTATCCTTACCTTTTTTTTTTTTTAGTGTTGTATCTATCTAAGCTGAGAATGGTACTGATTTACATGCTTTTTTGTAACGATAGTATAAACGTGATGCTAAGCACTAAACCAAAACATTTCTCAGTCCTGCTTTGAGATTATTTTCCGGCTCAAACTTCCATAATCTACTCTTCAATTTCTTTCTTTCCTCCTATTCACAAACCCTACTCTCAAAATCTACAGGCATGTCTTCTCTCTTCTCTCCTTCTCCATCAGGCGCCAATGATATGCTATGAATAGATCATATTAACTCTTCAAGTAATCAACCTGTAACTTGGCCGATTTCATATTGTTTAGGATAAATCATCTTGCCAAATGCAAATGTTCGACAAATGGAAATAACAGAATATTTTTAAGTAGATCATATTTCAAGAAATGATATATAGTGGTGGCCTAACAGTTCAGGGTTGGGATTCTGCCAAAGAAGGTCTTGAATTCAACTCCTTAGGGCAACCTGCCCCAATTTGCAAATAGGTGTCATGCCCGACATGACTTACAGGGTGTGCTATGAGCCCGGGTTCCTTTCACGTCCCGGCAGTGGCTCATATGAGATTTTGTTGTATAAAAAATGATACTGGATAGCTAAATGAGTAGAATTTTAGCTTCAGAAATCAAAATCTTTTTGTTATATGGTGCAATTTTAATCGTTTTATTAAGCTTTTAATACTAAGTAATTTCATTATAGAAAAGTGCTTATTTTTGTATGTTATTATTTAATCTCTTGGAAAGGTGCTTAGTTCCCACCTTGTTTCCTTATCCTCTTATCACTTACATTTTGTAAACACATCTAAGTTTTCTGAATGTGATATCAATATGATCTTTTAACATCATGGCATATATATTTTTCGTTCATTTTGGGCATTTGGTCTCTTTAATTTTGGCAACTTCAGCTTAACAAGCTTAATCCTAACCGGAACTGTCCAGTTAGAGCCACGTCTAGCACCGTAGTGTTCTTATGACCATGGTAAATTTTGGGCAATGAACCAATTTTTACGTTGGAATTTATTGGTGTAATGTTTACGTTAAATTGCGCATATAAGCTAATGTCATTATCAAGGTTGAACCGAGTAACGATTGCTTCTAAGATGTCCACACTGATTAAGTGATTCTTGTAGCTGCCAGCCTTTAAAGATGTAATCATCTTTTATACATATATTTTCAGTTTAGAATTATTGGGATATATTTAATAAAATTGATATTTGTATATGGCTAAATATGATATTATAAAGATTACTATATAGGAAAAATATAAAAAAAATGTTTATTATGAGTTTTAAAGTAATAAAAGATCATAAATAAATAATTTGGATATATTTAATATATTTAAAAGTTTAAAAGGGTATATATGATATTAAAGTTTTCAATTGGGTAAATATGATATTATGAACTTTAAGAAATAAAAAGGGTAGATTGGTCATTTTTTTATTAATGAATATTTATTATGAGTTTTAAAGTAATAAAAAAGAATAAATAAATAATTTGGATATATTTGATATATTTAAAAGTTTTAAAGGGTATTTATGATATTAAAGTTTTAAATTGGGTAAATATGATATTATGAAGTTTTAGAAGGATATATATGAAATTCTTTTTTTTTGGCTTGGGTATATATGATATTATGCAGTTTTAGAGGAACATATATGAAATTCTCCCATAAATTAAATCCACGAAATATTTCTTAAAGATGGGTTGTTACAATTTTTAACTACACAAAAAATTATGAATAATTGTGGTTTATAGTTTTTCTGCTTGAAAAATATTGCAACCAATTTTTATTTTTAGTTTTTAATATAAAAAACATACGGCTCATTTAGATCGAAAAAACTAAAAAACCAAAATAGTTCATTTTATTTTGTTGGAATAAACTAAAAAAAGAATGATTTATAGTTTTTTAGTTTGGAAAAATTGTAATTGAAATGATTCGTAGTATTTTTTTTTTCGTTCATATTATATATAATTGTGAATAAATAATCAAATATTATCTAATCGTAAATAAATATTCGGAATAAAAGTTTGGTTTATTTTGGTGTTTATGAAATATTAGAAAACTTAATAAAATAAAAAACATGTTTTTAATTTGATATATTACTATTATTGACAAAAATCTGAAAAGATGTTACTATTATTGATAAATGAAAAGTTGGTGACCTGCAAATTACTATTATTGATAGAAAAATAAAAAGTTGTTACTATTAATGATAAAATATAAATAATGTTACTATTAATGATAAAAATGTGGTCATTTGCCCTATAGTTATTATAAATAAATTTATGAAGGGGTATATTTTTAATCTATGGATCGTGTGTCAATTGATGCATAAATCAATTTCGATCCACATAAAAAATTGCTCATTTGGACTCATTATCGTTGCCCGACATGCACATTGGCCACCTCTAAGAAAATGGAACTTTATATCGAAATTTCAACAACAAAAAAATTGCATTTATTTAAGCCAGGTGTGTTTGTTATTGCCTGGTGTCATGTTGCCCGAGTTCGAGTTCGAGTTAAAGTCTCCATCATAAGATGCCATTGAAGGCAAGTTTCTTTCCACAAAATTCAGCTGTTGAATGACTACGTGCCAACATTTAGGAGTAGTTGAAAACGAAACCATCAATACATTGAAACATAGGGGGTAAAAGGTTAGCAACGATGGCAACAGTAAAAAAGTAACACGGTAACCTTATAGTAGGTTTGCTGCTTCCCATCATCACCACCGACTGTATCAGAAACAAGACGGCCCATTGCATATATTTGTTGTCCTTTCTCCACATGCTTAAAAGCAATATGTGTCAAATCATCCTCCAAAAGACCAGAAATGTTCCCAAAAAAATGCGTCTACTTCTATTTTGCGTTCATCTAGACATAGGATTTGCAAAGAACCAAGACTCAGAAAAATGATTTGCAAAGAACCTTATATTAGGCAGCGAGCCCAGTAACAATACTTCATGATTTGCAGTTTTTAAACCAAATCCAAAATAACAGCAGTCACCATAAACTAGGAAGAAACCAAGACAGTATAAAAACATCCACAGCATGCGGAAAAACAGAAACAGACATTAGTTTGCAGCCTCGGACAGCAACAGATCAGATTAAGAACAACAATAGATCAAGCTGACTATAACATCCTAATCAGAACCAAATTCAGAATAGAACCAGCCCCAACGTAGCAATAGATTATCAGAGTCATATCCAAATAGCAACAGGACCCAACCCAGCTTAAATAATGAAAAACACAGTCAATACTTGTTAGGCTAGCCCTCTCATTAATATAGATAAAAATATGGACCCAAAGAAATCAGCAGCAACAAAAAATCCTGGAACAGACCAGAACCACTCACAAAGCAACAGAGCAAAGAAATCAGCAACAGACCCTGATCCCACTGAGATGGGGTAAAGTGAAATTGACAACAGTCTTGCCCACACCAAGGTTGGGCGCCTGTGTCACGGATGTTACATATGACGTGTTTGGGTGGCCTGCTTATGGCCTGCACATAAAGTACCCATAAAATAGAAATCAAGCAATTAAAAGTTTGGGTATGGCAGTAGAAAAAAGTATTAAGCAACAATATCCAACGTACTTATATTATGCACTTATGTGTTATAGCAACCCAATTTATGACATTACATGGTATGTTAGCAAACAATGGCAATTAAAAATTAATAAAAATGACAAAAAAAAATGAAAGAAAGCTGTAGCAAATCATGACATTGTAGATTTTTTTCTCAAACATCCTACAATTCATGATAACGCATACCAACAATACTTGAAATAAATAATCAGATTATAATAGAATAATCTGAGATGTCTAAGATGAACCTAAAAAAGGTTGAAGTTGAAATCAACATAAATCAATATAAAAACTACTGGTAAAACATAAATCAGCAAAAAAAAACCCTTCTATTTAAACAAGAAATCAACAAGTAAAAAGAAATTAAAAAGAACCTTCAACATCAAGAAACCAAATGTGATGCTGGCCTGCGTGTAAGATGAAACGATGGTGAAAAAACCAGATCTGTCGATAGGTGGTGGTGATCGTTGTTCTTAGATGGTAACCGATCTTCCTTCTCATATCAAGAAACCATTCGGTTTACGGTAACTTATGCACCTTTACAGGTGACGTCCTATTTAACAATTAGAACCAGAGCACCCAAAACGGGAAACTCGGTATAATGAATCCCTCATCCCACAGTCTATGACCAACTGTACGATACATAATTTGGGATTCAACTTTTGGAAATTCGTTAAATCATTAATAAGTAGTAAATTCCTAGTTAAGTCCTTCGATGCTTCAGTTAGTATAACTTTATCAACTTTAGTAGAACTTTACTTGAGTCCCAACTTGGGCTATTAGATAGAGTTATTATAATTTGATTTGAGGATGTAATACCTCCCATTTCTGATATACGTATGTAATTTCAATCTCAATATAATTGTTTTATTTATGAATCTTTTGGAATTCGAGATATCTCAGTATTCGTATACTTAGCAATAGATTTTAATTCTATAACTTTTACCAACAAGAGACTTCTCTTTTAATATCATAATTATATATGTGCATTTTACTATTCCTTATTATTCTCTTTCATATTCTTAATGTACATCGACCTGTAGGTCTTGCGACCTGTTTTGGTCTTTATTAAAGATGCATATGCATATATATACATATTTTGGAATTCATCATTTATCTCAATTTATTATTCTCTCCAACTGTTAGGCACCTTAGCGGCCTTTAATATAAGAACGAATTACTTGATTTAACATCATTTTTTTGATTCATTGAATTCATAGTTGTCATTGCCAACAATTTTCTCACAAATCTTTAAAGAAGCGACGGGGAGGATAATTCACTTTCGCCTATCTCCCATAGAGGGTTAAGATTACGAGTATTACAGGGACAATTGCCATATAGTAGCATTCATTATCCCTTCATCCTGAGTTATAGACTTAAATTATTATGGTTATATTGTCTTTGGAAAATGATTCCAATTTAGTTGGAGGTATATATATTTTATAATTACTGGCTTACCAACATGTTCATATGTAGATTCAATCATCATCATATAATTTCATTACGAGGTTATAGAGATTTATTGCTAATTAATAACGTTCAATATGGTTTCAAAACACACCATTATTATCGGTGCTTATTACCTCAATATACAAGGCATTCAGATTTCTCACTTGAGAATTTATATCACGAGGCATTAGTAATACCTCTATTAGGCATTTTTCAATATACGCCTTTTTCTCCTAATCGGAGTTAATCTCCATATTAGGATTTAGTTTAGTATGTCCAGCCATCAAACTGTGTTACATTAAGCGTATATGTACACGCATTAAGTATACGATTGATATCATTATTATCCTAAACCCGTACCCGTCCTAGGCCACATCAGAACTTAACTTATGTTATAATATTGTTGCCTGTTGGGAAAAACTCACTAAAAAAACAATCACAAGATTTACTGAAAACTAATCTTTATTATAATCTTGGAAATACAAACTTTACAATCTTTACAATGCTTTCTTTATATACTAATCTAAGGTGCGACGAATAGTTGCAACTCTTCATGAAACCTTTTCGTAAGGTTTTTTCGTGAATAGACACACCTCTTCCGTTTATCTAAATGCTATTCTAAGCCCTTATACTTTATACAATTACAAATTTAACTCTAAACAATTACATAATCAAGATTAAACTAACATTCTCCCCCTTAATCTTGATTGTTCTTTAAGTCTTCAATCTTCTGTTCTTCTGTTTGTCTTCAACACTTGCATCTTCTTGCTTGTGTAATCTCAATCTTGCATCTTCTTGCTTGTGCTATCTCAATTTTGTTAGGTTCTCTAACTGTCTCTGCATTTGTGTCTCAAATGTTGCATCTGTGTCTCAAATGCGGTCTCTCTATCTGTATTTGATTTCGCTGAATCAAATCTTCGGTTTCTCTAACCTACTTTAAGAAAAATGATCTACTCTCGATCAATTCTTCTTTGAATCTCTCCTTTTAAGAAAAATGATCTACTCTTGATCAGTTTTTCTTTGATTAATCATCTACTCTCGATCAATCATGCTCTCTTTGGTCTAATCTCGACCTTGTCTACTCTCTCTATCTCTCTCTTTCTTGTTATTGATCTACTCTCGATCAATAACTCTTTCTGCATCGCTATTTCTATCTATTTTTCTCTCTTTCTCATTTTGTTATTGATCTACTCTTGATCAATAACTCTTTCTGTCTTTCTCTATCTCTATCTTTCTTATTTTGTTATTGATCTACTCGTGATCAATAACTCTTTCTCTTTTTCTTTTTCTTTTTTCTCTTTCTTGAACTCTGGTCTATCTCTGTTTCTACACTTTTATCTCCCGTCATATTTCTTAATTTGGTTTTCTCTTAAAACCAATATAAATCTAATAACAATTCAACTTAATTTTTCTGTCTAACCACAATTATTTCTCAAACTATTCAACGTTTCCGTAACGTGAATTATAACTAGCAAATATCAATCTTTAATTTACTCTTCTAATAAATTAAAGTCTATTAAAAATGAAAAGAAAAAACCTGGTGGACTTTTTTCCTTTTATTGGGCTCTTCTCCTTAAACTGCTGGGCTTATTTTTTTCTTCTTTGGGCCTGCTTTTCTTCACCTTGGGCTCCCCTCTTTGGGCTTTCTTTAAACGATTCTTTTCTTTTTTTTTTTCACTGAAATGTTATTTTGGCCTTCTGCTAAACTGATTCTCCTTCACAAAAGAAACGTTCTCTGCTATTTCTCTTTGAACCGACGCTACTATCTTATTCTTTTCTTTGAACCGATTTCTCCTAATCGGTATAACCCCTCTTCTCTTGAACCGGTGCAACCCTGATGCTATGCTCGATGAATCGGTGCTATGTCTCTTCCTAATCGCTGCCTTGATGACGAATCGTTGTAACCCTAACTTCTGTTATCGACGGTTTATTTCGAATCGGTGGCTATGGCTATTCTCGGATCTGTTTCTGATTTGGGGCAAAAACAAGAACCCTAATCGTTGCCTCTATTTGATGGTGGCGATTGGTGGTTCTACGGTGGTGGTTCTGTGATGGTGTGTGGCGGCGGTTGGTTACGGGTTTCTGTCCGTGGGTTCACTCCTACGGCGGTGGCACTTTTTCTGTGGATTTTTCTGCGGTGGCTTCTGGAATCAGGTTATAACTTTCTGATTTTGGCTTCTATTGCTTTCGGTATGAGGCTTATACGTACTGGTATATCCCTTTTGACTGATTTCTAGGGTTTGCTATATCTATTGCTATATGTGCGATGAGGCTTATTATTTCTGAAAAATTCGTTGCTTGAATTTTTCCTTGGGTTTGACTAACTATGATGAGAAATTTCTGATTTCTCTAAATTGAATCTTGTCTAGATTCTGAAATGACTCCTCTCTTGAAATCAATCTGATTTCTCTGTTTGGTGCCGGTTGGTAGTTGAATGCTTCTGTGTTCTTCTGCCCCGTGTATCTATGGCAATCTCTTTTGCCAATTTCCTTAACGGCGATGCTCTAATCACCGGGTGTATTTCTTCGACTGTTTCTCTCGATAAATGATGAGAATTTCAGGATCGTATGACCTGTTGCTCTGATACCAATTGTTGGGAAAACTCTCTATAAATATTCACAAGATTTACCGTAACTATATCTTTATTAGTAAACTTTGAAATACACACTTTACAATCTTTACAATGCTTTCTTTATATACTAATCTAAGAGGTGTGATGAATAGTTGCAACTCTTCATGAAACCTTTTCGTAAGGTTGTGGCTTTTCGTGAATAGACACACCTCTTCGGTTTATCTAAATGCTATTCTAAGCCCTTATACTTTATACAATTACAAATTTAACTCTAAACTATTACATAATCAAGATTAAACTAACATTGCCTAGGCGGCCAATACAAGCATCTGAAACCGAGCTCATAGTAGAGTATCGTCGGCTATACTCATGCAATGAACATCGGCTCTGATACCAAATTGAAACACTCATCTCAACATAATATAATAATTAATGGGGTTATGTTTAATTAATCAGATTAATATGGTTTTTAAAGAAAATCGGGCATGACCCGTTCGCACGGAGTCAATAACCCTGCTTGATTATAAACCAATTTTGGAATGTAAGATGAATTTACAAGATAGTTCTACACAAGTACAAGATCTATCATCAACCCAAACGACATTATATGTCTAAATACATATATACAAGTCAATCATAATGGTAGACAACTACTCAGTTATTACCCAGTTGTATAAACGTAGCTTTACCGAAGTTAAGGCTTCAGTGACGTCCGTTTAAATTCTAGGACCAACGCCGGCAATCACCTTACTAACACCACCTTAAGTATGTAAGAGTGTGGGGTTAGCAAATAAAAATTGCTAAGTGAGTTACTAGATCGATGTGGAATGCAAAACATACAACATGTATAAGTATTGAAAATGATTATAAAATGACAAGTGCAATATCTTTTTAATACAAATGGTGTGGGCATAGCCTATTAATTTGCATAGGGTGCGGTGCATGACCCGCTAGCCCACCGTTGTCGACCAGATCCCAGCCTAACAACTCCAACCGGCGCCCGAAGTCCGGCCACCTACCCGCGAGCTCATGTGGTGTAGGAATTTATATGCACAAACACAAAGTAAGGCGCTTGATAATAATAAACCAGGATATCCGATGAGGCCAATGATAAATGAGCGTAGCTCACAATGGGTAATCAAGTGTAATAATGTGAAACATGAAATGAACGATCTGCAAGCATAGCATGAAGGTTAATATATGTAATGAAAGATATCAAATAAGGTATGCTGGCCATAGGCCATGATCAAATAATAAACTGCCAACTAGGGCAGTATGGAAAAACCAGTGCAATGCATCATATAAGAGGATGATGCCAAATAGATATGCACAATGTCATAAATAAAATAAACATGTAATTATGTATGCAACACACACATCAATGCTAGAACTCACAGTACAGTAGACTTTAATAGTCTTTAAGGCTCAAAACGACTGAAAAGTCACTTAATGCCTCGAACCGATAACCGACACTTCTTCGAGCTCCAAACCTATTAAATAATGATGTTCAAAGTATTCATTAGCTTATAATAGTATATCCTAAGGTTTAGAAGTTAATTGAAGTGTTTAAACGTTTTCGGTTTGAGTTTCCGAATTTACGACTTATTGAGTTTTATAGACTTTTGGTCGATGTTAAACGTTAATTTAAGTGTTATATAATTATAAAATGATCCCATCATTTTATAGTATCATTATAGGGCTTAAAATAAGTGTTTCGGGTGAACAGGGCTCGACTCGTACTAGTTTCGTATTTTGACCATAACTTTTTCATACGAACTCGGATTTAGGTGATTCAAGAGCGCAGACGAAGAGGACACATAGGGCTACAAATTTTATCTTTTGAAAAATGACCCAGATGGTGAACGCGACGAGATTAAGTGGAACTCGGCGAGTTCCATTACTGAGCAGGATCATCTTATTTTGACGTCCTGCTAGCATTCCTACGTTCCAAACTCGTTTTTTACTTGCCAAAACCCCTTAAAACTCCATTTTATGATATATTTGGTGTTATATGAACATATGTGAACAAGGTTTAACATCAAAACATCATTAATTTCAACTATTAATCCTTGGATTTAATCCAAGGATGATAAAACTCTAGCTATCAACTCAAATTCTATAGTTTTTGGTGATTTCTTGCATTTGCAAGTTCAGAAATCATACAATTAGTTGGATATCTATCATGTAACATCCTTAATCCCTTCTATTATTGAATTCACCATCACCCTCCTTATGGGTTACTGGATTAGGAAGAGAAGATTGGGCATACCATTGAAAGAAAAGAACCATACCTTGAGTTTTTGGATTTGATTTGCTCAACTATTTCATTTTCCAAATGAGTTTTGACCAAAGCTTTCCTTGCCCTAATGGATTTCTTATGTGTGTGTGAATATGCAGGAACATGGAAGTGAAGAAGAAGGGAAAAGGGCTGTCGATTGGGGGTTATATTTACCCTCAATTGGCCAACAATCTTACATAAGACCCCCTCAAGTTTCCTTGTTCGAACTTTAGCCACAACTTCCTATTTCCCTTCATACATGTGCTTAATCACTTGTACTTGTAGCTTTAGTACTTATACTTAATCACATGGAGCAAGGATTACAAGGTTTAAAGCATAGTATACAAGTGAACAAGGCTTCTGGCTCATAATCCTCTTAATATTTATAATTAAACATTAAACTATAATTCATTTGGAAATTTAAACGGGTTATAAGTAATATTTTAAATTTGAGGATATTATAACAATGTGTGAGTTCAACTAACTCAATACATATAGGTCTCGTTTATTTATTTATAGTTTTTTTTTTGTAAAATAATATTAACATGCATTTTCTCTTTAAATGATTATAAAAATCAATTCTTACGTATCCATTAACATAAATAAATCACTCAATTATTGATTAAGTGTATTATTAGTAGTTTTATTATTATATTAAGTTTGAGGATGTTACTACACATAGTCTCCTACTCTCCTAAGCTGTCGATAACCACTGTGAATTAGGAGAAATGGATTGAAGCCGTAAGAGGATTGAATTATGAGAGAAACTATGTTTTGGAAGTAATTTTAGAAGTCAGTTGCAGTCTTGCAGATGAAGCATGGGAAAGGGTTGTCTTCCCAATTTGTTGATTCCAAAGAATAAACTGCAAGTCCTTTCTTTGGATTTCCAAGATAACACCGCACAACTTTCAAAATTTAAAAGCAGGTTCAAATCTGAAATTGCATGAAATTGCATGCACAATGCACAACAGAATTGTACCTTATGCTTTATAGGTGATGTGTCTTAAAACTCAAGAATTCAGCTTTGAAAAGTTGTACATCATGCAACAAAAATTGTTTCTAAGACTATTGAAGTAAATGCTTTATAAGTAATAGTAGTGTATCCGCACAAAGCGGCGGCGGTGAATAAATTCTACATGATAACATGTTTGTTCAGCGCCACGTCATTCTTAAAAAAAAAAGTAGACATGGATTATCGGTCATAACATGTCATATTTAGATGGAGATACAATTATTGTAATGCTTAAATATAACTTCAAAATACCGTTTTCAAACTTCAATAATATTATTACTACACGTGATCAGTAGCGGTTAGCCGAATGGGTCATATGGATCCAGTTTTTTCTTTATGCGCAAGTTGAATAAGGGAGTGCAGAGTGTGATTGACCGATTCTTAGGTGAAAGTTGGTGTATGGTCAAACATGCACCGGGTCTTTAGGTAGTAGTAGTTTAGAGTTTAATTCTGTTTAATGTTGCTTTTCTGATGGCTATATATTTCCATTGATATGAATAAGAACAATGAGCAAAAAGACATTGCTTTTTAATGAAATACATGCAGTACTACTTCAATATACTATATCAGAGTGTTTAAGAGTTTGTGTATATATATAGATTTTTCTGATCCAAATCCTTCATATACGAGAGTGACTTGTTTTCTTAAGCTACTGATTTTCCAACACAAGATACATCCCAGTTTGATGGGATCAAAGGTCCAAAGCCAATGATTTATGGTGTCAAACCTAGTCCTCCGGATTCTTGTTTTTATGCTGATTAACTTCATATTTTGAGTACTTCAATACATTAACTGGCAGCTTCTTCAAAGTTGGTGAACATATGCATAGTTTTGAGAAATATTTCCTTTTTAGATATCAAAGTTGATGTTTCTATGGTCAAACAAGGCAAGGATGTACATTTTCATACCAGTTCATGGCTGCTATATATATAAATTCAAAGGTTGCATATTATTAACCTTTACAAACCTAAATTAATATAGAAAAAAAATCAGAAACATGTAATCTGATACGTTGGAACAGTCGACATGCATATATGTAAATACCTGTCAATAGCCTCCTTGTGCCCAAGTTGCCCGTTTGTAACTCTGCCCCAGGAAAACACATTATTTCTTTCAGTAACAGCAAGTGTGTGCCTCATTTACATGAAATTTGAACCACTACAAGAAAATAGACTTTTTGCGACGACAAAAGTCGTCTCAAAAAATGAAAATGTCGTCTCAAAAAGCCTACTGCGACGACAAGCCGTCGCAATAAACTTGTATTAAATGACTTTTTGCGACGACAAATGTAAATCTTTTGCGATGACTGAAAGTCAACAAAAGTCGTGTCATGTCATCACTTTTTGCGACGACATGTCGTTGCAAAAAGTGGCCTACTGAGAGGACAAGTCGTTGCAAAAGGTGTCGAAAGTGACATGTTTAGATGTAAACTTAAACATAACATTAATTGTATGTCCATTTGAAAATATCAAATTACTAATGACGGTCTTCTTTTGAAAAAATAATATACTATTAAACAAACATGTAATCACATCGAAACTATTTGTCGTCGCCGCTTTGCGCGGGTACACCACTAATACATGATAAACAGTTGAACACTAGGGGAAAGGTCGAAAGTCGTCGCAAAAAGTGACCAACTGAGACGAATTGTCGTCGCAAAAAGTATCGAAAGTCGAGTAACTGAGAAAAAATTAAGATGCCTTCTTTGCGACAACTTGTCATCGCAAAAAGGCTACTTGTCGTCGCAAAAAGTAAATTACAAGGCTCACAGCTTCTTGCTGTTTTTTATGCCCCCGATGGGGCGTAATATGCATTTTACAATATAAACAATTTCTAAAAAACAAGCAACTAACTGATTAAAATTAAAAATAAATTATGTTAACATAACTAGGAACAAAATACATCTATTGTTTATAATAATTAAACATCGTCTTCCTCGTCTTCATCATCTTCCTCGTCACCGTCTTCGTTTCATCTTCATTCGTGTTCTCAAACTATGGGGGTACGATTATTTGTGAAGATAATAAGGCCCCATAAAAGGATTGTTGTTGAGCAACTAACGCAGCTTGACATTGTTGTTGCGTGAGAATTGCAGCTTCTTGTGCATGCAAACATTGCATCAACTTCAGCCTGAGTAGTATACGTTCTTTCTTGTGATTGAGTGTTTGAAGCTGATGATGAAACACGAGGTAACTTTTGTCCAAGCCCACGATTATGACCACGTCTCTCTCCCAACACTTGTGACATGATTTCATGATCACTCATCGAGTTGGAAGTGCTACTTTGAGAGTCATTCTGTGGCTGTTGCATTTGGTGCTGTATTTTTAAAAGTAAAAAAAAACATTCAATGTTATATATATGAAGATATTCTAATAATAATATTTACCAGGGTAAATGTCCCTATTCATAGCCTGTTCATAAAACACCTGTTTACAAGAACAGTGTGAATAGTTTGCCAATCTCTTTCTTTTGCCTGCAACCTAAGTATCGCAGCTCTTTCACGCTCCTTCATTTTCGCTCTGCAACACCATCCATATAGCAAGGCCAATTTCATCCACAACTGCACTGATTCCCTTCACAACGACGATTTTTGAATCCCTTTCATCGTTTGCAATCGAACCCCGGCCATTCCTCCCTAATATTTGTTGTGTAAAACCCTTTCGTTATCTTCGATTCTGAATTCGACCTCTTGCTTCTCCATCTTCTTCAATGATCATTTTGTTGCTTGCAATTTTTGAATCCCATTCATCGTTTGCAATCGTCCCCTTTCCTCCCTAATATTTGTTGTGTAAAACCCTTACATTATCTTCGATTCTGAATTCGATCTCTTGCTTTTCCATCTTCTTCAATCGATAAGTCTGTTGCTTCTTGATCTTCCAAAATCAACTGAGATCAAGGATATGTTGCCTTTCTGTCTTCATGAAATCGCCTGAAGATATCTGTTGAAGAAATCGATTGTAGACATATACAAGAAATTGACTAAAGGAGTTAATCTGTGGTTTCTCCTTCATCTTTTAAATATGATGGGCTTGAAGACCGACTTTCAGTGCTTATGCGTCTCTGATTTCTTCACCATCCTCTAAATGGAACTGTTGATGGTGTACACAAGGTAAACAACAGCCTCAACTCTTTGACATCTTTTTATCATTTCTAGCCCTAAAACGTGAAATCAGTCAATTGTAATATGCTACTTCTGATGTTTAGGTTTGTAGTTGATTTCATTATGTCAAACAGAGCCATCAAAAACCCTCACATAATTGCTTTCTTCATGACTAAGGTTTTATCTTATCTCTTAAATACCATGAAATGGTAGCCAAGATGAAAGCAAATCATATACTAACAGCCATGTTGGAAAAGGATGTGGTATTCAACGAAATTGGTTATGTTGATGATTATTTAGGCCAAAATAATTAGATAATGATGGCGTTTGGCAAAAACAAAAAACTTTATCATGACTTAATTGAGTTTAGTTGACTATCACTAAGGGCCTGTTTGTTTGCATCTTTAATTAAGTGCTGTCTGGATTTAGAGGCTGTCTGGATTAAGTAAAGCTGACTGGAGAGATGACTGAAAATATAAATATTGTTTGATTGTTTTGCTGAATAAACGACCTGAATGAAATAAAATGACATTTTTAACCTTGTGTAAACATCTGTTTGTTTCTTCAACCAAATTAATGGTTTGAATGGAGAATTTAAATTAATAAAAATAAACAATTTAAATATATATATAAAAACTTTGAACAACTTAAATACATAAATCATAAATAAACATAAAAGATCCATTGACAATAAAAAATAATAGCAGGGATGCAAATTCCAGTTCAAACCATTCTATTGTAATTGATTGACAATTTCATTACGAAAATTAGCCACATATTGTGTACTTTGAACACCCCCACCATCCCCTCCGGTAGTCGTTACTTCTTGAATGCAAGTATCTAAAAATGCTTTTACAACATTATGATCTTTCAACTAATCCTACCACGTTTTTGTTGCAAATTATCCATTTCTTCCAAACCTAATTGTCCAATATAACGAGATTATTTCAACAAATAACCAACCTATGTTTTATGAGAAATTACACAATTAATAATATATCAAACATATCCATAGTCCATTTCATGAGAAGTATACACGTGCTTCAAGAGCAGTATACACAAATTATCCAACAGGCATGTAAACCATGTGCTTCAACATGGTATTTGTCGTCGTCACCTCAAGCCGTTTCACAAATATATATAAGCAATAACAGTGGCAGCGAAAAGGCAGCGGCGGAGCGAGGGCGGCGGAGTGAGAAAGGGCAGCGGCGTGAGGCAAGCCGGCGGAGCGAGGGTGACGGCGCGAGAAAGGGTGGCAGAGAAAGGGCAGCGGCGTGAGGCAGGGCGGCGGAGCGAGGGCGGCGGCGCGAGAAAGGTTGACGGAGAAAGGACAGCGACGTGAGGTAGGGCGGCGACGCGAGAAAGGGTGGCAGAGAAAGGATAGCGGCGTGAGGGAAATCACTGTCGAGAAGGAGATCCGACAAAACACCGATGAGAAGGAAATCCGGCAGAAGTGGTAGAGAGATGGAGAGATGAACATAATCAATCTTCACCGGCAGTGATGGAGAAGAAGATCAGAAGCAGTCTGCCTTTTCATCTTTTATTTTTGGGAAAGACAAAACAATAAAATAAAGGGTAGTTTGGGAAAATGGATGGACTGAATGGGGAACACATAAGGGTTTTGAATATATATAAGTCAGCCCACAGGTAGTGTAGCACATCCTTTGAATATATGCATTCAATCATGTCATATACATAGTTTTATGCTTGCTGTAGTAGGCCACAGGCCGTGTAGCACAAATCAACTACTTCTGTGGTGATGACGCCATCTCCTTTCAATTTTCTTTGCTTTGTGCTTTATGTCGTTGATCACTAAACTTTGTTATTGTTTCAGAACCATTAATGTCTGCAGTTCAAATAATGAAGGATTGGATTATAATACTTATCCTGGTGCCATTTAATCTGATGGTTTTTGTTTTATTTGATGCATATAATATTATCTATATAAAAAATGTCATGATTGTTATCATTATTATTCAATAGAAATTGTAACCATAAGTCTATAACTCTACTTAGAAGCTGTGAAGTAGTCCAGTTGCTATAAAAACTCTAGGAGCTGAAGCTCCATCAATGTAAAGCCTAATCATGGAGTCTAGTGTTAACAACATCCAAAGGATAGCAAAAAAAAAAAAAAAAAAAAATAGATTTTGTATTCTACTGTGTAAAGCCTCAAGCATGGAGTCTACCCTTGGCTGAAATTTAGTTTAAAATGATACTGATTTGTATTAAAAAAACAAACCAAAATAAGGCCTGTAGAGTTGATGCTTATATATTATTCTTCTAATTGTTTTCTGCACAAATATGAGATTCCACTCAACACTATTTAAACACATATTTGGAAATATGAAAGAGCTTCATAACTACTATCATAAACAAGGAAAGTAAATAGATTACTAATGAGAAGTAAATAACTACTCTTTCAGCTTCATCTTTTCACCTTCAGCTTCCTGATGCTCAGAAAACAGCAACCAACTTAGTTGCCTCGAGATTTTAGTTTATCTCCAACAAATTCCTCCCTTAAACTAAAATCCTTTGCATCCTTCATTCCAAAGTTCATATTGCAATTGTTAAACAACTCCGTGGGGAGCGCTTTTGTGAATATGTCTGCTGCTTGATCCCGACTTGCCACATGACTTAGTTGTATCTTTTGATTTTTCACCTGTTCCGAATAAAGTGGAAACGAACATCTATGTGCTTGCTTCTTTCATGATGTACTGGATTCTTCGCGAGTTCAATAGCAGATTTATTATCAACGCGTATTTCGGTTGCCTCATTGTGTTTAAGACTTAATTCGCACAACAAGTTCCTCAACCAAATTGCATGACAGACACACCAAGAAGCTGCTACATACTCCGCTTCACACGTCAACAATGTAACTATCGGTTGCTTCTTAGAGGCCCATGAAAAAGCTACGTCTCCCAAATAAAATACATATCCCGAAGTACTCTTGCAATCATCTACGTCTCCTCGCGAGTCACTATCAGAATAACCCATTAACTTGTATTCGATAGAACTAGAGTACAACATCCCAAGTGATGTACATTAGGAGTGAGCATGGGGCGGTTCGGTTCGGTTTTTACCAAACCGAAAATTTCGGTTTTTGAAATGGAGGAACCGTTCGGTTTCGGTTTTTCGGTTTTCCGGTTTGGATTATCGGTTTTTCGGTTTACACCCGTGGGTTTTTGGTTTGTGGTTTTTTGAAAACGGTTTGGGTTATGGGTTTAAACCCGAAAAATTTTAAACATTTTTTGTTACTAAATTTGAGTTTTTCTTTACTAAATTTATGCTTTTTTTACTTATGTTAAACACTATTGACAAATCATTAAAAAATAATTGCTAACGTTTGGATTTTTAATCGACTTATGTGTTAGTTTGATACTTTGATTTACTAAAATTGGATATTAAATATTAATTTCGTTAGTTTGATACTTTAATTTATTAAACTAACTTAGGCTTTGAATTAATTTAAGTAAGTTCATCATGTAGATTTATAATAAGAATGTTTATACCAATTAATTAGCATTTTTTACATCACATATAATTAAAATAAACATATAAACAATATCAATTAATTAACATTTTAACATCATAAATATCAATTATACATATATAATTGAAAAATACTTCAATGTGAATGTAAGTAAAAGAAGTTTTGTAATATAAAAGTAGAGCATAACATCAAATATGAGTGAAAATAGAAATAACTCAATAAATATATAAAATATTTATAAAAATTAAATTAATTTTAAGATTCCGGTTCGGTTCGGTTTTGACATGGAATCCGAAACCAAACCATTTACTCCGGTTTTTTCGGTTTCGGTTTTTTCGGTTTTTCGGTTTCCCGGTTTTTCGGTTTTTTCGGTTTGGTTTTTCCGGATTTTTCGGTTTTTTGGGTTTCCGGTTGGGATTTTGCTCACCCCTAATGTAGATCCTTTAATGTATCGTAAGATTCTTTTAGCACCCTTCCAATGTGAGTACTTCGGATCCTCCATACACCGACTAAGAACACCAATACTGTACAAAATGTCTGGCCTTGTACATGTTAAATAACGTAAGCTCCCAACCAAACTCCTGTGTTTATCTACATCGGCTTGATTTCCTCCCTCAAACTTGGATAGTTTTGTTCCTAGTTCCATGGGTGTTGCCACAGAATTACAATCATGCATCTTGTACCTCTTGAGTATTTCTTTTGCATATGCTTCCTGTGACAAAAATATTCCAGACTTTTCTTGTTTAACTTCCAGACCAAGAAAATGCTTCATGAGGCCCAAATCAGTCATCTCAAACTCCCTCGTCATGGCTTCCTTGAACTCATTCACCATTTTCACATCATTCCCCATAAAAATGAGGTCATCAACATATAAAGCAACAAATAGTAGTTTATCTTTTACCTTCTTCACATACAGTGCATGCTCATATGGACATTGTTCATACCCATTCTTTCTTAGATATGAATCAATTCGCATGTTCCAAGCTCGAGGGGCTTGTCTCAACCCATAAAGTGCTTTGTTTAACTTCAACACTTTCGCCTCCTTCCCGACTTTTACATATCCAGGTGGTTGTTCTACGTATATTTCCTCTTCGAGCATGCCATTCAAAAATGCTGACTTCACATCCATTTGATAAATTGGCCATCGAAATTGTGCCGCTTGAGAAACTAGCAGCCGAATTGTCTCCATTCGCACAACAGGGGCAAACACTTCGCCGAAATCGATCCCA
This sequence comes from Centrapalus pauciflorus, assembly GCA_020465985.1. NCBI lineage: Eukaryota > Viridiplantae > Streptophyta > Magnoliopsida > Asterales > Asteraceae > Centrapalus > Centrapalus pauciflorus. Next base: position 255,771 of record JAANYP010003164.1, read on the forward strand.
GCCTTTTGTCGATAACCCTTTGCAACAAGTTGAATTTTTTAAACGTTTCGAAAGCCTCAGATTTTTCCTTCAAAAAATACACACATGCTTTCCTCGTGTAGTCATCAATAAACGTTAAAAAATACTTCTTTCCTCCGAATGAATTAGGTGTGATCGGACCACATATATCCGTGTGTATCAATTCGAGAATGTTTCTTGCACGATATTCAGCTTTTTTCGGAAATGAATTCCTTGTTTGCTTGCCAATTGCACATTCTTCGCAAAATTGTTTGGAATAATCCATGTGGGGAAGCCCATGAACCATTTCATTCTTGCTAGTTCCTTCAAGCCACCATAGTGTAAGTGCCCAAAACGCATATGCCACATCAAGGACTTGTCTGCTACATCAATCTTCAAGCATTTTTCTAGTACATTACCCAAGTCAAGTTTAAACATTCTGTTTTTTCCCATCTCCACACGTGCAACTAATCGTCCTTCTTTATCATTCAGGTGCATGATACGACCCTTCAAAAAACTAGAATAACCTTTTTCCATAAGTTGTCCCAAACTTAAAATGTTGCTTTTCATTTCGGGCACATAATATACATCTTCAATTCTGGTCTCTTTGCCATTACGAGTGCAACAAATCGTACCACGTCCCTTCACTTGAATCTTCGACGCATCTCCAAATGAGACATGACCATCTTCTATCTCCTGAATGTTCATAAATAAATGTTTGTAACCACACATGTGATTGCTTGCACCCGTGTCAAGATACCATATGTTATGGTTATCGGAAATGGTATCTTTATATGCCATTAAGAGAACACCATCGTCTTTCACCTCTTCCTCTGTCACAAGATTTGTGTTCTCTTCAACCCTCTTTGAAGACCTGCAATCTCTTGCAAAGTGCCCAAAAACACCGCAGTTATAACAATCGATACTACAACGATTATAGCGACCACCTCTTCCACGACCACGTCCTCTGTCTTGGCCATGTTTTTTGGAAATTAGTTGGTTGTCTTTGATAATGATTATTGTCTCTGCCACGGCCTCTACCTCGATTGAAACCACGTCCTCTAAACTGGTTCCCTCTTTAACGATTGCTTTGCTGTGCATACATGGCTCTGTGCATACATGGCTCTGTCTTCCTTGATTGTTGCCTTTGTTTTCATACCTCTTCAAGGGCATCTTGTTTCTTCTTTTTTCTCTGTTCATGTGCTTCTAGAGAACCTGCCAATTCTTCAACCGTCAATTCTTCTAGATCTTTAGACTCTTCAATTGCACATACCATGTTCTCAAACTTCTCAGTTAATGAGCGTAAAATTTTCTCCACAACTCTAGCATCAGTTAGTATTTCACCATTTCGTTTGAGTTGATTCATCACTGTTTGTACGCGAGTAATGTAATCTGAAACTCCTTCAGTCTCCTTCATCTTCATGGTCTCCAACTCACCACGTAAAGTTTGAAGCCTCACTTGTTTAACTCGATCAGCTCCTTTGAATACCCTTTCTAATGTATCCCAGGCCTGCTTTGCTGTAGTAGCACTTGCGATTTTCTTAAAGCCAGACTCATCCACTGATTGAAACAACAAATATAGTGCAGTATTGTCCTTCATTCTTTTCTCCTTCAATTCTTTTAACTGATTTGCTGTCATTGCACCAATTTCGGCTGCACTTGGGTCATCGTAACCCGTCGTAACGAACTCCCATACGTCTTGTGCCTCGAGTAGTGCGCATCTGAATACTCAGTTGTCATAATTCGACTTTGCAAGTCTGGGCAATGACACGTGGCCAAGTGAAGTGCTTGCGGGATTCATCTACTCCAAGCTCTGATACCAATTTGATACTGATTTGTATTAAAAAAACAAACCAAAATAAGGCCTGTAGAACTGACGCTTATATATTATTCTTCTAATTGTTTTCTGCACAATGTTAGAAATTATAAAAGTTATTCAAACTTTAGTTAGTTTATTGTGTGACAATTAATATTGTAAATATTATTAGCCTAAGTTAAGTTACCGGTATTGTTCATAAAACTGGTTTATGTTAGTTAATTGTAACTGTCATTAGGACAGTTACAACATTCTGCGAACAGATGTGTCTGTTGACACAAAACAGTAGGCTATATATATCTGTAATTATATCCGTATGTGTGTGTGTGATTATCAGAAATAGTAGTGTTTAGTTAGTGTATTTTTGTGTTCCAAAATTCTGTTTTTCTTTCTGTCCTATTTCTGCACTTCTGTCCGCAAAACATGAGTAACACCAATTGTGTTCAAGATGTTTACAATACGTCCTATGCATCTGAATGTGATGATCCTTATGCCTCGAGAGTTTTATCCACCCTGGGAAGAAGAAGTTCTATCAATTGGTATCAGAGCAGGTTTGATAATTCTCGAACAGAAGACTCATGGATCAAACAAAAGAGGCAATGATTGAAACTGAAGCAACAAGATCAGACACAGACTCCACCGCTCACAATTGCACAAAGAAAACAAAGAAGATCTCGTTGCTATGTTTGTAAGAAGAGGGGACATTATACATGGGATTGCCCATTCAAAACAAAAGGAAAGCAGAGCATGTCCGCTGAAAGATCAGACAAAATTCCCATTCCAAAGACTGAAACTGTATGTACATAAAGAGAAAGTGTGCTTCCCTGGGGAATTCATGCTAAATGGAACAAAACACAATCACTTGTCTCCAAACCGAAAAGTTTTTAAAAGTCTGAAAAATTGCTTTATCGTAAATGATAAAGATCATGAAGATAATTTTGTGTTTGCACATGGAATTGGATCTGTTGACATTACAACAAATTCAGCAACCTACACTATACCCTATGTCAAATACACTCCTGAGATTAATATTAATCTCTTGAGTTTGAAACAACTTTTGTTACAAGGGTTCAAGGTTGACATGAATGATTCGAAATGCACCATAACACACATGTTTGATCAATCCAATTCATGTGATGTGCTTGATGAGACAGTAGGGGTGAAGCTTCAAGATAATTTCCTTGCAAATTATTTTGAAGAAATCGACAAGTCCTTGGATTTTGAAAAATCACAGAAAAGTTTTCTATCAAAACATGAACAAAACGATTGGGAGATTAAATCTCTCAAACTTGATAACATAACAGAATTCTTTAAGTTCCTGGATTTAATAAACAAGGATGAACTTGTCATGAAGAATAAAGAGGCGTTTAAGAAAGTTATTGAGAGAATCATAGGATGGTATCACAAAACATACAACAACACTGCATCCCAAGTTCCTATTAGACTATTTGGAATACAGATTTGCTTGCTGGACTTATACAAAGTTGTATTAAGTCATGGTGGCTTTGAGAAAGTCACTTGTGAAGAAAAGTGGAGTGGATTAGCAAATGCACTTGGCTTTCCCTCCTATTACGCCCCTGGATTAATGAAAATCTATGAAGATCATTGTTCCTGCCTCAATGTTATTACGAGTTCACAAGACAAGCCAAGCTTTGGCCAGAAAGTGTTGTACAGAAGAGACAACAGATTGATGCAGCAAGATGTTATGCTGATGTTATGCTGATCAGTATGGAACCAACAATGAGATGGAAGAGATTGATCGACGAGCAAGTAAACTGCCTGATGCTGATGACAGTATGAAAGAAGATGTTGACTACGTTGTTGTTTGAAGACACCATTGTTAGAAAAGTTTCATAACATTTAGGAGGTGAATGTTAGAAATTATAAATGTTATTGAAACTTTAGTTAGTTTATTGTGTGACAATTAATATTGTAAATATTATTAGCCTAAGTTAAGTTACCGGTATTGTTCATAAAACCGGTTTATGTTAGTTAATTGTAACTGTGGACAGTTAAAACATTCTGCGAACAGATGTGTCTGTTGACACAAAACAGTAGGCTATATATATCTGTAATTATATCCGTATGTGTGTGTGATTATCAGAAATAATAGTGTTTAGTTAGTGTATTTCTGTGTTCCAAAATTCTGTTTTTCTTTCTCTCCTATTTCTGCACTTCTGTCCGCAAAACATGAGTAACACCAATTGTGTTCAAGATGTTTACAATACGTCCTATGCATCTGAATGTGATGATCCTTATGCCTCGAGAGTTTTATCCACCCTGGGAAGAAGAAGTTCTATCACACAAATATGAGATTCCACTCAACACTATTTAAACACATATTTGGAAATATGAAAGAGCTTCATAACTACTATCATAAACAAGGAAAGTAAATAGATTATTAATGAGAAGTAAATAACTACTCTTTCAGCTTCATCTTTTCACCTTCAACTTCCTGATGCTCAGAATGCTCAGAAAACAGCAACCAACTTAGTTGTCTGGAGATTTTAGTTTATCTCCAACATAAAATAGGTGGTTTACCTCTTTCTTATTAATAGATTTTATATTCTACTAAAAAACTATGTTACAAGAGTTAATAGAGAATACAAAAAAAATATTTACTATTGGTAAAGGTTTTGTTAAGCTTTAGTAGAGTTTTCATGTTCATCTCTTTATTTTGCTATATGATTAGTAACATCTGATAGTAATTTTGATAAACTGATTTTTGACAAAAGGTTATCATAGAGAGGTCCTATTTTTTAGTCTTGCATCTCTTTTTCATTTGTGTTTTTCTTTTAAACCTTTGCATGCTCACTCTCTCAGCATTGGCGCTCTCTCAGCACCACCACCTCTTCATCTTCGACTAAACGATCTTGGCTATGGAACTCACGCTTTTGAAATAGAATTGGATATTTACTGAAATTACTTTGTTTTTTGATTATAAGTTATGTGATATGCGTTGCATACATACAACTTTACTCTGTAAAAATATAGAATAAGGTTTAGTCTATTTTTTCTCAATAGAGATCAATTAATAATCTTGATCATTTTCTTTTCATGATCTAACCACAATTTGTATATTTGGTTGTTGTCATTTGGTTGTGCATTACAGCAAAATCTTGATACTGGCAGCTTGGAATTTGCACCCCTTTGAACTATAATTTCATTCACCTACATTAGGCAATTTCTTGAATGATAGATGTTACAATTTATAAATTGATGACTATATTTTTTTTGTTTACCTTTCTTTTTAAAATCCATGTATACTATTTGTAGCCAAAATCTTAATTGGGATAAACGTTCGTAACCTGGTGCATATTTGTGATCCAATATGTGATAGATTAACATATATGCTGTTAGGATTATCAACCGTGTGCACATAACACAATCATATAATTGCAGGAAACAAAAAAAAAATTGCAAACAAAGTACTTATGTATGGTTCAGCAAGGTCTTCCAGAGAGTGTCATAGATAGAGGTATATAAGTGATACATGAAAGCAAAGCAATCTGATTCAATCTATCTTCTTGATTGGGACGTATTTTCTTGTATAAATTTCAATTGGACTCTCCACATCTAAAATGCAGTTCGTAGTTTGACGTGGGGTGGTTATTTGGGAAGTATAGGATTTAGATATTTGTTTTATAGTTAGTTCTACACCATGTATATAAAAACCAATTATTGCAATCATGTACAATTTCAGTTTAGTTATTATAGCTCTTTTTAAGAAGTGTTATACTGCCACCTTTAGTTTGATCAACTCTCAAATGGACCGGCAGTTTGGATAGAAATTTTGAAGGTTAGTCCATTTTACCAGTATTTTGTGTGTCCCTTGAAAATCGTAAAATGTTGAAAATTATCCAAATGTCTTAAATAGCCTTTAGTAATCATAATAACAAATTATAAAACTTTTGGAAATCACGATTGATACAATCCATTCTGTATCAATCGTTGAACTAAAGTCGTCCATTGTCGAAAATTTAAGGGATCCTTTGTCGACTTTTAGCATAACAATGTGTACCCAAAAAAGAGGGGAACTAGCTCAAGTGAAAAAGATACAAGCTGTTTCAGAAGACAACATATTTGGTAATGTATCTCTATCACTCTCATATTTCATAAACTGCATTATTTTTTAACTTGAAATTCTTATAGTTTATCAAATGTATCAGTTGAGCACACATGGGTCCTTTTGCTATGGGCTATCCCTTGCACACTAAACAAATATCCACTAATGAGGAAAGTCTAATTTTGGTTTATCAGATTTTGATGCTGAAATTAAGGCTATTGCATTTATGGCACGAGTTACGTCTTAATTTGTTACACATATAGTTGTTAGAAGGTAAATTTAGCTTTTATAAATCCCATTCGATTTTTTATGTTGATAGTTCCTAGCATGTTTTGTTTGTTGTGATGCATTCACAAAATATTTTTATATATTTAGTTTTAATATAAAAAATTTCAAGTGCTTAAACTTGCTATTAGGGGCGTGCAATTGTGCAAAACTTGATCATATCGAACCAAAATGGAACCGAAAAATTAGAAAATACAAGTACACAAGCGGACCAAATTATTGTATGTGTATCGCTGGGCATTGAGAGAACGGAATTAAGAACCTAACCATATGGTGATGTTTCCAATATGGTTTATTGGGTTCACGACCTAATCCAAAGTTTTACATATTTACCCGCGGCAACGCGCAGGCACATTTCCTCGTTATATATAATTTCATATTTAACTCAAAAACAATTAACTATACAAGATTCGTACGTAAAATAAATTATTACTTACATAATGATTTGCGGCAAGTTCATTGACAAAATTGTCATTATGTCGATGCATTTCACCAAAGTTCTCTATCAAACTTGGAAACTGACCCGTAGTAGGGTTACGCTGAAAACATATTACCAAGTATGTATTATAGAATATGTATTTCACAACTATATATTACCAAGTATGTATTATAGAATATGTATTTCACAACTATATATTATCATACAAGTGCAAGCATATTATTAAGTTTATATTACCTACTAAGTGACGGGCTAATATTACCAAGTTTATGTTACCTACTAAGTGACTTTAACTATCACCCATTCTTAGTGCCAAGTGTATATATTACATAATGAACTAATCTTACAAGTGCATTCATAGTGCCAAGGTTATATTACCTACTATATATATTACAAGTATCACAACCACCACAATAAGAAGTACTAAATATAGTTTACCACAACAGTGAGTTAATAATACTAGTCTATGCATGTTACTAAGTATATATATATACATAATGAACTAATCTTACGAGTGCATTCATGGTGCCAAGTTTTAGTAACACTAACTAACTAGTTGAATACTCGTGCGTTGCCTGGGTGACGTCTTTCAAAATTAATTTTTTTTTTAATTAAACTGTCACATGATAAAATTATATTTTATTTATAAAACCTATATATTTTTTATGAACAAAAACAATATTTATTTGCATGATGAATGTCACATGATAAAAATGTATTTTATTAAAGAAAACTATACATTATTTACGAAAAAAAATTTACTTATATTTTAGTCATAAATATTAATTATTACACATAATTATGATGTCGATACATATATCTAGTTTAATACATGTGAGTTGATCGAAAGACTAATTATGCGTTAAAAGATTGTTCTGTCAGAATTAAGTATACACGAAAAAAATGAAAACCCATCATTTTCCCATAAAATAATACACAAACATGTAAAGTATAACTACGAATATAGTCTAACATAATTATAATAAAAATTTATTCAGACTAATAAAAATGTTAACAAACAAAAGTAGTTATCATAAAAAAATTAACGAATCTTAATAACGAAATATTCATAACATATAAATGATATTGATGTAATTGTAAATAATTAAATAATTTTTTAATAATATATTAACTTAAGGTTGGGTCCTAAATATGTAATTGTTGTACTAATCGTTAATTAAATTAGGTTTGTTCCAAGTACATATATAATTTATTTGGTTCCCTAAAGATTTATAAATCAATAGATTTATTAATACATAATAATAATTTATAAGAATAAAACAAAAATCAGATTTAATTATATCTATCCATTTATTTATTTGATATAAGTTCACGAGTCGGGTCGGATCTATTGACCCGGTATTCCATTTCCCCCTTTTCACGCACAACCCCTCATCCTCCCTCTCTCTTCTTTCTCTCTCCATCGACCCCTTCTATGTCTCTGTCGCTGGCTCCTCGCCGGCGAACACAACAACACCGGCGCTCTTCTCTGGTCTCCTTCTCCCTCTCACTCTCCCCTTCGCTCCATGTGTCTTCCTCTCGTTCTCGCACATGACGGCAGCGGCTCTACCCTAGTGTCGCCGCCACCACGAAACCATATCCGCCGCTACAGTGCTCGGCCTCCCACACTCGCGCTCACCTCAGCTCTCGGCGCTCACACACTGCGGCTAACCAGGGCCATTGCGGCCGTCTCTCCTGCAGCGCCGCCGGTCACCGAACCAGAACCACCGCCGCTCAAAACCCTAGTTTTTCAGGTTGGTTTTCTTTATCTCGTTTTTTACTTTTTATCTTAGTACTGATTTCACAAATACCACTATATCATAGCATTAAGCACAATAACATGAAGTCTAAAAAGTTTGATACCTTGATTAAATTGGAAACGTGAATTTCAAGTCTTATGCTCAATTATCATTAGCAGTTTGATTTCATGCTTCATGTTATGAAGCGTCATTGTTTCTTCTTGTAAAATGGTTTGAAACTTCCAATTAGCAATGCTACACAATACAGATTCATGAAACCATTCATATGAAAATAATAGAGATTTGTTAGCACACTTGCATATATACATGAATTTTTTGACTGAAAATAAAGAATATGTACCTTTGTATGATGTTGTTGATATACAGAGAATTTTTATTTGATACAAATGTAAAACGATTGCCAAATTATTTTCAATTTATAGGCAATCACCCCACATAATTCTCAATCAGTTTTAATTTTCATAAATTTGAATTTTAAAAAGTTTCCATTATCTCTTATTTCTTTGGTCCTGCAGGTTATCTCCACGTCCCCATATTTCTAGCATATTTTGTTAGACATCAACTTAGACGATGATAATCTCTGGTTTTCAAATTATGTTGTGATGTAGCCTTAAAAATCTGAATTTAGGTTTATCTGCAGTATAATTAAGATTATTTATTATAGGAATATATTTTATTATTTGTTTGATTTCACATTGTTTCGTAGTTTTTTTTTAATTAAATATTATACGTTTTTTTAATAATATCCTCTAGAACGAATAATTATTTTTATGTGTAAATAATACACATTTTTGAAGTAATAATCACTACCATTTTATTGTTGACCTCTATAGTGCCTTAACAGCTCTGGAAGCGACATTGGCAAAGCGACATTGGCAAGTGTCAGTTTTACATATAAGTCAGTTTTTAATTTGAACACTTATTTAAATTAAAGGTCATCTGTTTTAGAACACATTCTATTAAGTGGAATACATTGTTGTCAATTTTAAATGCAACTTAAAATTTACTTATTCTTCCACTTGTAGAAGGACAACCTTCCTACAAGGGACGGCTGCCAGCTCTAGGTTATATCAAACACCTCTAACGCATAGATTGCTGGAGCATTTGCACTCCCTGCTAGGTTCATACTTTTTAAGTTTGTTATTATCATACCTAATTGCAAATTGTGGCTTTATTAACATTTTTCTCTTTATGTTGACCACTTATTCTAAACAAAATCCATGTAGTTCTATGATGCCTGCTTGTGTAGTTGTTTTGTATTTACATGCTTCACGTTAGAGCATATCCGGATGTGGTGCCTTTAAAAATGTATATTTCTCGTTTAATTAATGCTACATATTATTCTGGTTTAAATAATGCTACGTTTTTAAATATGTCATCATCATGTATCAAGTTGTTATATGCACATTTCATTAAAACACAACTATCACTACTGTTTTCTTGTTGACCAGAAAATTTGATTTTATGTATCCATTGTTTGAAGCGACATTGGCAAGTGCCAATTTTACATGGATACGTTGTCCGAGTGCAAGATGAATTCGGGTCTGAGAATATAAGTCAGTTCATAATTTGAACTTTTATTTAATTTTGTAGTTTTCTATAAGGTGTTGGCCTCTGTTTATATTTTACTGAAATTCATTTGTCAGACCACATGGTGAAAGTTACTACATAATAATGCTCTAATTGTTTTGCTGGTTATGCAGTTAACAATATAAAAGATCAAGTGCCAGAAAGAAAACCAATTCATAAAAGAGAAAATTTTGGGGCACCTGAACCCATAATAATTCAATCATAAGGTGAGAAATATGTATCCATCCTGTTTAAATAATGCTACGTTTTTAAAATTATACTGGTATAAGATCCAGATTTTTTCCGGTTAAAATAATATATTTCTGGTTTATATATCGAAAATTATGTATATTTCTGGTTTAAATAATGCTATATTTTTTTCTGGTTAAAATAGTATATTTCTGGTTTAAATAATTCCAGATAAATAGCAGCGATTTAGGCTAAAAAATCTGAATTATAGCCAATATGAATAGCCAATATAAATAACCAATATAAATAGCAGTGATGTAGGCTTAAAAAGCTGAATTATAGCAAATCATAGCTTGCCAAATCAGCATTAAATATAGGAATTTCTACCAATAATATCGTGCCACATGAGTATTTTTCTCACTGCTCCGTCGGCAATATATATATATATATATATATATATATATATATATATATATATATATATATATATATATATATATATATATATATATATATATACTAGCTACATACCGGCGCAAAGCGGCGACGGCGACAAATATTTTTTTCGATTACTTGTTCGTTTAATAGATGACGATGATGAATAATATCTTTAAACAACGTAAAAGAAAATTACATTAAGTTTCAATGTCAGTCAAATATCATAAAAACCATATGGTTACAGACAAAAATATGATTAAATTTATTTGTGATAAAAAATTTACAAGCATTTTTCATTTTATGCATCCAAAATATCCAAATATGATAATGCTTCACTTGAACGATCCGTTTGTTGTACATCCTGCAAATAATAAAAGGTTGATAGTTATCAAAGATAAAGTATTGAAACATATGGGTAATGCGAACTATAGGATTGTACCTTAATAATCACGCAAGACTTCTTGATACACGACATTTGATGTGTAGACTCCATCTCGATTGAATTTCTTGACAGGGGTCACAAATACCTTTGTAGTACCACGTGATGTACCTCTAGAAAGTGCCACGTAAAATTGTCCATGGGAGAATACCGACTCAAGCAAATAAAATAGAATAGCAAACTGAAAATTTAGTCCAACCTGCTCTAGAAAACTGCATTTAGATCAATTTATACACATTATAGCTTCAGAAGTTTAAAAATAAAATAAAATACACTTTTCTAGCTTTCAAACAATATGAAGAACGCTCAAAACGGAGACACCGTCAATTTTATATGATTTTTCGAAAACAACATATCGCTGCTGTGATTTTGTTTGAAAATTGCATGAATCTCGATTTAAAACTACCACGAACAGCGACGAAATCAACCAAAACACTTGTAGATTGCATCAAAACAGTTTCAATACTTGGAAAAACATTTTATCTTTACGGAAAAACTAAACCATTTTATAGTTATTTACTACGTACACAATTCAAGGTACGAACCATCTAAGCACACTTTTAATCAATTTCATATCTTCAGTTCAGTTCACTTAAATTCTAAGGTTTATCCATAATACAACCTTCAATTCAGTGATATAAACCTGTAGCAATAATCTCTCTATCACGATTGAGTACCAATTTATGAACTTAGGTCATAACATGAACTAAAACTCATGATTTAAATTTAATATCAACTCATTAACTTAGAAACTCAAGAATTATTCTTCATTGATTTTAACTTCCTTTATTTGGTCATCAATTTGCCGTATTTCTCTTAAATTGAAAGTTTGTGATGATGAGGAGAAGAAACCGTAAGTTGCAGAAGTCTTAGGCTGAAAATGAGAGTTAATCCCATTAAAAACATTTTTATCCTTTTATTTAAAATTGCTAATAATAGCAACCATCTTTAAGTTAGAATCATTTGACAACTTAACATCCATACCTATCAAAAATATCATAAATGACCCTTAGACTTGAAAAAGAATGATCAACTTTCTGCAATTGACAATTTCAGCCTCTCTACACACCCATTTATGTTACTTTTGCATATTATGACGATGAACTTTCAAATGAAGTCGGTTTTTTATGAAACTTACACAACACATCAAAAACTTCTAACAACATTTCTATAAAATATTACATTTATCACTATTAATTCACATTTTCACTTATTAAATTGTTATTCTCTGCATAAAATAGCAACAAACTTTCATTAAAAATAGACTTTTGACGAGACTTTTTCTGACAAATCTAAAATCCTTAAAAAAGATCAAATATATAAAAAACCTTTCTTCATTCATTGTTGTTGCATACTTTTGGGCATTAAAGTACCATAAGTTTTTTTAAAATAGCTACGAACTTTCATTTGATGTCGGATTTCGATGATTCTTTTTGTAACTCATCCTAAATCCTTTAAAAACATCAAAGTTATATAAATATTTTATCATATTAAGTTATTTATTGATTTGTTAATTAAAGTCTCATTTATTCATTATTTGACTTTACAAGACTTTTGTTAAATTCATCAATTTTGCTTTGTTTTAATATATTTCACTTGTTCATTTCATATACATTCTGAAAAGTTCCCAAGATAAGAAGATGGTAGAAGGAATAATATATATGTAAATAGATCACCTAAGAAAGATGGAATAAACTAATCCAACCATCAAAATCCATCAAGGACAAATAAAGAGATATTCGAGTCATAACCAAAAAGCAAAATATAACTTATGATTATATGGGTAGAGTAGGGTCTTGACTTAGCAGCTTTTAAAACAAATTTAGTCCAACTTACTATTACGTTGGTATAAAATAAGACCGTATTTATTGATATCAACAGCTTCAAGGAATCAATAATGCTTACATCTCCAAATTCTTGGGTGCTTGGCCAAATGTCCCAGAAATAAACATCCTTCCCTTCTTTTCCAACTCCAATCGGTTCCTTCTCGAAATCAATATCAACCTGGAAAACAAAATTGATGTGAGAAAATATAAATCAGGAAAAAAAATAGATTTAAATATTTAATCAAAACAAATTCTTACTGTGTGACTCCAAGGGCATAGGCAACAAAGATGCAAGATAGTTTTCTCTAGTCAAAGCATGAACACGACCCTCAAAGTTATGGTTTCCAGATCAAACAGCAAATGCAATGATATCTACAAAGTGTGCCATAATTAAAGTAGGTCAACCGTCTAATTGATAGTTACAAAAAGTAATGCAATTGGAGTCTTGTAGACTCATAATACTTCATTAGTTCATACTAACACATATACTGTAAAGGAACATTTTCAGAAGGTAAAGATTTGTACTTCTAACGGAGGAAATGGACCATCCGAAAGAATTTATTGAATCACTCCAAGGACTTTTTAAAAGATTAGTCTTTTTTAAACGACCAAGGAATTCATGATATAGAGTGGCGGCGACCGGAGACGGGAGGTGTCATGAAGATTACATGATATATATACCTCTGGATTGAAATGTGTTTCTTGTTTAATTAATATTAGCAGCGCATGAAGAGGAGTCTGCATGAAGAGGAGTCTGCATAAGAAGAAATAGGAAAACTATTGGGTGGTTAGATTGTAGAGTGGGGATACGAAAAGTGGGAGAGGTGTCATGAAGATTACATGATATATACACCTCTGGATTGGGGACTGCGCAGTGAAATGTGTCTCTTGTTTTAGATATACATACCTCTGGATTGAAATCAATCAAGCCTTCTGGTATGAGAAAAATACCATAATTTTAGCCACCATCTCAAACTGTCAAACATTTGCAGATTATATTTGTTATATAATCAATCAAGAGCCTTTTCCGAAGTGTTTGATGTTTTCAATAATTTAAAAACATGGCCTTTTATTTTATTATGCATGAGCTATTTATACATAATGCTTCTTAAAGTTGTAACTCTTAAAATTCAGGGTTATGCTTTATAAAGTTGTACTTTATGCATAATAAGTTGTTTTTAAGACCATGAACTAAATGCCTTTTAAAAATTAATACGTAGGTGTATAATGCTGAAAAAGAACAGTCACCCACAAATGGTTGCTGCCCAGATTACATGTTTACACAATATGATCATGCTTTCATGGTAAATAGAATGTATAAATGAATGTAGAACTAATGGAACATGTTTAGGAGTTGATATGTATATTTATTATGTCTTTGCTCTTGCAGCAGCACAAGGATTTCTCCACAAAATAGCTGCTGTCCAAATTAATAATTCTAGATCAATTCATGCTATATGATCATATTACATGATGAATTATAAGTAGAAAAGGGTGTTGAAGCCACGATAGCATGCCCACCAAAAGTAAACAACAGTTTCAAAAACAGTAACAAATTGTAGACAGTAAGAGACCGTTAATTTCAAAAACTTTTGATCCTTAATTTTGAATTGCAGGGTCTGATAATCATTATCCCAAATTTGGAACAGCAAACCATTGAAAACATGAGCATCAAATTCCTAGTAAGTCAAACATCATATTGCATATTTGCATATTCATAAGCATATCAGTCATGAAAATAACAAGCCTAACAAGCCCAAAATGAAGGGCAAGGAAACAAATAGTCACCTGGTTGTGCTCATAAAGCATGTGGTTTTTGGTGAAGTATTTGTGTGTATCACATCCCTTGTTAAGCATATCTTGTTCGATTGGAATTATAATTCCAATAACCCGAACAAGCAAAGTAGCTGGTAAATCATTCTGGAAGAGAACCTGCAACATAGGACACATCATTTTAATTTGGCATATTCATGTTGGCACACTTCTAATAACGGAAAAAATTAAGTGTCACTCGCCATTGGCATTCCCCTACCTCCACTTTGCATATGTATATGAGATACAAAATACACTTACATTTCCAGTACAAAGTTCAGCCAAGATGCAGCCAAGGGACCAAATGTCGATCTTCTTATCATAGAGTAGTCCTAAAATAACCTCTAGTGCATGATAGGACCTGGACTGTACATAAGAGCAAAGATGGTCTGTCTCAAAACAGCTACTTCCAAGATCAATCACCTTCACTTCACATCTACTATAGCTCTTAATCAAAATATGTTGAGGCTTTAAATCACAATGCATAAGCCCAAGACCATGCAAAAATTGAAGAGCTTCCAAGCACGGATAGTTGGTGACTTCATACATGAATAGAGAATGAGTAAATTCTTGGTTCATTCTTTTTTACGCCCACAAAAGAGCATAATAGCATGTAAACAAACATGACAAACCTGTAATCTTGGCAGTGTAAAAATAAACCTCCCCTCCGATTCTCTAGTGAACTTATGAAATTCGTATAAGTTCGCCTTAAGAAGTTCACAAAAAATTAACAAATGTTCCTGAAAATAAAGCGGAAATAATGCAAATGAAGGGGACAAATAGCTATTTAAAAAAACATTCAATTAGTCAACAAGTGAAGCAAAACACAACAATGAGCAGCTTGCAATATTTCATCCCTGATTATTCTCAAGTAAAGACAATATTAGAAAATGGGGGTTAGCTTTTTCTGAAAACTGACTGTTTTTTAATAGCAAATACAATGATAGGATCGTGGAAGGTATTAAAACTGTTACAATTCATACCACCCATGGAATATTTTACATTAAATCTATCTAAACTGAAAAAAAACTTAAGTAATCATAGCGGTGGAAGCCTAATAATCACAAGTTAAAGATACTAAACATAGATGCTTGATTCTAAACAATATGCTTATTATCTTCATCCGCAGCTTATGTCAAATAGACTGACCGACAAGATTGTTTATGACAAGACATAAATATGAGAGTCAAACAAAGCTGCCAAAAAAAATATGCCTTTATTGCTATTATTCTCTTTAAAAAACTTGCGTCAAATACTTGCATACATGCACTGCTTCTGTCTCAAATTCAATTTACACATGATTTGGCAATATTTCAGTTGCAAAGTTTGATAGGAGATCAATATAATGTTACTAACAAAAACAACAATGTGAAATTAAAGTTAATTAACAGAAACACGACACAAATAAAGTCAATGTCAAGAGTATAAAACACATATAAAAATGCTGAGAAATATTCAATAGATATAGATATATTTATTACGAAACAATTAAAAATGAATGTCCACACATGCAGATCAGAACATGGATAAAACAAGTTGGATGAAGAAAATGATGGTAATATGAACAAATACACATAACATTATTATAAAAACAAGTTAATGTAGTTAGCCTAACACTTTAGTCTCAAATTTGGAGAGTATCAAATCTCCCCCTCTCCAAACTATATTCTCTGCATATAAATATATCTCTACAAAGCAGTAAATAACTTGATAATATTAATGAAGAAGCTCACAAACATTATAATTCAGTCCAACAAATAATCTAGTACCTCTTTTATAAAACTAATTATTCAAAGCAGTAAATAACTTGATAATATTGATGAACTTAAAATTTCCGGGTTGATAAACAATGGTAACGATGAGTTCGTTTAATTGGATAGTATTAGTTAAATTAATCAATATGTTGAATACAGGTTGTTTGTCTTTCAATAAAAAAAATTGTTCGAAAGTACCAAATTGCACAGGAGTAGAATGTACACCAACATCTTCAAGCCATCGCCTCCAATGTAGAGATCTGGACACTCCGCTAAATCCTCAACCATTTCCTCACTGCACATAACATACATGTATAGTGTCAAGAGATCTGGACACTACGCTAAAGTCTCATCATCATCTGGACACTTCCCAAACCCACATATCTGAAGCTGTAGATGGTTGTCCTGCTCCATCAAAGCCCAACCAACCAGTATATGGTCCTGTCCCCTTGATGCAGCGTAGTAAATATAAAACCAAAGATAATCCGTTGATTCCACGAATACCCGGAAGATCTTAACCAAACTCACGTTGATTCACAGGAATACCGTGAATTTGGCCTTCAAAATTGGTTCACACAAGAACACAAATTTGGGAGAAAAAACTAAAGTTTCATAAAAATTGGAAGTGACCATCCAAGTTCATACATTACAATATTAAAAAGAAGCAGAAAAACCTAAACAGGCCAAAATGATAATGGGCCAAACATACGGGCCAAAAAACTAAATCCCAAACTGAAAGAAAAATAGAAAAATGCAAATTAAGTAGTCTTCGGGGCCTTTTTGGGCGAAAAGCAAGGCCCAGGCGGTTAGCCAGCACGTCGGGCCTGTCCATACGGTCGTTTTGACATATTATAAGCCCAAATCGGATACCCGAGGCCCAAGTTATGGCCATTTTAGTGAGCCAATGTGGTCATGGGCCTCCAAGTATTCTAAAGCCCAGTCTTCTGCATCATTCCCCCCCTGGGTAGACAAAATTCGTCCTCGAATCTGCAACAACATCATCTTCAGAAGAGTCTCCATGAAAAGGCACCAAATGCTTAACATTGAACACGTCTGAACAGCGAATGTGACTTGGCAGCTTCAAACGATAAGCATTAGGGTTGATCTTCTCCAAAATCTCCACTGGTCCAATCTTCTTTGCTAACAGTTTGTTGTATTCACCCACCGGGAAACGATCCTTAGTCAAAACTGCCCAAACAAAGTCACCGACCTCAAAATCGACATGCCTACGCCTTTGATCCGCATCTTGTTTGTACTTGGCGTTAGCCCGAACCAAGTTATCATGCACAGCTTTATGAACCTCATGTAACCCAACAACGAAATCCTGCACTTTCTTTGGAACAGAACCTGAAACAGGGAGTCTCAGTAAATCCAATGGGCCTCGAGGCTGGGCCGAATGGGCTAAAACCAGTGCTTCTGTTAATAGCATGATTATGAGCAAATTCAGCCTGACAAAGCTTTTGATCCCATGCCTTCACATGATCACCCACCAAACATCTCAAAAGGTTTCCAAGGGACCGATTCACCACTTCAGTTTGCACATCTGTTTGAGGATGATAGGCACTGCTGAAGTTGAGCTGCGTATTGACCATTTTCCACAAACTGCGCCAAAAGTGACTCAAAAACCGAGTGTCCCGATCTGAAACAATAGAGGATGGCAATCCATGCAGACGATATACCTCCCGAAAGAACAACAAAGCCACATTAACTGCATCTGTCGTCTTCTTGCATGGTATAAAGTGAACCATCTTCGAAAAACGATTGACAACAACAAAGATAGAATCATTACCACGCTGAGTACGAGGCAACCCCAACACAAAGTCCATGCTGATGTCCACCCAAGGCTGTGAAGGGACAGGCAACGACATATAGAGTCCAGCATTGGTGGCTGTTCCCTTGGAAGTCTGACAGATCCTACACCTTTTAACAAACTGGTCGACCTCTTTCCGAATAGTAGGCCAGAAATAAGAAGACTGCACCAACTGCAAAGTACGATCCCGGCCCCCATGCCCTTCACCATGTAACTCCCTTATAATGTGTAAACGAAGACTGGAATCAGGAATACACAATTGGTTCCCCTTGAAAAGAAAACCATCATGCACAACAAAATCTAATATTTTTCCAGAGCTGATATCCTGCAAAATAACAGAGAAGTATGGATCAACTGTTAGCTGCTCCATGATGGAGTCAAGCCCCGGTACACCAACCCGCATAGACACTAGCAGATTGCTCCTCCTACTCAATGCATCTGCCACCCGATTCGACACCCCAGATTTATGCTTCACCACAAAAGTAAACTTCTCCAAATATGCCATCCACCTAGCATTCTTGTGTGAAACCTTATCTTGGCTACGAATATGCCTCAAAGAGTCATGATCTGTGTACAACACAAATTCCATGTGAAACAAGTAGTGTCGCCAATGTTTAACAGCTTGAACCACAGCATAGAATTCTACATCATAAGTACTATAACGCAGCTTTGCTCCTGTCAACTTCTCACTGAAATAAGCTATGGGTCTCCCCCCTTGGCTTAAAACACCCCCAATGCCCACATGGGAAGCATCTGTGTGTAACTCAAACACCCGTGAGAAGTCAGGTAACACTAGCAATGGGGCTGATGTAAGTCGCTCCTTGATTAACTGAAAAGCAGAGTCGGCCCCCTCAGTCCAAGTAAAGGACTTCCCTTTCATACAATCAGTCACTGGTGCCATGATGGAACTGAAATGTGGTATGAACCTCCTGTAAAAAGATGCAAGACCATGAAAGCTTCTCACCTCAGTTATTGACCTGGGAGTTGGCCAATGCCTCACAGCATCAACCTTGGACTCATCCACCTGTATACCCTCCCCAGAAACAACATACCCCAAAAACAGCACCTTAGGTACCATAAACACACACTTCTTCTCAGCTGCATACAAACTATCCCCACGAAGTAAGGTCAAAACCTGCCGCACATGACCCACATGCTCATCAAAGCTAGCACTGTATATAAGAATATCATCAAAATAAACAACCACAAATCTACCAATATAAGGTCTAAACAACTGGTTCATCACTCGCATAAATGTACTAGGAGCATTCGACAAACCAAAAGGCATAACCAGCCATTCATACAACCCTTCACGAGTCTTAAATGCTGTTTTCCACTCATCACCAGGCCTAAGCCTTATCTGATAGTACCCACTCTTTAAATCCAGTTTAGTGAACACAGAAGCACCACTAAGTTGATCAAGTAAATCATCAAGTCTAGGAATAGGAAAACGATACCTCACTGTGATCTTGTTGATGGCACGACTATCAACACACATACGCCATGTCCCATCTTTCTTGGGAGTTAACAAAGCAGGGACAGCACAAGGACTCATACTCTCCCTGACATGTCCTTTGGAAACCAACTCCTCAACCTGTCGGCGCAACTCCTCATGTTCGGTAGGACTCATCCTGTAGTGAGGTCTATTGGGCAACTGGGCACCTGGTTCCAAATCAATGTGATGCTGGATGTCACGTAGAGGTGGCTAACCATCAGGGAGCTCTGCTGGAAACACATCATGAAACTCATCAAGTAAAGGGACCATAGCATCGAGAACTGCAACCTCCCCAACTATCTCTTTCCCTATCAACACAAACACATTATCTGTCTCACTCAATTCATCCTCAAATTGAGCAAGGGTCAAGAGGGTTCCCGAGGGCTTCGTGACCAACTCCTTCGGCTTATTAGGAACCAAAGTTATCTTCACCCCACAGAACAGGAAACTATAAGTATTGGTCCGCCCCTTATGTTCAATCTCACGGTCATACTCCCATGGCCTACCCAACAGTAAGTGGCAAGCATCCATAACAACAACATCACACCATACATTGTCCTTATAAGTTTTACCAACAGAAAATGAAACAAGAGCTCGTTTAGACACTGTTACCTCACCACCTTTCTTCAACCACTGAAGCTTGTAGGGCTTGGGGTGACTTTCTGTTTTCAAGGACAACTTTTGAACTGCTTCTTCAGACACCAAATTATCACAACTCCCTGAATCAATGACAAAAGTGCAAACCCTACCCAAGATGGTACACGTGGACGGGAAAATGTTGTGCTTCAGCCAATCCTCATCAGTAGCTTTTGGAGTGAAACAAGAACGCCTCACCACCAGATTCACACCCACATCTCCAGACACATATTCTTCCTCCTGCTCAACTTCCTCATCATATATTGGACCTCCATCATGACCATCATTCTCTTCCTGCCCCCAATCCTCCTCAGCGAACATGGTTCTTTTGCCAGCCCTTTTACACTCGGACTGTCGATGGCCAAGTTCACCACATGTAAAACACTTAAGTCCCCCGCTACCGATACCCCGTGAAGTCGAACCGGCACTAACACCCCCTGGTCTCGGTTGATTAGGCACCGAGCGTGGTGTTACAACTCCCGATCCAGAATTTCCCCCACCAAAACCAGTGGAAGTCGAACCAACTCCCCGACGGTTCTGCTTCTCCAAAACCAGCGCCCTTTGGTATGCATCAGAAACGGATACCGGATCAAACAGATTCACTGAGTCCATAATCTGAACCCTTAATCCGCCAGTGTAGCGGGCAACAAGTTGTTCTTCGGTCTCTTGAATATCATTCCAAGAGATCAACTGGTAGAACTCAGTCGTGTAATCATCCACCGATCGTGCCCCTTGTCGCAAATTCTGGAGCCTTTGGTACATCAACCGCTGAAAATTATGGGGTAGAAAGTTGGACCGTAGTGACTTTTTCATCTTCCTCCATGTCTCGATCTTTGGTTTCCCAAGCCTGGTTTGAGTTAACTTCAATTGTTGCCACCACGCAGAAGCCCTACCACGAAGTCTTGTGGCGATCAAAGAAACCCTTTTGTTTTCCGGCACCCCTTTAAATTCAAAAACCTCTTCCACGGTTGCCAACCAGTCAATAAAACCCTCTGGATTCAGACTAACCCCATCGAATTCTGGGATATCAACCTTCATTCCAGCCTCCCAACGCCTGTTATCATCCCTACGATGATTGTTCCTCGGCCGCCCCTCCGATTCATCATCGGAAGACGAACGGTCACCTGCAAACGGATTATCTCCTTCATCATCGTGACCATGATTCATCATTTCCGCCATCCGATCGGTCAGTTGGTCGACCATCTGATCCAATCGCTGGTCCATCCGTGCCATAACTCGCTCCTCCATCTCCACTTCGTGCACTGGTCTCTGTCTTCGTGGAGGCATTTCGAACAGGATGTTCGGCTCTGATACCAACTGATGCAGCGTAGTAAATATAAAACCAAAGATAATCCGTTGATTCCACGAATACCCAGAAGATCTTAACCAAACTCACGTTGATTCACAGGAATACTGTGAATTTGGCCTTCAAAATTGGTTCACACAAGAACACAAATTTGGGAGAAAAAACTAAAGTTTCATAAAAATTGGAAGTGACCATCCAAGTTCATACATTACAATATTAAAAAGAAGCAGAAAAACCTAAACGGGCCAAA
This sequence comes from Centrapalus pauciflorus, assembly GCA_020465985.1. Classification (NCBI taxonomy): domain Eukaryota; kingdom Viridiplantae; phylum Streptophyta; class Magnoliopsida; order Asterales; family Asteraceae; genus Centrapalus; species Centrapalus pauciflorus. The sequence continues at coordinate 277,658 of JAANYP010003164.1, forward strand.
ATGATAATGTGCCAAACATACGGGCCAAAAAACTAAAGCCCAAACTGAAAGAAAAATAGAAAAATGCAAATTAAGTAGTCTTCGGGGCCTTTTTGGGCGAAAAGCAGGGCCCAAGCGGTTTGCCAGCACGTCGGGCCTGTCCATACGGTCGTTTTGACATATTTTAAGCCCAAATCGGATACCCGAGGCCCAAGTTATGGCCATTTTAGTGAGCCAATGTGGTCATGGGCCTCCAAGTATTCTAAGGCCCGGTCTTCTGCATCACCCCTGCTGCAAGCCATACGCGGATAAAAGAAAAAGAAAAGGAAACAAAAGTGCTAGATAAGCCTAACAACTTACAAACATGGGATGTGTGAAGAGCTAATAACGAGATACAACTTTAGCAGAAAGATCTAAGGTATGAAAGATGAAAAAGATGATTACAGGAAAGCTTCTTAGCCTTGGCCATGGTTCCTGAACTTACCCAGCATGTGAAAATGCTTGCTGACAGAACCAATTCATAGGATAGAATATTTAGTACAACAACCAAACAAAACTTAATGATTAGCCTACAAATGACACATTTTATGTAATTCCATAACTACAAACCTGACCTCTAAAAGAATGAGTTCTTGAGATTCCATAATCTCTATCACTAACAGTCCAGGTTAACAATTTGACTGTAAGTCTGTAACACCATTAAAATTGAAGATAGGTTAACAAGTGAAAATTAAAAACTAAAAAAGAGTCAAATTAAAGTTTGCAGGGTTCACCTGGAAGTCAAAGACTCAAATATTTAGGTTAGTAAATAAAACCAGCACGAACAAAATTAAAATAACAAAAATAGCATATTACGACTTGCAAATTATTGATTTTGCATTTAAGGAGAACATAAAATGAAAGAAGAAAATACCTAAGCAAATCGGATTAGAAAGCATGGAAGAAATCGATCACTGTAAAGGCATGAAGATTGATGGAGATTTGGATCTTCGATAAACCAGAATGATGGAGATGTGGATCGAAGGTGGTCTTAATGGCATGATTGAATGAGATTAAAGAACAAACCAGAAACAATAACCTAAATAAAATCGAAACAATAATCAAACCTGGAACCCTTGCCTGATGTGCTACAACATCGGTGTGAACCAGAAACAACAATCACACCAAGTCGTTCAGAAAAGGAAGAAAAATGAAAGGAGTTGTGAACCAGATGCAGCATCAGTGTGAACGGTGGTCTCAACAGCATCGTGTGAAGTGTGAACCAGAAACAGAACCATAAATAGCATTCGCACCATGTCGTTTCTGATCGAACATAGGTTAACTTTATGATGAAAAGGAAAGGATGAGATTCAAGGAGAGAGGAGGTTCTGTGTCATAGAAGAAGTGAGATAGGTTCTCTCAACTGATAAGCGTGGGCGTGGGGGGAGAAGGAGATTCAGAAGTCGCTGGTTTGTTTTTCCAAGGATAACCAGTCCCAAGAATTCAAAATTGAAAAGCAAAATCAGTTTTTATTTGTTTGCAACACATGCTTGTACATAATGCTTTGCTTATTGTAAGTCTTAAAATTCAAGATGTTGCTTGATCAAGTTGTAACTTATGCATGATGAGTTGTCTTTTAAAGTCCATGGTACTAAATGCTTTATTAGCAGTTAAGAAAAGATATATATAAAATATACATAAGGTTACCAAGTATCACCCATTCTTAGTGCGAAGTGCATTAAGTGACCGGCTAATATTACCAAGTATATATTATATAATGAACTAATCTTACAAGTGAATTCATAGTCTCAAGTTTATATTACCTACTTATATATTACAAGAATCACAACCACCACAACAAGAAGTAGTAAATATAAATGAGTTAATAATACTAGCATATGCATATTACTAAGTATATATATACATAATGAACTAATCTTATGAGTGCATTCATAGTGCCAAGTTTTACTAACACTAACTAATATACATAAGGTTACCAAGTATCACCCATTCTTAGTGTCAAGTGCATTAAGTGACTGACTAATATTACCAAGTATATATTACATAATGAACTAATCTTACAAGTGCATTCATAGTGCCAAGTTTATATTACCCACTAAATGTAAGGTCTGCTCTCTACGGATCTTATCTTGACGTGACACCTTCCAACGAGTGTGGAATCCTCGTTAGTGGCTTGACGGAAAGACCACGCACACCGAAACACGGAGACTAGCAAGGTGATAGACGAACAACGGATCATCCCGACACGATGATTCTCTCCAAACGAAACTCTCTGATTGTTAGCAAGTTCGAGATTGCCCTTTTGTTTAAACTCTCTGAAATTCTGCAAAAGTCTAATAATTAATCGAATTAACCCTTAATCATAACACCCAGTACGAGTTTGTCTAGGACAAGTTCAAACTTGGCCCAAGGCCTTTTCGAACTTGTCCTCTGGACAAATTCGAACTTAAGCCTTCAAACTTATGTTTGAACTTATGTTTGAACTTATGTTTGAACTAATGTTTGAACAAATGTTTGAACTTATTGTAATACATTACACCAAGTTCAAACATACATACAATTAATATCAAACATATATAATCAAACATATATCAAACACTTGTTAATATTCAATATCAAGTAAATTGACTTACACAAAATGCTATCTATACTTAGACTGCTATCGTCACACAGGATGTACTAACAGACTCCCCCTTGACGATAGCTTCTAACTATTTATATTTTGTCTAACTACTATGCTTATTTAAAATGCTACCAGCATAAAGTCCCTGTTCAACGCAAACCTTGACCACATTCTGATACTTTTTGGCTTCTGACTCCATATGTGCATCACAAGAGATTTTATGGACATGAAGTATATGTAGATCATCTTTGGACAAGTTGACCAGGTGCAATGGATCGTACACTCTCAGAATCACTTTTTCTTCGAGGTCTTCCATCACTGCTTCACATGTCTCACTTTCAACATACCACCAGTTGAGGTTTCCCAACACATCATGAGGCATAGGCTTCAGAGGAACTTTCTTTAAGCATCTAACTGGCTTGTAATGTATTTTCATCCACGGCCTTCCAGTTAGAGGATCAATTCGGCCTTCCAGTTGGACAGCATGAATTTTAGGCTCTGGAGCAGAAGCGGATGAAGCTCCCTGCATAAAACGATGTCGCTTCACCCTCTGCCTAGGGACGAGAGGAGTTGGATCTTCTGCCTAAAAATCAGGATCATCATTATCTAATTCTCTAGCCACTCTCTTTCCTTCCTCTCTTGTATTGACCATGATTCTAGATCCATATCTGCTAATTCGGACAGATGGATCAGCTCGCTCTATCTCAACTTCCTGTACTTCTACTTCTTCCACTTCTTCCGACTCAGACTCAGAGGTGGTCATAGCTTGACCTTCTACCTCAGCCTGTACTTCTGCTTCTTCTCCTAGGACCTCAAAGTCCATTTCATCACCCTGTTGTGGCTGATATACATCTATGTCTCTCATAAGATCACTGAGATCAACTGGAGGCTCCAAAATATTATCAATTAGCTCAGCGGCAATATCTTGTTGTGCCTGAGTACGATGTGCCCAAATTTCCTCTAGAGTCTCTACACGAGGATCAACTTCTGGGGCCACGCCTGAAGGACTCGCAGTGTCCGACGATGGACCTGCTGTCGATGACTCTTGAACTCTGCTTGCTGAAGGCCTGGATGCCTGAGTTTGACTCGTTGTAGCTCTTTGTCTCCTTCTTGGTTGTGGTGGAGGTCGTTTTTGTTGTTGAGGTTGTTGCGAAGGCTGTTGTTGCATTGGCTGCGGCTGAGGCCCTTCTCCAGCCCAGTTCTCCCCTTCCGGGGCCACAAAATCTGGATCTACCACTGCACCAAAGAGAGGTGCATCAAGTGGTCTGACCTGCTCACCCCTGCTGGCATTGTGCGACTGGCAGTCAGTAAAAATGCGTTTATCTATAACTGCCACACTTTGAATATCTGGAAGTTGTGGCAGATTTGGCAAAAAATGGCGAATCAGCATCATCACAAAGCGCAGATACATCAAATATCTTTCGCGCGCTGGAGCTGTTATCTGATGTACAAACTCCGCAAAGAACATCTCTGAATAGCTAAAACTCTTATTATACACCAAAGCAATCACAGCCGACTGCATCTTGGATACTATATAGTCAAATCCCGGCTTTTTTTGGTGCAAAGCACACTATAATGACTTGCGCCAAGTACCTCCACTGGCCTATCAAACCACTTTTCATATAAGAAGCTTTAGCGATATCTAGTCCATAACCCATGCGCAGGAAGGCTGCTTGCCTTATGTTCACCGTGAAATCAATTGGCCCTGCCTCTTGTTCTACAGACCCTAGTTGCAAAATTCAACGAAGCATATCCGCGGAGAATACAATCGGCTGCCCTCCCACTCTCGTCCTCAAAACTATCGGCGTCACCGTACAGTCAACTTGTAAATGCTCCCAAAATTGTCTAACATATGACAATATAATTTGCACATTATGCGATAGGGCATAAGAAACCCTGGAGTGTGCCAAAAACTCCACCATCTGCCTAAAGGCCTGAGCTTCGGGAAGCTCCCTATCCAGCGATATTACCATGTTATGCTTTTGGAAAAATGGCCTTTCACCCATATCTGCACATTAAACAATAACATATATTAGAAGTGAAAAATAAAAATGAAACTTGTTTAATTTCGAATTTGTTTTATTTGAACTTACATAAGTCCAAAATCTAACACATTCGAATTTCTACAAGTTTTGAATGATTTTATAAAAGCATTCAAATATAATAACAGATTCGAATGATACATATTCGAATTTGACTAAATTCGAATTTGTTGACAGATTCGAATTTTCTGACAAGTTCGAACATGATGAACATGTTCGAAGTCGGTCACTTTCGAATACAAATCTATGATTTAAACCCCATTTGACTTAGAAATTAGTATCATCCAGTCCTATTAGGTTCTAGTCGAAGATGTATGTAATTTATTTGAGTTTCACCGGTTAAAACTTGTGATTTTGAATCACAAACCTTAAACTCCCAAAACTTCAAAATTTGTCGATTTTTTTTTGCTATAAATGAGTCCTAGAATACCTAAATATTGTATAATACTTATGTTTATACCTAGATTTGTAAGTAGATACGAACACAAATGGACAAAACTTCGAGAAATAGTGTAAAATTCGAAATCGATAAACTCGAGAACAAGTTTGAAATCGCTGCTGAGCAAGTTCGAAGATAGAAAATCGAAGGTAGGTGGTAATGAATGTTCACCGTTCACCTTTATATACTAACCACCTTTGAAGTTGGCATTAAATTCGAATTTACTGACAGATTCAAAAATTAATTCGAGTTTGTCTTAAATTCGAACATAATTGAAAATTTTGAAAACTTTTGAATAAAATTAAACTTTTTCAAAGTTTTCCAACTTTTTCAACTTTTTCGTGTAACGGAACAAACTATGCAAAATTTATTTACATCAAGCAATAGATTTTCATGTAATGTTCGTTTATTCAACTAAAAATGCATCCTTAGTAATTTTGACATTTTTTCCTAAAAAAATAGAAAAATAAAATAAAGTAAAATAAAATAAAATTTTGAATAAAATTTAAACTTAAACTACTCAAAAATACTTTTAAAATATACATCCTATACTAACAGAATACTTTTGGCGAGAAAGTCAAAGAAAGGTTCAATCAGATAGCGGTGTCAAATACGCACTTTCAGTATCTCACTCTCACACTTAGGAATTTTTGATTCCTTGATTGTTTGTCGTGACACACATTTCTAGGCGACTGTTGGTATTATTTTCCCTTTAAACATGTTACACTTTGGAATATCCCTTCGCCTTTTTATTTATCAAGAAACTACCTTACGTGTCTCAGACTTAGACATACTTTTATGATCAAGGCATACACATAATGATTATAACTTTTCGGTATTGCAAATTTTCTTTAAAAGGCAAAACGTCGGACACAGTTCTGTATTCACATACAACATAGTGTCTTAGTTTGGTCTTAAAGTTTATTTTTAAAGCTAGCAAGACAGCGGTGACAGGTCTGTACCGACGTACAACAAAGCGACTTATCTTGCTAACTCGAGTCAAACCAGAGGCAACAGGTCTGTACTTACGTACAACAAAGTTACTTGTTTCGACTCTCAATTCGCTATCATGATTTTTTCTATCCTTTTCTTTTCTTTAAGATGTATCTGATGTGACTATACATCCCCCAGAAAATTTGCATACCTCATTTAGAATCATTGTCTGTATGTCTCTAACATAAAAATTAAGACCCTTTGGTCATACATCTAAGTTAGTTACACATATGATCTTTTCTTGAATATTTTATCAGCATTGAGATTTCCTTTGTGCATTATGCCTACCAACACATCAAGCTAGAAAATGTATATCACTTAGAGTTTAAGGTGCATTGTGTGTGAAAGCTTAACACTTAGAGTTTGTATCGAATGTGCTAACTTTCATCACTTTGAACCTATGTATCTAAGACTTAACTCATTTTCTAATATTCTCTTTTTTTTCTTTTGAGCTTTTTATGGTTTTCTCTCTTTTTTCTTTTGTTTTTCATAAATAAGAATAAGATAATAAAATAACCTAATAACTTACTATAAAAGGAAAGAAATTCTACTTAGCTACTAAACTTACTATAAAAGGAAAGAAAACTTACTGCTATAAAAAGAAATAAATTCTATTAAGGTCACGCTACTCTGGATTACGCATGCCATTTAGTTGAACTAACAATTCAAAACGTGACTTATCAAAAGCTTTGGTAAATAAATCAGCATTATTATCTTCCGTTGCCACTTTTACCAGTTTAATTAAGTTCTTTTCAACACAATCACGTATAAAATGGTGTCTTATGTCTATGTGCTTGGTTATACTGTGTTTAACTGGATTATTGGTTATAGCAATAGTAGACTGGTTATCTATCCTAATAGGAGTATGAGTATAAGTCAAACCGTAATCCCACAATTGTTGTTATATCCACAAAACCTGTGAACAGCAACTACCAGCAGCAACATATTCGGCCTCGCACGTTGACACGGCTACCGAAGTCTGTTTCTTGCATTGCCAGGAAACGAGTCTCCCTCCAAGGAGCTGACAACCTCCAGTTGTTAACTTGCGATTCAAGCTGCATCCTCCATAGTCTGAATCCGAGAAAGCTTCCAATTCCAGATCACCATCCGCGTGATACCAAAGTGTAACATCCCAAATTTCAAATATATGTAATTTGCAATTTTAAGGACTTAATTATTATGTTAATGGAATATTATATCAATTTAAGCAAATCTTGTTCATATTATTAGTGAAATAAGAAGATTACGAAGTTGAGGGGTATAATTTGCAAATGAGGCAAAATTGAAAATAAAAAAGGGGAAAACCCTTTCATTTCCACAAACTCACTCTCTCACTACTCTCTCTCTAGCCGACTATCTCTCACTCTCCCTCTATCTTTCGGATTTCAAATCAAGAACACAAGAATCAGTAATTTCAAGTGCAAAAAGTTGGATTCAGATTGCAAATAAGGAATTATAAGCATTACAACAAACAATTTGAGGTAACAATCACTCATATTTACGGATTTATGAAATTTTGGTTCGGTTTTTATGAAAACCGATTTCTAAGATTATTGTTGCAAATGATAATGCATGTTATATATTATGATGGATTAGTTGAAATCGAGCATGTATGTTGTTATATACCAAATTTCAGAATCAGATTCCACCTCTAAGTATGATTTCAAGTTAAGTGTGTGTTTTAGTGTGTGTGTTCATCGAGACACATAGAAAAATGGACACAAATGGGTTGTTTTGGTATACAAATGTTATGATATAAGTTAAATGATAGCATATAAGTTCATATCTGCAATTTTAGATACTCAAACATGCAAAAATGGTCAAAAACATAATTCTGGAAAATGTTAGAATTTTACCAAGTATGAACTCGGACTGATGATCCATCCGAATTCGGATCATCATCCTAGTTCGGATATACAGTGATTTCGGATCCACCCCAACCCATTTCGGACCAATGGACAATTCGGATCCTCATCCCAATTTCGGATCATGCCAATTTCGGACCAAGCATTTCAGACAACTACATAATTCGGATCAATTGTGAATTCGGACCAAGGACCCAATTCGGACCATCCGGATTTCGGACCATCCGAATTCGGATGTGGTCCGAATTCAACTAGGGTTTTATTTAAAATTACAGAATACAATTTTTAAGCAATTACTAACATTACATCACTATTACACTTACATTACAGATCATTGTGGTGTTATCAAAACACACATTGATTCAGGATCAAGTCACACTATACCAATCACTGTGAGTTGCAGATTATCATTCGAACATTTATTGTTTTTACATACGTGTTTATACATTCAATGGCATGTTCACATTGTTCATATACATCATTTGGCACTCAAGATTACTTTGTTGTTATGATGCACACTCGTACTTGACATGTAACACACATGTAGCCAGCGTTCATTTGAAGTGCATCTATTTACATCATGCTTGCACTGCATGATCATTACTTCATAATCTGATGCGACCTGGACTGGGGCTGACAGCAGGCCACTGTCGGGGACTGATCATCCCACTCGTATCCCATCAGGTTCGGCACATCCCCGATCAGCATATTGAACTGCCAACCCATGCTTGCACTGCATGGTTTTTCACATACATTGAGGCTTACACTGCCTGTACACACATACATGGGGCTTACACTGCCCATGGTTAAGCATTGTTTGTAAAGAAATATTTGTTGTATGCATAATCTGTTATCTCACTAAGCATTTAGCTTACTGTTGACTCACCATGTTTTCAGGCAAAGGCAAAAGTGTAGCTGGACCTTCACTTAAGCATATCAAATCAATATCCCGGAGACTATAGAAGCTATTGGTACTTGAATGTAATAGCTTTGGGCTGGGATTCATTACTTCTAAAACAATTATGTTGATGTAATAGTTAGACTTTTATCACTGTAGACATGTATTCTATTGCTTTAGTGTGGATGTGCTTAATTCTAATTTAAGTATTCAATTTCAATTATTATGATACTCATTGGGTTGTTTGTCGATCCTGGAGATTACAATTATATCATTAATTTAACAAGGACGTCACAGTTTGGTATCAGAGCATTAGTTTGAGGTTTCAAGTGTCCGCGAGGACTTGGTCTCAAACTTAGGTTATGATATTAGAATGGACTCCTAGGAAATGATCCAGACTAAGATAGGATTGACATGCACACGGGGACAATTAAAGGGTAACTGTAAACACTTAGGACTTACAAATAAATGTTCTAAATATAAGTTGTTATATTTCAGAACATGTCAGGAGACGATATGACTCCTCAGCAAATGTTCCAGATGATGCAAGCTCTCATGGAACAAAACAATGAGCTACAATCCAAACGAATGGCTGAGCAGGCTCAGTCATTTGCTGATCAGTTAAGGGCCAGAGATGAGGCCGAGGCAAAACGTAAAGCTGAAAAACGAAAGAACAAGGAACAGCAACAAGATGACCAAGAGGAAAGACAAGATACTGGGTCTTCCAACCGATCAAGGGGCTGTAGGTTTAAGGACTTTAAAAGTAACGGGGCTGTTACTTTTGATGGAACCGGAGATGCTGTTACAGCATTGGAATGGATCACCACCACGGAACGAACTTTCAGAATCAGCGACTGCGCTGATAAAGACATGGTCCGCTTTGCAACCGCTATGTTTGCAAGGGACGCTGTTATGTGGTGGGACGCAATGACACATGTGTTGACGATGGAGGTAGGGTCACACATGTCATGGAGCGAGTTTAAGGAAGTGTTTTCTCAACAATACTGTCCAGCCGACGAGAAGCGACGTCTCGAGGCAAAATTCCTGAACTTAACTCAGGGAACGAAAACGGTTACACAATATGCCGTTGAGTTCACCCGATTAAGTCTGTTCGCACCACATCAAGTTGACACGGAAGAGAGAAAAATAGCCCGGTTTGAGGCCGGACTAGATTATGAGATTCGCCGAACCATGAGTGGGGTTCGGTATACAACGGTTGCTGGATTACTTGAGGCTGCTCGAAATGTGGAGCAGATTGTCTTGATGTCTGGTTATGTTATCGGGTCAGCCGCCACATCACCGACTCAACCGTCGCCGCCAAAAAGGTAGCGGGAGTCTGGATCCTCCCGATTCTCTTCTCAATCCCATCAACAGTCTTCATCACCAAAGAAAGGAAGGGCCTTTTCGGCCAGTTCAGAGATGAGAGACTGCAGACGATGCAGAAAAGCGCACTCTGGGGAGTGCAAGACTCAGGATATGTATTGTTTCTGCTGTGGGCAGAAAGGCCATCACTGGGAGCATTGTCCACGAAAAGATGATGCATGCTACAATTGCCACAGGCTTGGCCATTTTTCAAGGGACTGCCCGAAACCCCCACGAGATCAGAATGCTCCACAATCAACAGCAAGATCTTCTGTAGCTTCCACGGCTCGCAGAGATCAATCTCAAAGGGCTCCAACAAGGGCATTCCAAATCACAGCTGAAGAAGCAAAGGATGACCCGGAGGGGGTCACTGGTACGTTCTATGTTAACTCAATTCCTGCACGTATACTGTTTGATTCCGGAGCAAATCGTTCGTTTGTCTCCACTACATTTGCTCGTCAATTTAACATGCCAACTTCCAAACTGCAATTTGTACTTGACATAGAAACTGCTAGCAATATGTTAGTAAAAGCAGACAAAGTGTATAGGAATTGTACATTATTGGTAGAAGACGTAGTATTCAACATAGATCTAATCCCTATGGAGTTTGGGGAGTTTGATGTCATAGTAGGTATGGATTGGTTGGTTCACAATGAGGCCCAAATCGTTTGCAAGAAAAGAATGATCAAGATTACCACTCCCGAGGGCCGAGACATATGCATTTATGGTGATAGACACAAAGGCGACTTATGCCTTATTTCAATTGCAAAAGCCCGAAAGCACGTTGCCAAGGGTTGTTCTGCTTACTTAGCCTACGCTGTCGATGCAAAGGCTGAAGTTCAATCTCCTTCTACCGTTTCCGTCGTTTCCGAATTTCCTGATGTCTTTCCAGAAGATATCTCGGGATTGCCACCTGATCGCCAAGTGGAATTCCGCATTGACCTCATTCCCGGAGCTGCTCCAATAGCAAAGGCTCCTTACCGTCTAGCCCCTGCTGAAATGCAGGAAATGATGAAGCAGTTACAGGAGCTACTTGACAAAGGTTTTATCCGCCCAAGTTCATCTCCTTGGGGCGCTCCTGTTCTGTTCGTCAAAAAGAAAGATGGCACATTGCGAATGTGCATCGACTATCGAGAACTCAACAAAGTCACAATAAAAAACAAATACCCGTTGCCCCGGATTGATGATCTCTTCGACCAGTTACAAGGCACAAGCTACTTCTCGAAGATTGATCTTCGTTCGGGTTATCATCAACTCAAAGTACATTCTGATGACATTCCAAAGACGGCTTTCAGAACTCGTTACGGACACTACGAGTTTCTGGTAATGCCGTTCGGTCTTACTAATGCGCCGGCTGCTTTCATGGATCTCATGAATCGAGTCTGCCGGCCAATGCTCGACAAATCGGTCATCGTGTTCATCGATGACATTCTCATATATTCAAAGACCGACGAGGATCATGCTGCACATCTGAGAGAATTGCTAGAGTTGCTACGCAAAGAGCGACTTTATGCCAAATTCTCTAAGTGTGAATTCTGGTTGAGGCAGGTACGTCTCAACGTTTGAAACAATTTCATGATCCTTATACTCAATCATAAATTATTTTATTAACTTGTACCTCTTAAACAATTAATTCAGATCCAATTCTTGGGGCACGTGATATCTGGTGCTGGGATTGCTGTTGATCCTGCAAAGATCGAAGCTATCCAGAACTGGGAATCACCCCGCAACGCCTCAGAGATTCGGAGTTTTCTGGGATTGGCTGGTTACTACCGCCGATTCATCAAAGACTTCTCAAAGATCGCCGTTCCGCTAACAAAGCTTACTCGCAAGAACGCGACCTTCTTTTGGGGAGAAGAACAGCAAATGGCATTTGACAACTTGAAGAATCTGCTAAGTGAAGCACCAGTGTTAGCCCTGCCTGAAGGGAACGAAGACTTCGTAGTCTACACAGATGCATCAGGCATGGGTTTGGGTGCGGTACTAATGCAAAGAGGAAACGTCATAGCTTATGCTTCTAGACAACTCAAACCACATGAGAAAGACTACTCTACTCATGATCTAGAGCTAACTGCTGTGACTTTCGCTCTCAAGTTATGGAGACACTATTTGTACGGAACCAAGTGTCAGCTCTACACTGATCACAAGAGTTTAAAGTATATATTCAATCAGAAGGACTTGAATATGAGGCAAAGAAGGTCAATGGAGCTGATAAAAGATTACGACTGTGAGATTCTCTATCATCCAGGGAAGGCCAACGTAGTGGCCGATGCTCTAAGTCGAAAAGCATACTGCAAGGCATATTCCTATGCCTTGACTTCTACAATTTTGACCTCAACTATTATAGATGATGTTAGGGCTGCTCAGTTACAGGCCCTAAAAGAAGGGAATGTTAAAGACGAAGATATCAGAATTCAGTTGCCATTAATGCAAGATGATGGAACTGGACTAAAGGGTGTGTATGGCAGAGTGTGGGTTCCCAAGTTCGAGAACATGAGAAATGTAATTCTCGAGGAGGCTCATCAATCTAAATTCTCAATTCATCCTGGCAGCACAAAAATGTACAACGACCTGAAGGCCGACTTCTGGTGGCCAGGATTGAAAAGAGATGTCGGTCAGTATGTTGAAAGGTGCAGAACATGTCGTCTAGTCAAAGCAGAACATCAACAGCCCTATGGTAGTATGCAACCTCTTCCTATCCCGGAATGGAAGTGGGATCATATTACTATGGACTTTATAACGAAGCTGCCCAAGACGCGTCGTCAACATGATGCCATTTGGGTGATTGTTGATCGATTAACAAAGTCTGCTCACTTCATTCCCATCCGAGAAACCTATTCACTGGACCGTCTCGCCCAGATCTACGTTAACGAAATTGTCATTAGGCATGGTGTGCCTAAGTCTATTGTCTCTGACCGAGATAGTAGATTCACTTCCAACTTCTGGGCTGCTTTACAAAACGGTCTTGGTACTCGTATCGCAATGAGTACTGCTTATAGACCCCAATCTGATGGTCAAAGTGAGAGAACAATTTTAACTCTCGAAGACATGCTCAGAGCCTGTGTCATGGATTTGGGTGGTAACTGGGACGATCACCTCCCATTGGTTGAATTCTCCTACAACAACAGTTACCATTCCACTATCAAAATGGCACCGTTCGAGTTTCTATACGGAAGAAAATGTAGGACTCCAACCTGTTGGAGGGAAACAGGAGAAACTCCAATAGCCGGTCCTGCTTTGCTACAAGAAACCAATGTAAAGATACAACTCATTCGGCAGTACATGAAAACGGCACAAGATCGGCAAAAGAATTACCACGATCGCCGTCATAAAGCAATAGAGTTTCAAAAGGACGATTGGGTATACTTGAAGGTATCCCCAATGAGAGGTGTTACAAGATTCGTGAAGCGAGGAAAGTTATCGCCTCGATTCATAGGACCCTTCAAGATACTAGAAAGAATTGGGAATCAGTCCTATCATTTGGACTTGCCGGAAGAATTGTCAAGTGTTCACCCAGTCTTTCATGTTGGGTACTTAAGGAAAAGTCTGGTGCCCGAGAGGGAACCATGGACTGATCACTCGGACATTAAGATTGACGAACGGCTAAGGTTCGTTGATGAACCGGAGTGCATTTTGGAGACAAAAGTCAAAAAGCTACGAAACAAAGAGATCAGGATGGTGCTGGTCAAGTGGAAGCATCATCGGGGAGCTAATCATACTTGGGAATCGGAAGAAGATATGAAAACTAAGTACCCAAGTTTGTTTAGCACAGCATGACTTCGCGGACGAAGTATAGGCGTGGTGGAGCCCATGCTGTAACATCCCAAATTTCAAATATATGTAATTTGCAATTTTAAGGACTTAATTATTATGTTAATGGAATATTATATCAATTTAAGCAAATCTTGTTCATATTATTAGTGAAATAAGAAGATTACGAAGTTGAGGGGTATAATTTGCAAATGAGGCAAAATTGAAAATAAAAAAGGGGAAAACCCTTTCATTTCCACAAACTCACTCTCTCACTACTCTCTCTCTAGCCGACTATCTCTCACTCTCCCTCTATCTTTCGGATTTCAAATCAAGAACACAAGAATCAATAATTTCAAGTGCAAAAAGTTGGATTCAGATTGCAAATAAGGAATTATAAGCATTACAACAAACAATTTGAGGTAACAATCACTCCTATTTACGGATTTATGAAATTTTGGTTCGGTTTTTATGAAAACCGATTTCTAAGATTATTGTTGCAAATGATAATGCATGTTATATATTATGATGGATTAGTTGAAATCGAGCATGTATGTTGTTATATACCAAATTTCAGAATCAGATTCCACCTCTAAGTATGATTTCAAGTTAAGTGTGTGTTTTAGTGTGTGTGTTCATCGAGACACATAGAAAAATGGACACAAATGGGTTGTTTTGGTATACAAATGTTATGATATAAGTTAAATGATAGCATATAAGTTCATATCTGCAATTTTAGATACTCAAACATGCAAAAATGGTCAAAAACATAATTCTGGAAAATGTTAGAATTTTACCAAGTATGAACTATGATCCATCCGAATTCGGATCATGATCCTAGTTCGGATATACAGTGATTTCGGATCCACCCCAACCCATTTCAGACCAATGGACAATTCGGATCCTCATCCCAATTTCGGATCATGCCAATTTCGGACCAAGCATTTCGGACAACTACATAATTCCGATCAATTGTGAATTCGGACCAAGGACCCAATTCGGACCATCCGGATTTCGGACCATCCGAATTCGGATGTGGTCCGAATTTAACTAGGGTTTTATTTAAAATTACAGAATACAATTTTTAAGCAATTACTGACATTACATCACTATTACACTTACATTACAGATCATTGTGGTGTTATCAAAACACACATTGATTCAGGATCAAGTCACACTATACCAATCACTGTGAGTTGCAGATTATCATTCGAACATTTATTGTTTTTACAAACGTGTTTATACATTCAATGGCATGTTCACATTGTTCATATACATCATTTGGCACTCAAGATTACTTTGTTGTTATGATGCACACTCGTACTTGACATGTAACACACATGTAGCCAGCGTTCATTTGAAGTGCATCTATTTACATCATGCTTGCACTGCATGATCATTACTTCATAATCTGATGCGACCTGGACTGGGGCTGACAGCAGGCCACTGTCGGGGACTGATCATCCCACTCGTATCCCATCAGGTTCGGCACATCCCCGATCAGCTTATTGAACTGCCAACCCATGCTTGCACTGCATGGTTTTCACATACATTGAGGCTTACACTGCCTGTACACACATACATGGGGCTTACACTGCCCATGGTTAAGCATTGTTTGTAAAAATATATGTTGTATGCATAATCTGTTATCTCACTAAGCATTTAGCTTACTGTTGACTCACCATGTTTTCAGGCAAAGGCAAAAGTGTAGCTGGACCTTCCACTTAAGCATATCAAATCAATATCCCGGAGACTATAGAAGCTATTGGTACTTGAATGTAATAGCTTTGGGCTGGGATTCATTACTTCTAAAACAATTATGTTGATGTAATAGTTAGACTTTTATCACTGTAGACATGTATTCTATTGCTTTAGTGTGGATGTGCTTAATTCTAATTTAAGTATTCAATTTCAATTATTATGATACTCATTGGGTTGTTTGTTGATCCTGGAGATTACAATTATATCATTAATTTAACAAGGACGTCACACAAAGTCCCAGCTTCGGTTTCGACTTGAGGTATCTCAGAATCCGCTTCACAGCTTTCATGTGCATCTCTTTTGGATTGGCTTGAAACCTAGCACAAATACACACAGCAAACGTTATGTCAGGTCTAGAAGCAGTTAAATACATGAGTGACCCGATCATTGCCCGATATAATGTCGGATCCACATCGGTATCACTTTCTGTACCCGGTTCGAGATTATGATTCACTTGAATCGGCGTGCTAAAGTGAGCTGTCAGCTTTGTTCCCTCCATCCCGAAGCGCTCTAGAATGTCGTAGACATACTTCGTCTGATGGATAAACATACCCTCCTTCCTCTGTTCAACTTGCAAGCCCAGAAAGAAGTTTAACTCACCCATAGCACTCATCTCAAACTTAGACTTCATCACTTTCTCAAAGTCTTTGCACATCTGCTCGTCTGATGACCCGAAAATGATATCATCGACGTAGACTTGTACCAAGATGAAATGTTCACCCTTTCTCTTCACAAACAACGTACTATCATATCTCCCTCTTCCAAACCCGTTGTCTAAAAGATGAGTAGATAGTGTCTCGTACCACACCCTTGGTGCTTGATGTAGTCCATATAAAGCCTTATCTAAACGATACACTCTGTCTGGATACTTCGGATCTGTAAACCCGGGCGGTTGTTCAACATACACCAGTTCCTTCACTTTTCCATAGAGACAAGCACTCTTTACGTCCAACTGATAGACTTTAAATCCTTTGAAGGAAGCAAAATCTAGAAACAAACGGATTGCTTCAAGCCTTGCTACTGGCGCAAATACTTCATTGTAATTGATTCCTTCCTCTTGGTTGAATCCCTTTACTACAAGTCTTGCCTTGTTGCGAGTCACTATACCCCGATCATCCCTCTTGCACTTAAAAACCCACTTGGTTCGTATTGCAACTTCACCTCGAGGTAATGGAACTAACTCCCACACTTCAAGTTTCCTGAATTGTGACAGTTCTTCTTGCATCGCTTCAACCCAAGAGTTGTCTTTCAGTGCCATTTGCACATTCTTCGGCTCTACTTGGGAGATGAAACACGAATAGAGGCAAGTGTGAAAAGCCTCGGAGTCATTGATCATCGACAACAACACTGTGTTGTTATTCAAACGACTCCTAGTCCCACACCAACATTTGCATTTCCTATGATGCTCTCAATCGGATGATCCTTATTGATCCTAGATGTTTCTATCTCGTCGACCCTAAGATTATCTCCTAAATTTGATGCTATTTCACCTAACGGGGGAACGACCTCAGACTCTACATTTTCTTCCTCATGAACACTGTCTTCAGAGTTAGAATTTGCAGCCTGATTTTCGTTTGTAGGCAACACAGAATCATTTTATGATGGAGATCTCTCTTCTGTCGTTGTAGGCTCAGAAGTTGATCGACAGGTCGTCCTCGGAAAACTTTGACCGTCGTCATTCAGATTTAATGACGATAAGTCCTATTCGATTGTACCTGCATTTCCATCCAAAGGAATGTTAAATGATTCAAACAGTTTGTCATAATCAAAAATCCATTCCGGACCAGTTTGGGGTTCATGTGTATAACTTGTTACATCAATGTTATACACAATCTCTACCGTACCATTTGATTTGTTAAAAACCCTTTTATTTGGTGACTTAGGCACATAACCTAGGAAATAACCTTCGTCAGCCTTTTCACCAAACTTAGGTTGATGTTTTGTTTTCATTAACGTACATGGTACCCCAAATGGTTCGAAGCCAGTTAAATTTGGTGGCCTTTTATTTAAAACTTCATAACAGGTTTTGTTCAGTGATTTGACAGTAAGGACCCGATTTAAAACATGACAAGCGGTATTCACTGCCTCCCCCCAAAACATGGTAGGAAGCTTTGAATCCGAGAGCATGGTCCTTGCTGCCTCAATCAAAGTCCTGTTTTTCCGTTCTGCCACCCCATTTTGTTGTGGCTCATATAGTGCACCAAATTGATGCACTATGCCCTTTGATAGGAAACATACACCAATTACTGTGTTTTTAAATTCCGTTTCGTTATCACTCCTGATACGTTTTACCCGCGTCCCATAGGAGTTTTCAACTTGGTCTAAGAACCCGATTAGCTTGGTAGCTGTCTCGTCCTTCGTACCTAAAAACAAAACCCAAGAAAATCGTGAGTAATCATCAGTAATAACTAAACAATACCAACTACCACCTATACTCCTTTTGTTGATTGGTCCGAACAGGTCCATATGTAACAAATCGAACGTGGCAGCTACAGAATTCTGAGTCTTGGACTTGTGTGCCTTCTTGTGTTGTTTTCCTTTCTTGCATGGTAGACACTTGTCTTCAAACTGATAACTCTTCATTGCAACACCTTGCACCAGTCCATTTTTAGTAATATAGTTCATTTTTCTTAGGTGCAAGTGTGTCATGCGTCTGTGCCATAAAACTGATTCGGTCTCTGAAGATTTAGATAGAAAACATATTGGTCCCATCGAAGATTCCGGTTTGTTCATGTCTAGCATTTACAAGTCATTCTTCCTTGGGGCCCTCATCAGTATCCACTCTTTAGGTACTTTGAATCCCGGTTTCAGCACAAACGCCTCAGTATCAGTGAAAAGTACTGAGTTCTTCTTATCACAGATTTGAGATACACTAATGAGATTGTGAACCAGTTTATCAACGTGATAAACTTGATCTAGTTTGATAGTCTCATTAGTGACCACTCCAGTACCGGTGATATTTCCTCCTTTATTACCTGCGAACGATACAAATCCCCTATTCCCTCCCTTGAAGTCTGCGAGTAGACTTCTTTCCCCAATCATGTGCCTAGAGCAACCACTGTCGACGAACCATTTATTGTTTGGACATGTAGTTTTCTCCTGCACATGAAAGAAAAGAGGTTAGTTATCACGGGGAACCCAAGTCATAACTGACTTGGTAATACCATTCTCGTCCACATACTGGAACTCTTTCAAATAACCATTTCTTCTTTCAGGTGATTTGGGTGTTTGATTTAAAGCCTGCTGTGGTGTAGAGTGATTTAAGTTCAGTCTCGGCCTTTGTGTAGGCATTTTCTGTGGAGCCCTTGAATGATTTCGATTATAAGGCATTTCCGAGTGATATCCCTGGGCTCTACCTGGTGTTTGATGTCTTACAGGAGTGTGTGACCTAACCGGAGTGTAAGCTCTTCTAGGTATAGTACTCCTATAATTTTGTTGAGGTCCTGACCTAGTTTGATTAGGGACTCTATTCGGTGAATTAGTCCTAACCATATCATTGGGTCGACCTGACACAGGTGTTTGTTTCACAACACTTTTTGGTGTGGCTTGCACAATTCTCTTGATGTTTTGAGAACTACTTGTGCTTGCTACACTTGGAGAAGGTTTATGTTGTTCCGGCTTTCCAGTTTTAGGTGTAGAGTCTACCTTCCTATGTGGACAACTAGAAGCAACATGTCCCTTTTCATGACATCTAAAACAAGACATTTTGTCAATAGACTTCTTATGCGTGCCCTTTGACTTAGGTGTCTCACTAGTGTCATTTTATTTTGTCTCAACTACAGTGATTGTTTTGTCTTTCTGATTATTAAGATCACTTTAGACTTCTCCTTCAAGCTTATCACTAGAAGATGGCACAAATTTGACCTTCTTAATCTTGACATTGTTACTAGTCACCTTAGTTTCTTTATCCTTAACGATTTCGGACATATGTTCAGGTGCTACCTCTGATTCAGCTGATTTTTCAGTTTTCTCCTGAGGCTGAGGTACATAGTTATCATTGAAAGGTGGAGGACTCTCATTATACCCTAAACCTACAGGTTTCTTAGACTGACGCTGTGCATCTAAGATCTTCCCTAGGTTCAGTGATGAGTTCCTAAACTTTTCCAGTTTACTATTCACCTCGGCTACCTTAACCTTAGACTCAGCTAGCTCTACCTCTTTGATCTTAAGCTCTTTGGTCAGTGCCTCAGCATGCTCATACATTAGTTCTATTCTAACACTACTCACTCAGCTTGTCTTTTAGAACTATGACATCTTGTGCATCTGCCTTAAGCTTATTTTTAAGGTCTTCCTTTATATCTAAGAGGCTAGCATTGTCCGATTTTAAGGATTCACTTTGAGCAGTTAGATATTGATGTGATTTTAGCACTAAGTTTAATCTATCATTAGACGTAGCACACAAAGCACATAAATCTTGGAATGTAGAGAAGTTCAGAATTACCTTTGCGTGATCAGATTCCACGTCGGCCATCTGTGCGGCGAACTCCAGAATCGTCTAATCTTCTGACTTTTCTACCAACATAGGACTTGTATCATTTTGCTCTTTGTCCTTTGTTTCTTCTTCTGCTCCGACACTTCCAGTCTCCGTTACTTTAGCCATAAAGGCTCTAGCGTTGGACTCTGGATGTGTACTCCAGTCATATGTTCCATCGAACTGTCTGTCAAATGTGACATTAGTTAACAGACCAGCTATATTTGCCTGATTACTCGAACTACCCGGCTGATATCTTCCTTGAGATTGATTCTGGTACTGGTTCTGGTAGTTCTCGACTTTAGGTCTTTGACATTCTCTAGCGAAATGTCCTAACCCTTGGCAATTGTAGCATTTAACTTTGGATTTATCAAACCCAATTTTATTATTGCTGACATTTAGATTTCTGCCCGTCCTCTTGATGAATCTCTTGACTCGCTGAGTCACCATGGCCAGTTGTCATTGCAGATCCATCTCTTCTAAATCATCAGGGCCAACCTGATCATAATCCTCATCCCATAGCGCAGGATCGTTGATTTTCCCTTGAATGCAATTGTCATAGGCGGCCACAAATGAAGCCAAAAGATTTAGATGGTCTTCAGCTGATTTTGCGCTCATCGGCATCCTTGAGTACCCTTGAGATGTTGATGCAGACTGAGTTGGCTTGTCTTCCGGTCTAGAGAACCCTAAGAAAGCTCGGCTCCCTGAGTCATCTACTTCAACCGGAGTCGATGTTTCACCCGTAAAGAATGCTATAGCCGTCTTTAAGTCACTTGCCATTGAAGGTTTGGACTTCCCAAAATACATATCCGGATCCTGTACTTGGTCATAATCCCGTTCCTTCTTCAGCAATTCAAAATTATAGGCCCTCAGCGTTCCTATGACTTTTTCCAGAATTAGAGTGTCAACCTTGTCTTCATCATGCTTTATCAGCGCCACACACATCTCCCATTTGGCTGGTAAAGCATCTAGAATTTTTACAATCTTCTCCGACTCACGATACTTGACATTGTGGTTGTCTAACTCAGTCAATAAGTGATAGAATCTGGTAATGGTCTCATCCAGCTTTTCGTTTTTCAAAGCTTTGAAAATAGCGAACTGCTGCTTGAGCATTTCCATTCTACCTTTCCTAACCCTCGGATTACCTTCACACCTGTTCTCCAAAGCATCCCACAACTCCTTTGTTGTTCGTTGATTGTGAAATGTGTGCAGGATCTCCTGAGGTAAAGCCATTCTTATAATCGAGAATGCTCGGTTTTCGGCTTCATAAAGCTTCTTATCATCATCCTTCATCTTTTGATCTGATAAGACTCTTTGACGGCCTTCAACCTCTGTTGTAGGTGGAACGTATCCCTCGTCGATACAAATCCACATCCTCCTATCGTTGAATCTAGCGAAGTCGGCGAACCTATCCTTCCACTAATAATAATCCTCCAATTTCATCAACTTAGGTGGAGAATTTGCATTTCCGACCTCATGGTCCATCTCAATAAACTTTTGTAAACTTGTCATTGTTTCGTAAAAGTTTGAATTTAAAAGTTAATTAATTTAATTCGAAATTAATTTAAATTAACACTTTCGAACTTGAGGAAGTTCGAATTTAATTAATTTTAAATTTGTTTGGAATTAAATTCGAAATTAAGTTTGAACTTCAACTAAATTCGAAATATATGACAAAATCGAAGGTATGACCAAATTCGAAATCCTAAATTCGAATTTAGGTAAAATTCGAAACTGAACAAATTCGAATTAAGTAAACTCGAATAAAACCCTAAAGAACTTCGAAAGGAGCGTATTTTTCTGACAAACTCGAATTTTGAGTAAACCCTAATACCCCCTTGATGTTCGAGAGCCGCAAGTTCGAAAAACGACTAAAAGTTTGAATTTTTCAACTTTTCAGATTAAACCAGAGTTTTTAGGATTAAAAACTCTGATTTCGATCAAAAAAGATGAACTATTATGAACTTTTTCCCGATATCTTACTTGAAAAACTCGAAATCTATCCAAAAACGTGATTTGACCGTCCAAAACGTCAAGAAACTACAGATGTTACTTGTGAACACGAAGAACACCACGAACACCCAATGTCTCAGATACCACTTGTAAGGTCTGCTCTCTACGGATCTTATCTTGACGTGACACCTTCCAACGAGTGCGGAATCCTCGTTAGTGGCTTGACTAAAGACCACGCACACCGAAACACGGAGACTAGCAAGGGGATAGACGAACAACGGATCGTCCCGACACGATGATTCTCTCCAAACGAAACTCTCTGATTGCTAGCAAGTTCGAGATCGCCCTTTTGCTTAAACTCTCTGAAATTCTGCAAAAGTCTAATAATTAATCGAATTAATCCTTAATTATAACACCGAGTTTGAGTTTGTCTAGGACAAGTTCGAACTTGGCCCAAGGCCTTTTCGAACTTGTCCTCTGAACAAATTTGAACTTAAGCCTTCAAACTTATGTTTGAACTTATTTTTGAACTTATGTTTGAACTTATCTTTGAACTAATGTTTGAACTTATTGTAATACATTACACCAAGTATAAACATACATACAATTAATATCAAACATATATAATCAAACATATATCAAACACTTGTTAATATTCAATATCAAGTAAATTGACTTACAAAAAATGCTATCTATACTTAGACTGCTATCGTGACACAGGATGTACTAACACTAAACATATTACGTACTATATATCACAAGTATCATAACTACAACAAGTATTACTAAGTATATTTTATGTCATATCTACGTATATTAGCAAATATAATTTTAAATAAAGTAGCTTACATGTTTATGTAATCTTGCAACATATGACTGGCGTCCATGACAACTAGGATATAGTTGTTTGGCTCGTTTTGCAGAATTTGTATTTGATCGACTCCTAGTGTCATCTTGCAAGAAGTAATCAACATATTATTCCACTCGTCAGAATTCATATGATCTGGAGGGAACTGTCGAATTTCAATCGGATGTTCGTACCCTCCTCGGTTTGTAAAATGCTCTAATTTGAATAGTGATTTCCGATCCTTGTATCTCTCAAGACACAATGCATCAACTCCAGCAATTATTCCTTTTGCATTTGCGCCATTTAAGTGAGCCTCCAAGTCAAAATATGTCCACAATTTAAAAGAATAGTTAGCTTAATGTATAATATTACAAACTAACAAAAATTTAATAAACAATTGCACCTTTAACTCGGGCCAAAGAGGGGCCTATATATGATAAGGCACACTATCCCAAGATTTGTAATATTTTAGGGACATTATTCCCCACAAAAGTCCCGACCATGGTTGTGAAATCCATGCCATTATCTCCAAGCGCTTGAAAGGTGTTATGCTCAACATCGAAATTAATGGGCAACGGACGTTGCCCATTCTTTTCGACCTTCCCATAACACTTTTCGACAACATTTCTTTTCGACCTTCCTATCAAACTTCTTGTTTTTTCTCCACGGATGGTTCATAGGAAGGAATTATTAATGGTCCATAAAAGCATTGCACGCATTATGAAGACAATGGTTGTAGCAGGTCTGGACTTCATCTGACCATAGAGTTTTCAATTCATTAACCAAAGGCCGCAAGAAAAGATCAATGTCTTTCCCAGGTGATTTAGGGTCAGGGATTAACAACGTCAACATGAAAGAAGACTCTTTCATACATAACCACGGGGGTGTGTTGTATGTTGTTAGTATAACCAGCAGCCACATGCTGAAGACAAACTCATATTGCCATATGGATTGAAACCATCAGAAGCCAACCCTAATCGACGTTTCCAGTTTCTCGTGCAAAATGAGGATATCTTTCATCAAAATGATTCCATTATTTACCATCAACTGGATGACTCATCTTACCATCATCTTTACACTGTCCAGTAGCATGCCAAGTATAACACCTTGCTTTTTATTTTATGTGTTTACGTGCGATTTGCGTTTAATGTTGTAATTTGTGATTTTGATGAAAAGAAATACCATTTTTGCTATTCCGTGCATTTTAAAAATGCAAGATAGGACTTTGAAGGGTAAATTGGTAATTTAATAATTGAATTTAAAAATTTCAGATTTTTGAATAAAATAGTTGAAAGTTGCATATTGTTCATCATTCTTGGCAAAACCAATTTCAACTTTGAGAGCTTCTCTCTCTAAAACTACACTTCTCTCTAGCTTTTCTCCCAAACCAACCGACCAAATCTCGAGTTCTATACGCCATTGGAAAGATCTCGAAGAGTACTACACGGATCTGCATTTGCATGTTGGATTTGATTCGGAATTGAGGTAAAATCACCATTTCTCTCTTCTTTACTTTCGGTTTTGAGAAAAGTCCAAAATCCCCACTTTTTGATTCTTTGAAGTTTTGCTGCTCGAGTTTATGACTCGATTCTGCTAGAAAAATGTAATAGAAACGAACCTATACATGTCCCTTAACATATTTATGATTTTTGACTTGGAAATGCATACTTGAAAGCTGAAAACACAAACAAATTCGTGTAGCCAAGAACAAGTTCGAAATGAACTAATTTCGAGACTTTTCATTAACTTCGAGATCTGCTTATGTTTGAGCCTTGTTAAGTTCGAGAAACCCAAGTTTGAAGTGCCTTAGGTTCGAGGCCACTTAAAATCGAGTCTCACCTTAAGTTCGAGACACACTAAAATCGTGAAACTTGAACAAGTTCATGGGCAACATACGTTTTGTCTAACACATAAGTAACAAGATTGCTAGAAGTTATGGTTTGTAGTTTTGGATTTTTAAGCTAGCATTATTAATTTAGTATATATTCTGTAATGTTAAATTACAGACACTACACAACATGTCAGATATTAAATTAAAGGGTTTAGCTCGGTTATGAGTCAAAGTTAAATGCCAGAGAGTTTAAAGCTTATTTAAAGTATTAAAGCCTTCAGAAATTGTGCAAAGCCAGAATTAAAGTCTAGATAAGCCCGATCAAGCATTTCATAGTATTACAAAGCATAAGACAATACTGTGAGTAACAGTTATTCTTGTTTGCATGTATTTTATGTAATTGAGACATAATTTGCTTCTATATGCCTTCTTTGGACTTCAATAGACTTTTGTGAGTAAAGGCGAACACTGTGGTACAGGCAGTGCCCAGCTTAGTCGGATCTTACATCTGATCTATTAATGTGCATAATTTATTGCTATCTGTTTATTATTCTGCATATTATACAGCAAACTTTGTTTGAGCGTCTCTTTGTGCATTTCATAAGCATTTAACATTTCAGCAAGCAATTCTGATGCACACCACTATCCCCAAGCATTATACGGGTAGCTAGCCCCGCATCACAAATTGATCATCTGTCAGCGGTAACCCTAGTGGTGGCATCTCCTTTTTAGCGTGCAATGTCTCAATTGTGCAAGCATTCATTCTGGGTATAAGTAATTACAAGCAAGCAAGCTTTATAGCCTTTATAGGTACTTTCATTTTGCCACATATCTTACATGCATCATGAATTTCTGTTAACTCACTAAGCAATTAGCTTACAGTTGCTACTCATAATTTTTCAGGCAAAGGTAAAGAGCAAGCTGGACCATCTGCTTAGGTATATTTTCTGATCAATCCAGAGGATTTTAGCTCACTATTCAGCTTGTGGTATAGTTTTGAGTTGTTGGGATCTAGGTAGCTACTTTATTTATATTGTGATGAATTAGCAACTTAGCAATGAACCTTGTAGTACGTGTAGTGTGTGTCTGTACTATAATACTTTATTTAGAATTGTGCAATGCTTTAGTGTTAATGTAATATATTATGACTATTGTTATTTATTCCTGGGATTAAGCAAACATGTTTAAAGCAAGGATGTGATACCAAGTCATAGACTTTGCAGTATGTTAAGAGCTATACATACGTTTTGGTCTGGGAGTCAAAGGAAAATAACAAGACACCTTGTTAGCAACTTTCTTTGCTATTGTGTCTTTGTCTTTCCATCTCCTCTCACCACAAACTGGACAACTTTGCAAATCGACTTTCTCCTTCCAAAATAAACAACAATCATTCTTACAAGCATGGATTGATTCGTATCCTAATCTAATCTTTTTCATTATCTTCTTAGCTTCATAATGTGACGATGGGATTTTGTTCTCTTTTGGAAATGCAAATCTAAGAAATTCTATCAGTTGGTCAAATGAACTATCGGTCCATTTATTTATGACCTTGATGTGCGACATCTTTGCCAAAAAGTCTAACGAAGACATCCAATCACAACCAGAATACAACTCGGTCTCAGCAAACGTAAATAACTCATCAATATCGTCATTTATAGCACTAGGAGTTGCAGTTGGCTCATTGCTAGTCTCATCAAATATCTATGTTGTGTTCAGTGCTAATATTCTCCTGACGAATATCGTTGAGGACATCAACCATATCATCTGTCGGCCGAGACACGTTATGTACTACCGGCGACAGATTTAATTGTTCACCGTGATACTTCCACGTCTTGTAAGCGACCCTAAACCCCCATCTATGTATGTGAGCCTAAATATTGTTAATCGTACCCCATTTATTGTTATCACATTTTTCACATGGGCAACGACATTCTTTGGCACCATTCAGGTTGTCTTTACACATTTCGAGGAATGAATGCGTCAAGACCATTAAAAAACTAATCAGAATTACGATTTCTACATCTAGTCTAACTCTTATTGATTGTCATTTCTGTATTCGCAATAATTAATCATCAAAACAAGGAAATGTAATATAACAATATATTAATTCAACAAAACTAGTGAATGAAGCACGGTGGTCATCCTAACCCACTTTTTGAATGTTGTGTCTCATATATGAATGTGTTTAACTGATTAACTATTTAAGAAAAATTCGGCAGCATTTCTCCTTAACTCTCCAAATATGTGTATGAAACCCATATTCGTAGGAGCAAAAGAAAAATGTATACCGAATTTTCTCAAATAGTCAACCAATTATACACATTCATATCCTAAATGAGACAAAACATTCAAAAGCAGTCCCAAACTAGAGACTTTTCGACTGCAGAGTAAACACACATCTATCATAGAACACATATTACATTGATCTAAATACACAAATTTATATATTATTTTAAAGTTTTAGTAACACTAACTAATATACATAAGGTTACTTTAAATTTTATAAGACTTTTATGTTACTTTAAAATATTACTAAAGCTAATTAATATACATATTAATATATGTTGTAACTTTTTAATACTTTAAAGTAATATATGTGTTAGTGACACTAATTGATATATGTGTGTGTGTGTGTGTCATATATGTTGTAACTTTTTGATACTTTAAATAATATATGTGTTAGTAAGATTAACTGATTATGTGTGTGTATGTGTGATACTTATTACTATACACATCATTATATATTTTAATTTATAATACATTAAAATAGTGTACATATCATTAGTAACACTATCTAATATAAAACATTTTACTTTGATGATACTTTAATATAATAATTTTAAGTACTATACGTTATAATAATAGTTAGTGATATATAATTTAGCCTTATGTTACTTTTAAGTAATAATAACACTAATTGATATAAATAGTAATATATGTTTTATATAATTTAGTCTTATGTTACTTTTCATTTTACATGATGTAATATTATCTAATTTAATATTTTTTTAGTTTTAATATATTCTATTTAATTCTTTTTTTAATAATTTCTAGTTTTTATTTACTTTAAATTTTATTTTTTTATTAACTCTTATTTGTCTATGTCTATATTAAATATATTATACATAATTATTTAACAATTAACAAGAAAAAAAATATTTTTCAATTAATATGAATAACTTTAACATAATTATTTAACAATTAACATAAACACATAAATATATAAATATATATATATATATATATATATATATATATATATATATATATATATATATATATATATATATATATATATATATATATATATATATTA
>JAANYP010003164.1:306534-601481 GCA_020465985.1 Centrapalus pauciflorus
CAAGTCATAGACTTTGCAGTATGTTTGGAGCTATACATACGTTTTAGTCTAGGAGTCAAAGGAAAATAACGCAACACCTTGTTAGCAACTTTCTTTGCTATTGTGTCTTTGTCTTTCCATCTACTCTCACCACAAACTGGACAATTTTGCAAATCGGCGTTCTCCTTCCAAAATAAACAACAGTCATTCTTACAAACATGGATTGATTCGTATCCTAATCCGATCTTTTTCATTATCTTCTTAGCTTCATAATGTGACGATGGGACTTTGTTGTCTTTTGGAAATGCAATTCTAAGAAATTCTAGCAGATGGTCAAATGAACTATCGGTCCATTTATGTATGACCTTGATGTGCGACATCTTTGCCAAAAAGTCTAACGAAGACAACCAATCACAACCAGGGTACAACTCGGTCTCAGCAAACGTAAATAACTCATCAATATCGTCATTTATAGCACTAGGAGTTGCAGTTGGCTCATTGCTAGTCTCATCAGTATCTATGTTGTGTTCGGTGCTAATATTCTCCCGACGAATATCGTTGAGGACATCAACCATATCATCTGTCGGCCGAGACACGTTATGAACTACTGGCGACGGATTTAATTGTTCACCGTGATACTTCCACGTCTTGTAAGCGACGCTGAACCCCCATCTATGTATGTGAGCCTGAATATCGTTAATCGTGCCCCATTTATTGTTATCACATTTTTCACATGGGCAACGACATTCTTTAGCACCATTCAGATTGTCTTTACACATTTCAAGGAATGCGTCAAGACCATTAAAAAACTCATCAGAATTACGATTTCTACATCTAGTCCAACTCTTATCGATTGTCATTTCTGTATTCGCAACAATTAATCATCAAAACAAGGAAATGTAATATAACAAATTATACTAATTCAACAAAACTAGTGAATGAAGCATGGTGGTCATCCTAACCCACTTTTTGAATGTTTTGTCTCATATATGAATGTGTATAACTGATTAACTATTTAAGAAAAATTCGGCAGCATTTCTCCTTAACTCCCCAAATATGTGTATGAAACCCATATTCGTAGGAGCAAAGGACAAATGTTTACCGAGTTTTTCTCAAATAGTAAACCAATTATACACATTCATATCCTAAATGAGACAAAACATCCAAAAAGCAGTCCCAAACTGGGGACTTTCTGAAATTAATTTCTAATAAATTAATTTCAGATGGGTGACTACGGTGTAAACACACACTTATCATACAACACATATTACATTGATCTGAACACACAAATTAATATATTATTTTAAAGTTTTAGTTTCACTAACTAATATACATAAGGTTACTTTAAATTTTATAAGACTTTTATGTTACTTTAAAATATTACTAAAGCTAATTAATATACATATTAATATATGTTGTAACTTTTTGATACTTTAAAGTAATATATGTGTTAGTAACACTAATTGATATATATGTGTGTGTGTGTCATGTATGTTGTAACTTTTTGATACTTTAAAATAATATATGTGTTAGTAAGATTAATTGATTAAGTGTGTGTGTATGTGTGATACTTATTACTATACACATCATTATATATTTTAATTTTAATACTTTAAAATAGGATACGTATTATTAGTAACACTATCTAATATAAAACATTTTACTTTGATTATACTTTAAAATAATAATTTTAAGTACTATAAGTTATAATAATAGTAATTGATATATAATTTAGTCTTATGTTACTTTTAAGTAATAATAATAATAATTGATATAAATAGTAATATATGTTTTATATAATTTAGCCTTATGTTACTTTTCATTTTACATGCTATAATATTATCTAATATAATATTTTTTTTAGTTTTAATATATTCTATTTTAATTCTCTATTTTAATATTTTCTAGATTTTATTTACTTTAAATTTTATTTTTTTTATTAACTTTTATTTGTCTATGTCTATAATATATATTCTTTTATTAACTTTTACATAATTATTTAACAATTAACAAGAAAAAAAATATTTTTCAATTAATATGAATAACTTTAACATAATTATTTAACAATTAACATAAACACATAAATATATAAATATATATATATATATATATATATATATATATATATATATATATATATATATATATATATATATATATATATATATATATATATATATATTAGTTAAAACATTACAACTACATATTTAAAACATAAATACTAGAAATTTAAATAATAAAAACACAACATATCATTGTATATTTGTATTTGTATAACATATATTTAAGTAAAATGCGTACATATTTTTTTGAAAAACACATACCATTGTATAACTTTTTAAGAGTTTATAAATGCATAGTACATACAACTAATAACATAAAATGGTTTATCTAAAAAAGCATACCTTTGGCCGAAGCTACGACGGTGACCGGAGAATTTTCCGGCAAGTAGAAAAAGATAATGAAGACCGGATCGGAGCTTCAAAACAGTAAAAAAAAAAAGATTAGAAAGTATAAAAAAGACTTTAATATACAAAATAAAACAAATGTACCAAGAAAACTCATATTTATAACCTGAAAATGGCGCCTATGGTGGGTTACCGGAAAATGTGACCGACGAAGGTGACAGGTGGTGGGTTACCGTAGATTGGAACGAGAGATATAGAGAGATCGATAGCTGCTACAGAGAGGGAGTGAGAGATTTTTTTTTGAAGAAAAAACTGAAATGGGAAAGGAGTCGAGCAGATGAATTTAGGGGCACGCTTTTTGCAGCGACAGCTGTGTCGTCGCAATAGAGATTCAGAGGCGACATGTCGTCGCAGATGGTCCATGATGTCGTCGTAGTAGGTCTAAAAATAAAAGCGACAATTTCACTGCAAAATAAATGATTTTAGAGGCAAAAAAAATTAATATATATATATATATATATATATATATATATATATATATAGACACACACACACACACCCTATAGCGACGACAATACTCGTCGCAGTAGCCCTCAATAATGGTCAACTCTGAAAAGTGATGTCCCTTGTCGTTTTGTTAGCTGATGCGACGACTTGTGGATGCCCGTAGAATTTGGCCCATTTTCTTGTGGTGCTACTTTCTGTCAATAAATAAGAACATACAAGGTAAACCTAAAATTGGTGGAAGGATTGCTTCATGATATAATAGTTTAATCCCTTAGACATGAAAGAAAGCAATGTCACATGGAAAAATGATGTGCCTGCTCATCTGGAAAATTGACTTGCATAGGAAAGCTTGTCGCCAACACCAACCTGCCCTGTTTAAAACAAGGAGATGCATATATGTATCAAACTTGCTACTTTATAAATTCAAAAAGGGATGAAAATAACATTGTCAGGTGTACACCAATATAAATCAATCAAAAGACATGTTATTGAGAATGATTGAGAATGACATTTGAACCAAGTATAACCAGTTATAAAAACCAAGAAAAACCTATAGTCCAAGAATATAAAATACAAAAACCAGGCAAGCTTCTGAAAATGGAACCTTCATATAACACTTCCCATTTTGTTAATATTCACATTTCAAATACTTTCATCAATCGTCACATTGTCCAAGATCAAAGAATGCGCATTTCTTAATGAGTCAATGCAACGCATTTCTTCACATTTAGTTTTATTTGTACCTCGTCAAAAATCTCAAAAATAGAGTACAATGCAGTGTACATTTATTTGCAATGTAAGATGTTGATGACAATATATAGAACTACAAATTCTTAGGAAACTAAAACTTCAACCTTATTCCATCCCCATCCGTAAAGCTTTCCATCTGCTGTTAACGCCATAGTGTGCCTCAAGCCACAAGAGATCTGTGTTATCATTAGCCACATGAAAACAAATTCAATAACCGTGACATCCACCCACAATATTAGAACATATATCATAAATAGGCGGAGGTAATGCAAATTCAAAGATTTTCTCCTTAATTAAGTTTCTGTCCAATATAAAGTATTTGCATGTAAATACACTCTAATCCTAACTTTATATATAATGGTCAGGTGCAAACTTTAACATAAAGATGCACATAAATACCCCTACCCAAGAAGACACTGAAAACAACACATGCTCCAGGTTGATTAAATTTAAGAAGTTTGGTTGAACGACCATCAGATGCAGCTATATCATACAACCCTTTGTGGCAGTATATATCCAGACATTAATTTATAATAGTTCAAGCATTTTCCAACAATTATCTTGCTTTACAAAACTGCAGATAAATTACACCAATTAGAGCATTCATATAAATTTCAATCTCTGCTTACCAGTTAAAAAGATGTATGTTAATCAATTAATGTCATCCTTAGTCATCTAATTATGGAATGCTTATTCAACCTGCTCCCTCCTATCTTCATGAATGTACGTGCGGTTATATAAGTTCCAATAGATATTTGCTAGTAAGCCATTCTCCACATACCTTGTGTGAAATGTAGTTTCTTAATAATCAAACAACAATATCAAATGATCAAGAACAATAAATGGAATTAAAACTGATCGAATGATTATATTGAATGATGACAGATTCGATTACAAAGAGAATAAAAATCATCGTGAACAGTGGCCTATCTCTGAATTCAATGCGTGCAAAATAACTGTCAGATCTATTCTATTTTGAAAGTCAAAGCACTATTATATACATTTTTTACAACTATCAACTAATTACAAAATAGACCCTATACTTTGTATTACATCAACAAAAATACATTCCAACAATCTCCCCCTATGATGGAATATGCAAAGTCTAGTCCAAGCTTCTGCTCAAATCTTCTGATACTCTTTCTGTCTGAGAGCCTCCATTCAATCTTTGAGATAAACTCTACCATCAGTCTTCTATCGTTAACAGATAAAGATCCTCTCTTAGTTTTTCTCTTTCTATCTGAAGCCAGCTTTCCCTTCAAACCATTCAACACTTTATGTAATGTACCGTCAGAAAACTTGTTGAGTTCAACACTCCTCATGGCTCTTAACTTTTTGTTTCTGTCTTTGTACATTACCGCAGGATGCTTCACCATGATGACTTGAAACTCTTTTAATTCTCCTGCAAACTTGATATCTCGATTTGGGGCTGTAATGTTAATTTTTCTCATCCCTCGTTCGACACCAATCTGTAGATCTTGCACAGACATCAATACCAGTTTAGTATGCATGAAGCGGAAAATTGTCTTTATTGCAAATCTGCAGTGTTCATTCCTCTTATTTCGGCACAACTCATCAAATAAATCTTCTACATCGACCAGGTGCATATTAAACATATCTGCTTCAGTGAACGTGTAGATATTGCCATCAGCCCTAGTGACAGTGAATGTAGGATAGAAGATCTGAACGAATCTATCTTTTTCAATTTTTACTAAATCAACTATCCTGAACTCACTCTTCACTTTATCAACTACTTGCGTCTTGTTTCTCAGAAAACTTGCATAATTGACAAGATTTGGCATGTTTGGCTCCACTACCCTAAACAACTTAAGAAACGAACAAGGAGTTTGTTTCTTACAAAAAATTCTTTTCTCCAAAATGTCTTCAAGATATGGCAATTTGTTCCTTTTCTTGATGAACTCAGCTGACCGTTTTGCAGATAGCTCAAACTTTTTAACTTTCTTTTTACTTATCTCATCCTTATTCAACAATGTGAGCATATCTCTTATTTCTCTCTGCACCACCTGTTTCTGCGACTCATCCGCAAGAATATACTCGTTAAAGAACCTTACCATAACCTCCACTTCATTCAACTCTACTCTTTCTGGAACAACCACATTTTCTACCGGAAACTCTTCAACTTCCTCTTTCACTTGAATAACAACCTCAGGCTTTTCAACCGTCAGTGTCAGTGTAGACTCTTTCAAAATCTCTTGAACTAACTCCTCTTCTTCCTCTATCCTTTCGGTTTGAAAATCAATATCAGTAAAAGTGATCATATCATCATCCTCCGATAACTCAACATACTCCTCTCTCTCTCTCTCTCTCTCTCCTTCTAAACCCTGAATCATCAACATCTGATCCTTAACCGCTTGATCGTCATCATCTAAATCATTATATTCCTCAAAGTTGTAGATATCTAACTGAATGTTCAAAGGAACTGGAACATCTTCATGAAGAATCAATCCCAGCTCACTTTGTACATTAGCAGGTTCTTTTGAGCTTCCTGCTTCCTTTCCTCTCACCTCTGCCTCTTTCTCTGGGTATGTGATCATTAAGATTCCTAGTGTAGGCTCAGCAAGCTTTCTCCTCTTCTCCCCCTCATGAGGAGCATCATCGGAGTCTTCATCATGCTCATCATGCTTACGTTTTGATGATGAAGCTTGCGCCTTACATGTCTCCTCTACTGCCGCTACCCTTTCAGATAAGTTGCCTAATGCAGTAATCATTGTACCCTCTAAACTGATCATTCTTTAACTCATTTCGTCAAATTGTTCAAAAACAAAATCTTTCAGTTCTTCCCTCAATTCATCGATTGCTTGAATTGGATCAGATTGCTTGACAGATTCTTCAGCCAATGACTTACCCTTCAAAAACTTATGAATGTTGGACATTTGTGCCATCACTTCTATTAACTGAGCAGAGACATGACTGTTCACTCCTGCCACAGCTGCATTCAAGGCTTGATCTAATGACGACTCGGTTACAAAAGGGGAAAGATTCACTACTGGGTCACTCAGACTTCCAGTTGTCACAACAGTTGAACTTGTGAAAAGAACTTCTGTGTGGCCAGTACTTAGAGTTGGCAATGTTGTCGCTCTAACTGGACTTCCACCCTCTTCAAGCGACGGAGCAACGAATGCTTCCGTAGCTGAAGATGTTCCGGCGGGAACACGAAGTTCAACCACACTTACTTCAACAGATGAAGTTGACTCAAGTATCCTAATCTGTATTGGTTCTAGACTCTGTGCTTGAATAGAAGTTGTACACTCGGGCAGATGTGTACTCATTTCAATATCCATTAAGTCCAAATGACTATCGGATAGAAGTTGTGTTTCATCCTGGTGCTGAATTGAAACAGTCTCCTGTTGAGAGGAGACTGAGTGGATGGTTGGGTATGCACTTGTCAGTGGGATACTGACCTCTTCAATGCTAACTCCCATAGGGGAGCTAACAGCAGATGTGGGTAACTCCCGGCTTTCTAGGTTAAGTACATCCCTCACACTCTCTTGAGCAATATGAACAACATCCATCAAAGCAGCTCCTCCCGCATTATGATCATCACCATCATCACCATCATCATCATCATCATTTCCTTCCTCTTCTCCCTCTTGTATATTCGATAGCGTCCGTT
The DNA here is from genome assembly GCA_020465985.1 of Centrapalus pauciflorus. Taxonomy (NCBI): domain Eukaryota; kingdom Viridiplantae; phylum Streptophyta; class Magnoliopsida; order Asterales; family Asteraceae; genus Centrapalus; species Centrapalus pauciflorus. The sequence goes on from JAANYP010003164.1 coordinate 313,813, forward strand.
CAGAATCTGAACTACTAGCTTCTTCCTCACCACCCCTCACTACCTCTACTCCCTCACTCACCTGTAGGCTTCCCTGAACTTCAGCCCCTTGCTGAAGTTCCTCTCTCCCTATCACTCCTTGGGTAAGAGAACCCGGTTCTTGGGTCTCTATTGGAGCATGATCTATCCTATAAATCTTCACATTCTCACATTCTGGATCTGCATACTTTAACAAAGATTTCGGAATCGGCATTATAGTTGCATTGGGAGAATCTAGCACCTCATGTAAACTCATCATTACGTAGTCTGGACATCTTTGTGAGTTTGTCGCTTTGGTATATTCTCATTAGCTCTAAGGATCCCTCGAATTAGAATTTGAATAAATCTCTGAAGCGGAACAAACTTCCTGGATCTGTTCGTTGTCTTTGCAAGTACGATTTCCTTCAGGTCTTCCCAGATACATTGTGCATAGTCATAATGTTTATTAAAAGCAATACCATGGAATATTCTTAGACAATGAATGTTGCACCTGTCTATTCCGGTATGTTTTGATGTCATGCACCTATTAATGATGCCAAATAAGGTGTACCATTCTCCATTTAAGCCATTGCGATGAAACTTGGAGCTCTTAGGAAGTGGCTTTGAATAACCCAAGCATATGAGGTCATGCACCAACTCCTCATCGGATACAAAGTCTTCAAAATCTGCTAACTCTGGGAAGTTAACTGTGTCAATTCGTCTTGGAAGAAACAAGTTGTGACGAAGTCTGGCTAGAGTAATTTGGGTTTTATATTGATCAATGGTAACTTTGAAATGGTGGTTACCATCAGCTGGAACAAATTTGACAGTATGCCAAAATTGTTGAAGGTAGACTTGTGGGATAGAGGGTTTGTATTGAAGAAGATATCCCAAAGGGTGGCCTTTGAGAATATCTACTATGATGGGGTGACTGATTTTTATGACTTTGGTATCCAAACGATGGTTATTATCTTTGAAAGGCAGGAAATGTTTGGGTTTTACCAGCTGATTGTCTGGTATGATGGTTGAAGGTGAAGGTCTTGCAACGGAGGTTGATCGGACGGGTGTAGATACGAGTGTATGGTTTGAGGATGAATGGCAATCAGATGAATTAGAATTATGGGAATGACTTGGAGATGCCACTTGAAACCTGTACACAAATAATAATCATGTTAGACAATGCAGGTAAACAAATGAAATCATTCAAAGTAGAAAAATATAACATTTTGTTAGAAATTATAAAAATTTGTGATCTTCTGTTTAAGGCATCGGGATTCCAGACAATAATGAAATAGTATTGACAGGATTCCAGAGTCAATCGTTCAGAGACCAATGTTAGAAAAACACAAATTTATAACAATTTCTTGAAAAGATGTCACATTTTTCTTAAAACATTAAAAATCCAACATTTATTAAAAAATTTAATAGAAACTCGAATGAAACTTCATCCATCTCGAATGACTCTAGAGAAATCTCGGATGATACATGAACAAACTCGAATTGTTCTGTGAATCAACTCGAATGAATTGTATGTTTTCTCGAATAAGACTTGATTGTTCTCGAATAAGACTTGATTCAACTCGATTACACTTGGATTAAACTCGAATAGAACATGAAAGTTCTCGATTAAGTCATGATGTTTCTCGAATGATCAATTAGTCCAACTCGAATGAAGTATACTAAGACTCGAATGAAATAAGTGTGATCAACTCGATTGAAGCCTAACACAAACTCACATGAAGCAGAATCATTTTCAATAACATTGAACCAACTCGAATGACACTTAAGGTCTCTCGGGCGATGTATCAATCGAGACTCGAATGAAACATAAGTGTCAAACTGAGCAACTCGAGTAACAAATAGAATTTTCTCGATTAAAGTGACTGTCAACTCGAATAACACTCAGACTTTCTCGATCACCATATTACTTAACTCGAACAAAACAGAATGGTTTCTCGAGTTAACCTTTATTCGAGAAAATGTTCTTGAAATTATTTTCAAGTATAAACACACTGATTTTTCAAAAATTTAATTCCAGGAACATTTTCACCGATAAAAATTATGAACCATACTCGAAAATCAATTTCAAACACATTTGATTTACTGAATTTTGAGTAAAAACAACAATAAAGTAGTTAAAAATTCAAATTTCAGAAACATGAAGAACACGAAGGTTTTTGAAACTAAAATCCAAATTTCTGTTTGTGTGGTTTGATTTGAACCATGAAATTACAGATTCATGTTCTCATTCATAAACCGAAATATACCACACATTTAATTTCATTTTAATGAACAAAAAATTATGAACACCATGAACACACAAAATACGTCTTTATACGAGCATAGTCACATGCATATTTGAAAGCTGAAATGAACTATGTAACAATACAAGAAACAAACCAAAAAAAATTTACTCACAATATAATGAACTTGTTTCTTGAATCAGACGAAGATATGTGGGTTTTTAGATTGCTTAATGGTGAAGGAAGCTTTTTGAAGAAGATGGCAATTGTCGGTTTTCTGGAAAAGTAAGTTTGAAATTTGAATTTCAAATTTATAGAAGTACATACCCGGCCCATATTTGAAGAAAAAAAAAAAAATTTAGCCGGCCCACTTTCAAATCACCAATTATAAACCCATTTATCAACAAAACCCACTATCTTTTCAAAAAAAATTTCAATAAAGCAAAACAAAAACAACAAAAAATTTCTGATTTTCAAAAAAAAAATTTAAAATAGACTTTAAAAAATTGAAAATACACACAATCAAAAAAAAATAACACACACAAAACAAAAAAAAAATTAAAATAGACTTAAAAAATTGAAAATACACACAATTAAAATGCTCCCCCTTTAATTTCTGAATGCTGCTCCCCCTCAGATGTATATCATATTTCTCAACTCAGCTCCCCCTACAAAATATCAGATAAATTTTATCAGATTTCCTAAAAATAAGATAATGTCAGGATCTAAAACTGAATTACCAAGACTAACTGATTTGAATTTATCAGAGTATAAATCAATAATCTTGCTTTGAATCAAAGTTTAATCAAGAAGTTTGCGGAATAACACTTAATTATTTTAACAAAAACTTTCAGAAACAATAATGCATAAAACACAGGAAGTAATCAAGACTGTTTGTATTGCTGAATTCAATGATTACAATCACCTCTAATCTGTTTGATTAGACAAAGAACACAGACTGTTCTTAGGGTTTTACAACCTTAGAGGCTTATGAAAACTCTATCAATAAAGCAATTACAGACTCAAAATATGCAGAAAACTTCTATACAATAGAAAGACCTATTCTATGTATTTATATTGCTTCTTGATATGTTTCCTTGACGAATAATGACTTCTCTGATAGTAGATATGCTGGAATCTTCATGAAGATATGTTTTCCTGAAAATCAGCACTTTCTGTTTATGAAACTGTTGAGCAGCTTGAATCTCTTGACAGCATGAACTGAGCAGCTCGAGTTGATTTACTCTGGCAGCTTGAACTTTTACACTGGCAGCTCGAGTTTCTTCAACTAGCAGCATGAACTTTGGATTTACATTTAAAATCTACTAACAGTCTGAGAAGTCTAACTAACAGTTTGAACACACTTAAACTATTAGTCTAACTAACAGTTTGAACACACTTAAACTATTTCCCAACAATCTCCCCCTAACTTAAATTCTTTATACAAGACTTTAAGTTCTATACAAAAAAATGGAAATGAATAAGTAAACTGTTATTTACAAACCAAGGCTTTCAAAAACTTACAACTGTGCAAGTTTATGATCTATAGTCTTCAAAAATTCTCTCTTCATCTCTTCTTTATCACAAGATATCCTAACTGATTTTATTTGGAGCAGCATATCTTTTGAAAAATTATAAAACTCGAGATTGAAGAAAATACCAGACCCATCTGTGAATTTGATTCTGTAAGTCCTGGATTTGACAAAAATATGAACTTCCTTGATCTTTTTCCCTTTCTTCTCAGCATCTTCTATCTCTTTTCTTGCAAATTCAGGGTCAGCAACTGAACTTAGATCTCTGATAAGTTGCTTCACTTTTGGTAGAGCAGATCTCACTTGTGAAACAGACCCTATATTGTACATCTTTATTAGCTCATCCCTAGTCAACTTCTGAACCATTTGCCAGAATGTATCAAACTCTTCTTCTGGTCCAGACTCTCTCCTTATTACAAACTTGACCCTTAAATCTCTTTCATCCAGTGACTTAGCAAACCAGTAGTTGATTTGAGGCTTTGTGAAATCATGCTGATCAATCAACTTCTCTATCTCCATGGCCTTTTGCATTTGTTGCTCAAACAACACTCTTTTAACAGATGAAGGAATAACAACTTGATTAGTGGGAACAGATGCACTGGCAGCAGCTTCAGTTTGGACTGATTTCTTTGATGGTTGGACTTCTTGGGATGGATGAACTTCTGGGGAGACTTTTGTTTTCTTTCTTTTCTCCATTTCTTTATCATGTATCTCCTGCAGCTTTTCAGTAGTCATGGACTGAGCCATTTTCTTTGGAATACCTGCTGCAAAGGCAAAATTGATTAAGAATCTTCTGTGCTCAGCCTTGGTGTGCCCTGTTGGCATCTTTCTCTTCTTTTCACCTTGTTTGCTCACAAACCCCTTTAAGTAATCACCTAATGTCTCATCATCATCCATTGGGGTTTGGGCTTGCTGATCTAATTCTTTGTCCTGTTCTTCTGCTATTCTTTTGGCAACTTCAGCATCATAGGCAATTTGGGCTTCTTTGGAGGAAAATTTATGCTTTGGAGATTCAATTAGTATGCCCTTGCCCTTGTCTTTTGCAGAAGAGGATGTTGCTTGGACTGTACTTGATGGAGCTTGAATTCTTTTCCTTAGAACAACTCCAGTTGCTTTTGGGGCAGCAGCTTGAGTTTCTAGGCTAACAGCTTGAGAAGCTGTTGGGACTGCTAGCCTAGAAGATGGGACTGTAGATGTTGGAGCTGCTTGGACTGTTTTGGGAACCTCCTGATTCTCCCCCTTTTTGGAAGCATTGGTTTGGTCAGAAGGACCTACAACCTTTGCCCCGTGGGTTTGAATCATCTGCTCTAATTTCATAATTTTATTTCCACAGAGGGTGAACCCCTTGTGAAGATAATCCATTCGCTTATTCTGAGCCGCCTCTGCCTGCTTGAGTGCAAAAATTTGAGCCCCCTGTGCAGCAATGATGGACATTTGACATTCCAACATGGCTACAACCGGTTTTAGCTTGGGATCCGTCAAGAGCATTAGTTGCAGACTAGTCTCAAGATCAGAAAACACCTGAGGTGCTTGTGATCTATCACTGACATGAATACTAGAAGTAGAAACCTCTGGGCCCCTCTGTTCTTGGTTCTTGGGTCTTCCAGCTTGTGTTTGCACACTAGCTGTTGCCATGGGTGTGGTCTTAGATATGTTGGCACTGGCCTGTGCTTCTTTTGCAGAAACATCAGTAGTGTCAGCCACAGAACCCATATGAACCATCTCTGATGAGATGTTCACCTCCTGAGTGAGGATGGGAGTTTCCTCAATTGGTTCCCTTTGGATATTCTGTGCAGAAGTGTCCTCCTGCACAGGGATATATGGCTCTTGTCTGAGGGAGGAGGAGGAAGGAGCTCCTGGTCCCTTTTTCCTTTTGTATAAGAATTTTAGTGGGCGAGTTGGCTGTTCAAAAGGATCAGAGGGAATATTTGTATAATAAGGAGTGGGTTGGGGTCTTGGGGGTGTAGCAGTGATGTTAGGCTGAGCCTGCTCAAGACCCTCTCCTCTGTTTCTTGGAATGATGTTCATCATTGCAGAAGGCAATGGAACATCTATACTTACAAAATTGGCACTTGGCTTTAACAGCCTTTTGATTGAAGACAGTGAGTGCCTATGGGAAACATGTATCCGTTTATGTAAATGTGGAGTTGTGCAGGTGTGTGCAATAATTTCTGCCAAAAACCTAGGATACATCAGAAATTTCCCATTCTTTAGGGAATGATGCCTTAACATCCCCTGAAAAATCATGTTAGAAAAATTGAACTGTTGGCCAGTAGAAAAGCACACTAAGGCAGTGGCAATATTTGAAGAAAACTCAGACCAACCAGTTCTTTTGGGGCTTAAACATTGCTGAATAATATGCACAAGGTATTTCCATTTAGGAGAAAAGTGTGCCTTAAGAAAAGTAAAAGAATCAGCAGGACCCCTATAACCAATATTTTGAAGACCAAAATGTAAAGCTTGAAGGGATAGGTCGGTTATACCTGAGGCATCTTGAAGATGCAAGTGATGTCTGATGGATTCCTCAGTGATATTGATGACAGTTCCATCAATCTTGGATATGAGGGTAGGCACTCCATTGATGGTTTGAACAGATGCATGATTCCAAAACTGTTCAATTTGGGAGATGTATATAGTAGGGTTAATGGATAGGGCATAATGGATATGGGAGTGCCTGAGGAAATCCATCATTGCATGAAACGGTTGAAGTTCAGAGTGTTTTAGGGTGTATGGGAGGCAGTTGTGTTCTTTTACAAACTCCATTGATGAAGAAACGATGGTTTAGGGTTTGAAAGAAGAATGTGTGATTCGTTTAGAGAGAAAGCAAGAGGCCGTGGAAGAAAAATATGTAACTGGTAGTTACAACTGAACGAAATCGGGACCTTTAAAGGTTTCGAAAAGGTTGGGTCCCGCGCACACATTTGAGAAATTACCCAAATACCCTGCACACTTTGACAGATCAAGTGAAAACAACTAACAGCATGAGAAAATGAACTAGCAGCTTGAGAAAATACTCAAGCTGTTAGTTAAAAATTATGCAACTTTTCAATGAAACAGTATCTCCCCCTTAAATAAGCATACTGAGTAGATAATAATGAAAATCAATTAATCCATGTTTACCATACCAATATTTGATACTAGGAAAGTGAACCTTCCTACATCAAAAGGTTTTGTAAATAGATCAGCTAACTGATCATCTGTATGTATTTTGGTAACTTGGATTAACTTCTTTTCATTACAATCTCTGATAAAGTGAAATCTGATTTCTATATGCTTGGTTTTTGGGAATTTTACTGGGTTTTGCACAATGCTGATTGTACTTGAGTTGTCAATATAAATAGGAGTGGATAAGAAATTCATACCATAGTCTCTTAGTTGATTTTGAATCCACATTACCTGGGAGCAGCAGCTTGCAGCTGCTACATATTCTGCTTCAGTGGATGATGTGCACACAGTTGTTTGCTTTTTGCATTGCCAAGAGACCAATCTTGCTCCTAAGTATTGACATCCACCAGTTGTGGATTTCCTGTCAATGTTGCATCCACCATAGTCACTGTCAGAATAAGCAGTTAGTACAATGGGAGAGTCTTTAGGATACCATAGACCTAAGTGAGGTTGGCCTTTAAGGTATCTAAAGATTCTCTTCACAGCAACCAAGTGAGAGTCATTTGGAGAGCATTGAAACCTAGCACACACACAGACAGCAAACATGATATCAGGTCTAGAAGATGTTAGATACATGAGAGATCCTATAAGGGATCTGTATAGATGAATGTCCACATCTATGCCATCTTTGTCTGTATGGAGCTGTTTATGAGGATCCATTGGAGTGCTTGCAACCTTTGTGTCTTGATAGCCAAACTTTTCCAGTATGTCTTTGACATACTTTGATTGACTTATGTATAGACCAGTAGGCTTCTGTTTAACCTGCAGCCCTAGAAAGAATGTGAGTTCTCCCATTGAACTCATTTGAAACTTTTTGTGCATTAGGATCTCAAATTCTTTGCACAAACAATCATTTGTTGAGCCAAAAATGATGTCATCAACATAGATTTGGACAAACAGAATCTCAGCTTTGATGGACTTAGTGAAAAGTGTTTTGTCCAGAGTGCCTCTCTTGAATCCATTCTGTAGAAGATAGGATGACAGAGTGTCATACCATGCTCTGGGGGCTTGATGGAGACCATAGAGAGCCTTGTCTAGCTTGTACACCCTGTCTGGATACTTGTAGTCTTCAAAACCAGGAGGTTGACACACATATACCTCCTCTTCAATTGTCCCATACAGAAAAGCAGACTTGACATCCATTTGATACACTTTAAATCCTTTGAAGCTTGCATAGGCTAGAAATAGTCTGATGGATTCAATTCTTGCTACTGGAGCAAATACATCATCATAATCTATGCCTTCTTCTTGAGTGTACCCTTGTGCTACTAGTCTTGCTTTGTTCTTGATGACTATCCCTCTCTCATCTTTCTTGTTTCTGAACACCCATCTTGTACCTATTGCTCTCTTACCTTTAGGAAGATCCACCAGAGTCCATACATTCTGAATTTTGAACTGTAGAAGCTCTTCTTGCATAGCTTCAATCCAGGATGAATCTTTTAATGCTTCTGATGCCTTTTTAGGTTCTAGTTGAGACATGAAACAGGCATTCTCAAAGGCAGCTAGGCTGAATTCAGGAACTGTTTGTTCAGCAGCAGCAGTCTCATTTTGAACCATTTTCCTTATTTGTACAGGAGTGCTTGGATCACCCAGTATTTGATTGAGAGGATGATACTTGTGAACCCTTAGGGTAGGCTCTCTCTCAGTCTGAAAAGAGGATCCTAGATTTGTATCATCTCCATCTGGACCAGTAAAAGGATCATCTTCAGGAACAGCTTGACTTGAATCTGGGACTGTGTCCCTTTGTGTTGGAGCTATTCTCTCAGGACTTGGGAGTGGCACGTCAGTAGCTGGATTTGTATCATGTGGAGCATTCAGGACCCCTGGAGGCTCACAAGACAGAAGTGGTAGAGTGATGTAATCATCCCAACTTGGTGAATCTGCAGCAGTCTGAAACTTTGTGCCAACAGCTTGAGAAGTTGTATTGGCAGCATGAGAAATTGCGTTAGCAGCTTCAACCCTGTATGCATCAGCTTCTGCATATACTCAACAAAGCTCAGAGAATTTGTTAGTGAATCTAAATCAAACAACCAATCAGGGCCAGTGCCTTTGATATTAGCAGTATTTTCATTAAATTCAACATTGGCACTTTCTTCAATTGTTTTAGACACACTGTTATATACTCTATAGGCTTTGCTTTGACTTGAGTATCCTACAAAGAATCCTTCTTCAGCCTTACTTTCAAACTTCCCTAAGTGAGTCTTAGTGTGAAGAATAGTACATGGGCATCCAAAAGGCTTGAAGAAAGCTATTAGGGGACTTCTGTTATGGAATAACTCATAGGGAGTTTTCCCTTGTGATTGGACAACCTGAACCCTATTCAGAACATAACAGGCTGTATTAACAGCTTCTGCCCAGAAAGTCATTGGCAGATTTGAATCAGCTAACATTGTTCTAGCAGCCTCAATTAAGGTTCTGTTCTTTCTTTCAGCTACACCATTTTGCTGTGGTGTTCTTGGTGCACTATATTGTCTAGCAATGCCTTTGGACTCACAGAAACTGTTTAGAATGTGATTTTTAAATTCAGTTCCATTGTCTGATCTTATCACCTTAACTTTTGAGTTGGATTGGTTTTCTATCTTAAGGATAAAAGACTTAACTAACTCAGCAGTTTCATCTTTGGACCTAAGAAAGTAAACCCAAGTAAATCTGGTGAAATCATCAACAATAACTAAACAGTAAGCCCTTTTATTCAAACTCAAAACAGATGTTGGACCAAATAGATCCATATGAAGCAGCTGAAGAACAGATGAGATTGAATTTACTTCTTTGGCCTTATGAGAAGTTTTGTGTTGCTTACCTTTAAGGCATGCTACACAATGATCATCACAGATGAACTCCTTTTGTGGTAAGCCTCTTACCAGATTCTTTTTGACTAAAACATTCATGGACTTGAAGTTCATGTGACACATCCTTCTATGCCAAAGAGCAGACTCATTGGATGATGCTTTGGATATCAAACAGCTTAAGGTATTTGATTTAGATAAAAGATCTGTGTCCAGACAGTAGACATTGTCCTTTCTTGGTGTTCTTAGTAAAACTAGATTTTCAGGAACTTTGAAATCTTTTGAAAGAACAATGCACTCAGAATCTGTGAACAGAACAATGTTTTGTTTGTCACAGATTTGAGAGACACTTAATAGATTGTACTTAAGTTGTTCAACATACAAAACATCATGGAATGTCATGTTGCCTGCATTAACAGTACCTTTACCTGTAACCTTTCCTCCTTTTGAGTTGCCTCCAAATGCAACAAAACCTCCATCAAAACCTTTGAAATTTGACAAGCACTCAGAATTGCCTGTCATGTGCCTAGAGCATCCACTGTCCAAATGCCATCTTGTTCTATGAGGAGACCTGTGGTTGCCCTGCACAAATAACAGCTCAGTCAGTATTGGAGTAAACCCAAACCAAATTGGTTTTGGGTTGGCCTTGCATATTGACATAACTAAATACTGTTTTTGACTTTTTATATTTTGTGAGATCAACTGATGGAGTTTTTGGAGAGTATTTAGTGAGGATATGAGGTATCCAGTTATTTTGATCATCTTTTCTTCTAACAGTCTCAGATGATTCACTAGCAGTTCCAGAATGATGCTTAACAGTCTGATCTGTGATTTTAGTGCTAACAGCTTCAGATTTTGCATTAACAGCTTCAGAATTTGGCTTAGCAGTTTGATCTTTTGCATCAGCAGTTTGATCTGAGAATCTGTCCTTGACACACCATATTTGTTTAAAACTTGATTTAGGCTTTGCTAAAACTTGTTTTTGATGTGTGGACTGCCTTTTATTAACTTTTGAAAGCCTGTGATCAACTGTTTTCTTTGGAACTGATGTGGAAGGTTTCACCTTTGAATGTTTTGGCTGAGTAGGATTTGATTTTGAGTGATTCACAGTCTGTTTTGTAACAGCTGGTTTATAAAAACAATCCTTGGCCAAGTGATTCTTCCTGCCACAGTGAAAACATCTTTTGACAGTTTGAATTGGAGAACCAGATTTTTCTGACAATTTCTGGTTCTTATTCCTCTGATTTCCCCTTACCTGCTGTTGTTTGGGAAACTTTTGAACACCATGCTTTTGACATGTGCAGACTGGAACATTTTTACCTCTTTTATTATTCTTTGAGGAAGATGCAGTGTTACAGTTAGAATGTACAGAAATTTGTGGAGCAGCATTGCATACACTCATCTTCTCTTTTCCTTTCTTACTGGGGGCTTGGATCTCTATGGGTGCACTCATTGTTTTATGTGTCTTCTCAGCTATTGTGCACTCACACTCTGTGTTTTGAATCTGAGCTTCTTTAGATTCAGGGCTGGTATCAAGGATAGGATCTACAGTAGTCATAGACTCATCTAAAGGTTCATTGACAAGTCTATCAGCAACCTCACTCATTGGATGAATGTACTTATTGTTGTATGGAGGTGGAGTAGCCCTGTATCCTATGCCTTCTTTGGGATGAACCTGAGATTTTACCCTATCTTTGAATTGGACTTCCATTAGGTGTTCTAGCTTTTGATTTGCCAACTTGAAGTTACCTAGATCTATGTTAACATATTCTAGTTTCTTATTAGCCTCTAACACCTTCTGTTTAATCTCTTCTACCTTTTTATTTAGGGATTCTATTTTCTTATTTAGTTCCTTTTTCTCCCACTCATGATATGTTCTATCATGTCCCATTTGAATCTCATTGTCCTTATAGTCATTGATCTGTTTTTCAAGATCTTCTATGGCTTGCATGTATTCATATCTCCTTTCTTCCATCTTAGCTAGAGTTTTGCACAAGCTCTCATTATGATCTCTGTACTTTTTAACCATATTTTTACATGATTGAGAGCAGAGTTTAGAATTTACCTCAGATGGTAGTTCAGTGGAGGAGACATTTGATGTTTCGGCCATTAGAGCTTGATTTTGAATTTCTTCCTCTGTCTGATCACTCCAGTCAAACACATTGTCTTCTTGAGAGACAAGTGCTGTTGATGAGGATGTCTGATTGGGCTGTGAAGTCCTTGATGACTGTTGACCTTGAGATCTACACTCTCTGGCAAAGTGACCAAGCTTATGGCATTTATAGCATTCAACTTTTGATTTATCAAAAGCTGGTTTGCCTTCTGTTCTGGCTTGAAAGTTGGTCCTTCCAGTTCTTTTAAGAAACCTTTTGGCCCTCATGGTTAGCATTGCATGTTGCCACTTTAAATCCATCTCTTCAAGATCATCTAGATGAATATGTTCTAAGTCCTCAGCATTTAGAGCAAATAGTCCATCATTGGCAACAAAAGGCTCATAGGGAGCTTCAGCAGAGTTGCCATCACCACCTGAAAAAGAATCACTGCTGTTAGATTTTTCAGAAGACAGAAGAGCAGTATTGTAATTATAAGAAAAGGATTTCTTTTTAGTATCAATCTCAGTTTCAAACACTCTCAGACTGTTGTACAGATCATCCAATTGTATCTCATCAAGAGTGTCTCTTGTTCTCCATTGGGCAACATAAACTGTCCATTCTTCTCCAAGAGATCTGAGAAACTTCCTGTAGACTTCATCTTGATCCAGGCTGACTTTTTCACTTTCTAATTCACTTATCAGTTTGTTGAACCTGTCAAAAATTTGAGTAAGATTTTCATTCTTGCCACCAGAAAAGTTCTCATACTGCTGTTTTAAAAGATCTTTTTGATTTCTCTTGGTACTGGCGTTACCAGCAAATCTTTTCTCTAAAGCATTCCAAAGAGAATGAGCAGTAAAAAACTTTTTGAACTGATGTTGATAAGCATTAGGAATGGCTATTTGTAAAAGTGTAAGAGCTTTCACTTCATTCATTCTCGCCTTCCTTTCAAGTTCAGTTTTTGGAGGGGTTTTGACTGGTTTTCCCTCATCATCAAGTTCTGGATCAACTACAGGAGGAAATTCAACAGCTTCCCATATGGCATAGTCAATAAATTGGATATGCTGTTGAATCCTGAGTTTCCACATCTCAAACTCAGTGGGCTTGAGCATAGGCACTTTGAGTCCTTGCCCAGATCCACTGCTGCTATTTTCAAATTCCATTGCAAAAGGATTAAAAATTTGAAAGAAAGTTTTCGACTTTGAAAAACAAAGAACGACCTGTGGCTCTGATACCACTTGTCAGGATCTAATACTGAATTACCAAGACTAACTGATTTGAATTTATCAGAGTATAAATCAATAATCTTGCTTTAAATCAAAGTTTAATTAAGAAGTTTGCGGAATAACACTTAATTATTTTAACAAAAACTTTCAGAATCAATAATAAATAAACTCAAGAAATAATCAAGAAGTAATCAAGACTGTTTGTATTGCTGAATTCAATGATTACAATCACCTCTAATCTGTTTGATTAGACGAAGAACACAGACTGTTCTTAGGGTTTTTCAACCTTAGAGGCTTATGAAAACTTAATCAACAAAGCAATTACAGACTCAAAATATGCAGAAAATTCCTATACAATAGAAAGACCTATTCTATGTATTTATATTGCTTCTTGATATGTTTCCTTGACGAACCATGACTTCTCTGATAGTAGATATGCTGGAATCTTCATGCAGATATCTTTTCCTGAAAATCAGCACTTTCTGTTTATGAAACTGTTGACCAGCTTGAATCTCTTGACAGCATGAACTGAACAGCTCGAGTTGATTTACTCTGGCAGCTTAAACTTTTACACTGGCAGCTCGAGTTTCTTCAACTAGCAGCATGAACTTTGGATTTACATTTAAAATCTACTAACAGTCTGAGAAGTCTAACTAACAGTTTGAACACACTTAAACTATTTCCCAACACACATAAACCTCTTCTTCAATTGTACCATATAGGAATGCAGATTTCACATCCATTTGCTACACCTTGAATCCTTTGTAGCTGGCATAGGCTAGGAACAGTCTAATGGCTTCTATCCTTGTCTGGGGCAAAGACATCATCATAGTCTATTCCTTCTTCTTGAGTGTATCCTTGAGCTACCAGTCTTGCTTGGTTTTTGATCACTACACCTCTCTCATCCTTTTTATTTCTTAAGACCCATCTTGTACCAATTGCCCTCTTTCCTTTAGACAAGTTTACCAAGTCCATACATTCTGAATCTTGAATTGCAGAAGTTCTTCTTCCTTTGCTTCAATCCAAGATGGAACCTTTAGAGCTTCGGATGCCTTCTTTGATTCTAATTGTGACATGAAACATGCATGTTCAAAGGCAGCTAGACTGAATTCAGAAACTGCTGATTCAGTAGCAGTTGATTCCTTGTGAATCATTGTCCGTGTATGCACAGGAGTGCGTGGTCTCCCATTATCTGGATAAGAGGATGATACTTGTGAACCCTGACTGTAGGTTCACTTTCTATCTGAAATGAGCTTCCCAGATTTGTATCGTCAACTTCTGCACCACTTGATGATTCTGCCTTAGTAACAGTTTGATCTGGAGATGGAACTGTTTCCCTATTGGTTGGAGTTGTTACTTCAGGACTTGGGATTGGCACTTCAAACTCTGTATGTATGTCTTGTTGGTCAATCAGAACCCTAGGTGGGTCACAAGTGAGAAGTGGAAGAACAGTTTACTCATCCCATTTATCAGAATCTTCAATAGTTAGAAACTTTGTGCCAACATCTTGAATGTTTGTGTTGACAGTATGAGAAATTGTACTGCCAGTTTCAACATTGTTTCCAACAGCTCCTGCAGAATACTCAACAGAACTCAAAGAATTTGTTAGTGAATCTAAATCAAACAACCAATCAGGACCAGTGCCTTAGATATTTGCAGTATTTTCATTAAACTCAACATTGGCAATTTCTTCAACGGTTTTAGACACACTGTTATATATCCTATAGGCTTTTCTTTGAGTAGAGTATCATACAAAGAATCCTTTTGCAGCCTTACTTTCAAATTACCTAAGTGAGTTTTAGTATCTAGGATAGTACATGAACAGCCAAAAGGTTTTAGAAAGGCTACTAGGGGAATCCTGTGATGAAATAACTCATAGGGAGTTTTTCCTTGTGACTGAACAGCTTGAACCCTATTTAGAACATAACAAACTGTATTTACTGCCTCTGCCTAGAAGGTTATTGGCAATTTGGAATCAGCTAGCATGGTTCTAGCAGCCTCTATTAGTGTTTTATTCTTCCTCTCAGCTACACCATTTTGTTGTGGTGTTCTAGGTGCACTATTTTGGCTTGCAATTCCTTTGGAGTCACTAAAACTGTTTAGGGTATGATTTTTAAACTCAGTTCCATTGTCTAACCTGATCACCTTAACTCTTATGTTAGATTGGCTTTCAATTTTTAGAATAAAGGATTTGACCAACTCAGCAGTTTCATCCTTAGTCCTAAGAAAATAAACCCATGTAAACCTGGTGAAATCATCAACAATGAAATAACAGTAGGCTCTTTATTCAAACTCAAAACAGATGTTGGACCAAAAAGATCCATATGAATAAGATGAAGAGGAGATGAGATTGAATTTACTTCCTTGGACTTATGAGAAGTTTTGTGTTGCTTGCCTTTGAGACAGGCTACACAATGATCATCACATATGAACTCCTTCTGTGGTAAACCTCTTACCAAGTTCTTTTTGACTAAAACATTCATGGATTTGAAGTTCATGTGACACATCCTTCTGTGCCAAAGAGCAAACTCATTAGATGATTCTTTGGATATTAAACAGCTTATAGTATTTGATTTGGATAAGAGTTCTGTGTCCAAACAGTAGACATTGTCCTTTCTTGGTGTTCTGAGTAAAACAAGATTTTCAGGTATTTCAAAATCTTTTGAGAGGACAATGCATTCAGAGTCTGTGAACAAAACAATGTTTTGTTTGTCACAAACATTAGACACACTTAATAAATTATACTTCACTTGTTCAACATACAGAACATCATCAAATGTCATATTGTCTACTTTGACAATACCCTTACCTGTTACCTTACCTCCTTTGGAATGTCCACCAAATGCAACAAATCCTCCTTCAAAGCTTTTGAAATTTTACAAGCATTCAGAGTTTCCTGTCATGTGCCTAGAGCATTCACTGTCCATATGCCATCTTGTCTTATGTTGGTTCCCGTGGTTGCCCTGCACAGTAAAAAGCTTAGTTAGCAGTGGAGTAAACCCAAACCAAATTGGTTTTGGGTTGTCCTTGTGCATTGACATAAGTAGATACTGTTTGTGTCTTTTTAAACTTAGTGAGATCCACTGGTGGATTCTTTGAGGAGTATTTAGTTATGACATCAGGTATCCAGGTATTCTTTCCAACATTTTCTTTAACAGTCCAGATGATCCACTACCAGTTCCAATTTTTGGGTCAGCAGTTTGAACTGGATATTGAGTGTCAGCAGTTTCAGAATCTGCACTACCAGTTCCAACTTTTGACTTAACAGTTTCAACTTTTACATTAGCAGTTTCAGCTGTGTTTTTGTCTTTGACACACCAAACCTTTTTCATGCTTAATTTAGATTTCATTAAAGCTTATTTTTGGTGTACATGCTGCCTTTTGTTGACTCTTATGAACCTGTGATCAACTGTATTATTTGGAACTGGGGTGACAGGTTTTGGGGCCTTTGAAACTTTTGAATTTTTTTATATAGCATGTTTTTGAAACACAGTCTGTTTTGCAACAGGTGGTTTATATAAACAGTGCTTGGCCAAATGGTTTTTTCTGCCACAGTGGAAACATCTTTTGATTGTTTTGATAGGGAAACCAGTTTTGTTTGACCAAAACTGGTTATTGTTTCTTTGATTTCCCCTTACCTGCTGTTGTGTGGGAAACTTTTGAACACCATGTTTTTGGCATGTGCATACTTGAAAAGTTTTACCCTTTTTAGTTATTTTGGAATAAGATGCAATATTACAGTTGTCTCACTCTTACTGCCTTCATTGGGAACCAATTCTTCTTTTGGTTCCGGCTTATCCTCAAGGATAGGATCTATAGTTTTCATTTTCTCATCTAATGGTTCATTCACAAGCCTATCAGCAACTTCACTCATAGGATGAATGTATTTATTGTTATATGGAGGAGGAGTAGCCTTATATCCTATTCCTTCCTTGGGATTGAGCTGAGATTTTACCCTATCCTTAAATTGAACTTCCATTAGGTATTCTAGCTTTTGATTGGCCAGCATGAAGCTGCCCAAGTCTATATTTATAGAGTCCACTTTATTGTTTGCTTCAAACACCTTCTGTTCAGCCTCATCTAATTTCTTATTAAGGGTCTCATTTTTCTCATTTAACTCCTTTTTCTCCCATTCATGATATGTTCAATCATGTCCCATCTGAATCTCTTTATCCTTATAGTCATTGATTTGTTTTTCAAGATCCTCTATTGCCTGCATATACTCATATCTCCTCTCTTCCATCTTAGCTAGAGTTTTGCACATGCTCTCATTATGATCTCTGTACTTTTTAACCATATTTTTGCATGCTTGAGAGCAGAGTTTAGCATTTACCTCAGATGATAGCTCAGTGGAAGTGACAGTTGTAGTTTCTGCCATAAGAGCTTGATTCTGAAACTCCTCTTCTGTTTGGTCACTCCAGTCAAATACATTGTCTTCTTGAGAAACATGAGCTTGTGAAGATGATATTTGACTGGTTTGTTGGGGTCTTGGTTGATGCTGACCTTGTGATCTACACGCTCTAGCAAAATGGCCAAGTTTGTGGCATTTGAAGCACTTAACCTTTGATTTGTCAAATGCTGGCTTGCCTTCTGTTCTGGCTTGAATGTTTGGTCTGCCAGTCCTTTTAAGAAATCTTTTGGCCATCATAGTCAACATGGCCTTTTGCCACTTTAAGTCCATCTCTTCTAAATCATCTAGATGGATTTGTTCCAGATGTTCAGTATTAAGAGGAAAAAGTCCATCACTTGCAACAAATGCTTCATAATGAACTTCAG
The DNA here is from genome assembly GCA_020465985.1 of Centrapalus pauciflorus. Taxonomy (NCBI): domain Eukaryota; kingdom Viridiplantae; phylum Streptophyta; class Magnoliopsida; order Asterales; family Asteraceae; genus Centrapalus; species Centrapalus pauciflorus. The sequence goes on from JAANYP010003164.1 coordinate 331,628, forward strand.
AAGAGTTGCCATCAGTTCCTGAAAAAGAGTCACAGCAATTTGATTTATCATTTAATGTTGATGACAGCAGAGCAGTGTTATGATTATAAGAAAAGAGTTTCTTTTTATTTTCAATTTCTGATTCAAACACTCTCAGGCTGTTGTAGAGGTCATCCAACTCTATTTCATCTAGAGTGTCTTTGATTCTCCATTAGGCAGCATAGACTGTCCATTCTTCACCAAGAGATCTGAGGAATTTTCTGTTTACTTCTCTAATGCAAGCCAAAGAGAATGAGTAGTATATAAATTTTTAAACTGATGTTGATAAGCATTAGGAATGGCTATTTGTAAAATAGTAAGAGCTTTGACTTCATTCATTCTAGCCTTTCTTTCAATCTCAGATTTTGGAGGTGTTCTTTTTGGTTTGCCCTCAGCATCTAGTTCAGGATCAACTGCAGGAGGATTTTCAATAGCTTCTCATAGGGCATAGTCAATGTATTGAATGTGTTGTTGAATCCTGAGTTCCCACATCTCGAACTCAGTGGGTTTGAGCATAGGCACTTTATGTCCTTGCCCAGATCCACTACTACTGTTTTCAAACTCCATTGTAGAAAATCAAACTTTTAAACGATGAAAGTTTCTGACTTTGAAAACAAAGGATAACAAACCAAAACCTGTGGCTCTGATACCACTTATCAATATCAAAATCACCTAAGATTAACTGGTTTTAATAGATCAATGTTTAAACCAATAACCTTGTTTTGAATCAAAGTCCAATTAAGAAGTTTGCGGAATAACACTTAATTGTTTTAAGAAAACTTTCAGAATTATAAAGAACAAATAATCAAATAAACACAATAAATATCAAAACCTTTAAATTGCCAAATCTCTGATTACAATCACCTCTAATCTGTTTTGATTAGACGAAGAACATAGACTGTTCTTAGGGTTTTACAACCTTAGAGGCTTTAGAAACTTATATCAGAATGCAATTACAATATGAATGATTTTAGCACCACGATTACGGTAGAAAGTCCTAGTCAATCTATATTTATAGCCTTCTTATTTTTTCCTTGAAGGACTGTGATTTCTCTGGTAGTAGATATGCTTGGAAGATCTTCAAATGTTGAAATATATATCACTTCCTGAATTTTAGCACTTTCTGTTATCTATCTGTTGAGTAGCTTGAACTTTAACTCTGGCAGCTTTGAACTTTTGAACTAGCAGCTCGAGTTTGTTGCACTGGCAGCTCGAACTTTGTAATTACACAGAAATACTACTAACAGCTTGAGAAATCCTAACTAACAGCTTGACATACTTAGATTATTTTCCAACAGATTTGTTTAAAACTAGTAGAGTACCCGTGCAAAGTGGCGGGGATGGTAATAGGTTTAAGTCCCATAACGTTTTTGATTAACATCATGTATCCTTTCAAATAAAAGGAAAAAAACGGTGGGTGTCGATAACATGTCATTTTCAAATCGAAATATTGTGGCTACAACACAAATCTTTAAATGACAAAATATTTTCAAAAAAACTATAAAGAAGGTTTAGATAAATATATTGTTTGCATATTATAAATCGAGAATAAAGATTTGTTGGAGACCATGAATGTAATATTAATTTGAGTTCTCATTAAAAAAATCAAATATTTAAATGGATAGAATAGATTAGCTATAAATATTTATGAATGCTAAAAAAGATATCCAACATTTATTTCGAGAGTGGTGAGGGTATCCACTATTCTAAAAACCATCTTTCTGGTCACATCAACATTTCTCTTTTTATCACATTCTATTTCAAAAATATTCAATTTTCTATGTCAATAGTTTATTATCCAATAAAATTTAGAGAGAGTGTGATAGAAGAGAGAAAAAAACTTGAAGTCGTTCGGATAGGAAGCGTGGCGGGGGGGGGGGGGGGGGGGGGGGGGGGGAGTTTTTTTCGGAGTCAATATGGGCGGGATGGTGTTCCCGTCTGGACATGACCATTCTAATGTGGCTTTCTGAATTGCAGGATGAGTACTCCCCTCTCACTGATATTATATTGATCACATTTTATTTTTTTAATTTGGGTAACGTGTTATTTTTTACAAAAATTTATAGTATTTTTATATTTAAAACCTGTTTTACAGTTTGAATAAATCTTGTAAAACTCATTTCCAACATTAGTTAAATAAAATATTATGTTATGTTTTTGTCAACAAGACATAAAACATATTTAAAAATGACATCATAGGCTTTTCTAGAAAAACAAACACCATTAAATCAGAAGTATGTCTAGATTAATGTTATACAATACTATTATTGTTCATACATACAGATACATCATTAATCCTTTATATAATGATCCATTAGACTCTGGCTACATAGTCTTCACCAATCTCACTGAACTCTCATCGCCATTCTCATGCACCAGCCGGTGTTGTCCTACCCCTCTCGTGTATCTTTTCTCTCTGCTTCTGTCTATCTGATATTTATGTGATCTATTCTATAAATTTGGCTTATAGATCGTCCCTCTCATGTTACATTTAGCCTCCTTAGGTTTAATACACATTCACTAACTAATCTCCCAACATACATGAAGTAGAAGATCAAGGGAAAAACTAAGTGTTTTAGACTCAAAATGGATCTCAATTGATTGGAGCTGGAGTCTAGACGATGTCGAACTCTAATAACAGTACAAGAAAAACCATAGAACGTTTTATACAATAGGCAGTTAGGCACAATTAATAGATACCCACTCTGTAAATACCTCTTCATAACAAAATTAAAATAGCACCATGATAACATAAGTTGTTTAATACATGATGGTACAAATTAAATCTACACAATTTCAGATCATAATTTCGAGTTTATTTGCAAAATACAAGTTCATTTGCAATTTTAACGTAAACAATAAACCTTACCAACTTAGTCATGTCTGGTGGTTGATTAAGGCATATATGTGATATCTGTGATGATCCTGAAATGAAACCTTGCTGAAGAAAATGACTTCTGGCCATTGACAGGCATTGAAAAGAAAATGACTTCTGGACTGAAATGAAAACTAGGTGAAGAAAATGACTTCGTCACAACAATTTCAAATCTAAAAGGGCTGCTGCAATTACTTTGATATTAATAATCTTGCAAATTAAGATGCATACAAATTACAAAATCAACTGCATGCCAAATGTCCATGTGCTTCTTGCAAAGAGGTTAATGTATCAAAAAATCAGTGCAGGACTCAAAAAGTAAAATTCTCAATACATAAATGAAGTATTTGGGTAAGGTCCAAAAGGATATATATATATATATATATATATATATATATATATATATATATATATATATATATATATATATATATATATATATATATATATATATATATATATTGAATAAACATTAAATTTTTATCCACATCATTAATTTGATCATTGATTCAGAGTCAAAGCCGTAAATGTGATTTTATGAATTGTGATCTTCCAAGCATTTTTAACAAGATGTAAAAATGGTTCATAAAATATGTTTCATGTAAAACTGTTAGTACCACAACATATAAAAAAGATATTTTGATAACATAAAATTAAAATAAAAAAAGAAATGATAAACTTTCAATGAAATGAATCAAGAAAATATCACAATTTCATTTGATTGAAATTTCTAAGTTTAACAACAAATTTTCATCTGAAAAACAAACAAACAGTTTGATTTTGTTTACAATCCTAAAAACACTAAAAATGTCGTAATGATGACTAAGGCATCACCGCTGTAGCCAACAGAGAAGTTGCCAGTGGGCACATAGCCACAATACCTCGCGTACTGGTCGAGTACTTTTGATGCCACCATACCTCGCGTACTGCTCGAGTACTTTTGATCTAGGGTTGAGAATGCATATAGTCATGAACTTTGCTCTCATTCTGCATCACAAACACATCAACAAATTAAATAAAATAAAACTGTACATATATATTACAGTGTGTGTATATATGCATGTATGTATGTATGTATATGTATATCATTACCCATACTTAAAAGATAACTTCTCTTCTTAGCTTATTGACTATTGTCACGGAAAACTACACCTCTAATCCTCTACAAAAAAATTTCCTTGTCAAAATTATACACTACCAAAATTAGGATGCTCATCCACCTTTGATGATGCGCAGGATTGACACAGGCAGCAGAGTCATTAAACTAAGCAGTCTTGACAAGAACCATGTGTATTTTGAATAACCAACTACCACTTTGCTGTATCATATTCGTCACAAAATGGGACAATGTAGTTCATGGAATAACATTAAAATCAGGACTGCAAGAGTCTAAAATCACCAATCATCATGATTAGCAAATAATAAAATATATACTACTCAATAAAGAGTGAACTGACATACTCAATATCTCAACCATGAACACCAACTCGATAAGAATATGAGTCGAGTCCTTGTAAGCTAAGGTTCAAGTGATAAAAATACTATAAGCTCATTTTTCAACATGTAGCAGAAACATTTTGAAATGCATATCAAACTACAGTGCTAGGATAAAACATACACCTTACGTGTAACAGTCATTTCATAGAGAAGCATTACAGATGCATTAATAAAAACCAGCTTACGTTTCAACACCATAAACTTGAATCCCAACTTTTCAGTAGCTAGATGGAAAATAAAGATGCTGTCGATAAAAGAATTGGGATAGCTTGCAATGATAAAAAATCATAGAAAACACACAAATTCCTACTATCAGATGTATTTTTTTTAATTTATAAACATTAGTGAAATTCGTAACGAGGGGTCCCTTCGCAACAACATGAAAAGGTGGACAGTGATTGCGATAAAATGCAGCGATAGTGGGTAATGGCATTAGAAGAATCAACTACCAATTTCTTTTGTGAAAAAATTTTTAATTACCTTGAACCGATGTAAATGCAGCCTAATTTCAAGGTGATAATTGTGATGGTGATGAAGATGATAGTGGACTGTAGAAGAATCAACTACCTGTTGCTTTTGTGAGTTGTGGCTGCAGAAAAAACATTTTTATGCAGGAGTAGACTACTAAATCTTGAATTTTTGTTTGTCTTATATTACACAACCAAAATGTAGAGCAAAATAACATTTTTATGCAGGATAAAACATGCTCAAACTCATCTATTATTAATCCTTCACTTTCGTCATTCCTCCGTTTTACCTTCAATAAACAGACAACAACATCGAGGCCACAAAATGAATAAATAGAACATGAGCCCTAAATAGCCATGCAACCCATCCTCAAAAGGTCTGCTTCCTATGATTCTTGATGCATCCACACTGCTTGTTGCATTCGCCGAGTTTACTACTGCATCCATTCTGTTGCTAATAATCTTACTTCACAAATTAAAACAATATTCAGATTCATCTTTTGGCTGCAATATAGCTTCAAAAATCAGCAAATAATAAAAGAAATTTCTACAATGAAGAATTCCAAACTCAATATCAAAGTACATATGAATAATTCTGTTTGACAACTCTCTTCCTGATTTTACCACGTCTCTGCAATACATGAGATAATCCATCAAAATAACTAAAATTTAACCAATGCATTAAGAATTGAAAAAAAGACGTGCAAATGCAATCAGAGCAACAATAATTGCTTGTAGGATCTCAATTTCAGCACCGTACACTACAAAATCCATTACACGTTGTCACCTTTATGTATAGACACGTGGCTCAGAAAATAATGCGGATATATCTATCATTCTATTGCTCGAGAGAGAGAATGGTGAAAGTTTGGATGCTTCGAAAAAAGCTATAAATTAAAGTCAATGAGCCAGCCTTAAACATATTTTAAATTCAGTTATCAAGAACATAAAAACTATATCATAATTCACCTAAAATCAAAAAAGTAAAACATACACAAAATATGTTGAATATAAATGAACATTTTCAATGTCTTCATCAGCTTCACCTGATGGGTAATTTCCTTTCGGTCACTATAACATAACAAACCTAGTTGCTTTTACAGCTTATTATCAAGAGTCCACATGAACCTTTGCAGACTGCAGAAATATTATTTTACTATAAATCGGCACAATGCTTAACGCCTCAACACCATAACCTGTGGTCAACCATCACTCATCCTCTATATCTAGGTGTTGGGTGCACAAAGCAGCTAATACTAAAACCAACCAAATATCAAATTAAAAATTTACTTTCATCTTTTAACTCAATACAAACAAAAATCAAATGCAAATAGATTGAATGTGACATGATAAGGAAATATAAAAACATATATATAGACTATAAGTGAATTTTTTGCTCAACGTTTCAAATAGGAAAACAGGTTCATCTAGTTATTCCCAAGTTTATCACTGAATCAACGAAACCATAATAAACACAATGAGGCATCGTGTTGATTATTAGAGAATCAAGCAACCAAAACGACAGTCAACACACCCAACAAATTTGATGATACAGGGAACAAATATACAAAATCATTAGCGACAAGTTGAAAACAATTCATGTATACCTTAGAAATGGGCTCCGTCTTGCTGTCAAGCTTTTCCTTCTTCACCTTATTCCTCTGTTCGTCAGCAAGCAAGGCCATCCTTTTAGCAGTCTTTGCGTAAGGGTTCAAAGTTGATGTGCACATAATACCTTTCTTGTGCAGAAATATGACAACTTTATTAAAATTAACGGATATTGTATGTAATGATGCTTATACTTTACTTACGGTCTCTAACTACATAGCACATAATGCAAAACAACTACAGTAAAATCTAAAGTGTTATTTAAAACACAATTTAATTTTTCTGCCTAATTTGTGGTACCAATAAGGATTATATTGTGTCTGTTAGGCACAAAAAGGCCTCAGTCAAACCTGCTCTACATCTTAGGGGGAGATTTTTAATCAAAACTATTTGATGCACTTGAAGGTATAATTTAAGGCCTGTTTATGCCTTATTGAAACCTGAAAAGTGATTTGCAATATCAGCCCAAAGATGTTTACCCTATTGCATTCGTTGCAACAAAGGCAGATTGTCCAAGCTGTTCTGTCTGCTGAACAGGCTGGACATAAATTGTCTACGCTGCTCTACTCTGATGAGTAGCTTGGACAGTTTTCAAGTATTCTGTTCTTTGTGAACAGAACCTGTTCTTTGTGAACAGGCTAAACACTAAATGGAATATGTTTCCAAGTCCCCAAGTATTGTTTTTGCCTACAAGATCAGTTTACAAGTCGAAGACAAAGTGGAAAACAGAAACTGCATAGACTGCCCATGAGGTTCTGTTTACATGAAGACAAATGGATATCTGAAAAGGGTGAAAGACCTTTTCTTATATCAAAATGGCCTTAACAAAATAAGAAAGATGCAATGTTGACATTCCTCTTTTGGTTAAAGCCTTATGCAACAGTGACAAAAAGAAAAAGACAAAGATTCTGCCAGATGAAGACAAATCTGCTTTATCAGAACGTGCAGAAAGGTTTCTTGTCTTTTTGGAAACACCTTCCTGTATCTCACCGTCCAATGAAGAAGAGTCACTGAGATTCTCAGAGAGAGTATAAAAGGAAGCTTCTAAGGATTGTGAATCAGCTAAGAGTGGAACTCAAATCATGCATTGAAGTGTGTTATTCCATGCATGCAAGTCTGCTTAAATAAAACAGTAAAGTGTGTCTAAGTTGATCTTATTCAAGCTGCCCATTTGTGTCTTGAAAAATCAGTGAGTGCATCTAAGTGAGTGTAGTCATTGTATCTAGTCTGAGTGTGTCTTAGATTAGTTAAACAACTGTTCTATCTGTCATCTCAGCTTGAACCTTTTCGCAGTTCAGGCTTGTTTGTTATTAACACTTGTTAATAGTATACACAAACAATGGAGAAAGTGTGTTGAGTTTTAAATTGTTGTATTCACCCCCCCCCCTCCACAGCTTAAAACAATACACTAGGGAAACCTTTTAGGACCTACAACTGGTATCAGAGCAGATAGAGTGTGTGTCATCTCTAGATCTCTCATTCTCCCTACTTTCCCATGGACAACAGTGCTGTAAGTTCCTCCTCTTACTAGACAATGGGTCAATGGCCAAACCCCCCAAGTTCAATCAAAAGAACTTCTCTGGTTGGAAGTGCAGAATAATGCTCTATTTAGAGAATCTTGAAGTACAATTACCAGAGATAGTAATGGAAGGTCCTGAAATCAGAACCTTTGAGAAGGCCAAAGCTCAATGGTCTGATGAAGATAAAAGACTGGTTGCTCTGGATGCAATAGCCATGAATAACCTGGTCATCTCTCTACCTGATGATGTGTTCAAACAGGTTGAGAAGATGAAGACTGCAAAGGGGATGTGGGACACTTTGTGTACCGTCTATGATGGTCCAACAATCACACTGGATAACAGGATTAACAATCTTGTTAGACATGATGAACTCTTCTGTTCATAACCGAAGGAGTCACTCACAGAAACCTACACCAGGTTTACTGCTCTTGTTAATGATCTCAAAGCTGTTGGGATCATAAAGGACAGCCTGACTCTGGTGAACAAGTTCTTGGACATCCTGCCTGAAGAGTGGAACTATTTTTCTACCATGTTAAGAAATTCAGGTACCATCAAAGGTATGGATCTTGTAAACTTATATGGATCTTTATAGAATGATGAGCAGCCAAGGCAGCAGAATAGAAATGCCTTGGAGATGTCTAAGAGAGGTGCTGCCTTAGTGGCCATCGTGAGACAACCTGTTGGGCAGGTATGTGATGTGTTCACACAACCTGTTCAACAGGCTGATGATGAAAGGGAAGAAATGTCTGATGAGGAAGACAGTGCAGATCTTGCTGAACTTGATGATGAGCAAATGATTGCAATGCTTGTCAAAAGGTTCAACAAGAAAAGGTTTGGAATAAAAATGATGCAGGGGAACTCAAATGCTGTCAAAAAGAAGGCATTTGATAAATCTAAGGCTGAGTGCTTCAAATGTGGCAAGACTGGCCATATAGCTGCTGACTGTGTGTCAAAAACTGTTGGACAGTCATCCAAACCATACAAAACTAAAAGGGACGATGGCTACGTGGTTAAGTTCCTTATCACCATGGCTAAACTGAAAAAGTTGGAAAACTCAATGGCTTCCAACAAGCAAAAGGGACTCATGGCTGAGACATGTGATTGGGAGGATTCTGATTCATCCTCAGATGAAGAAGACAACAACTGTCTGTTGGCCAACACTGACGTCCCATCAACCAGCAACTTCAAATAGGACTTGTCTGTTCAGAAGCATAATGTTTTACTATCTGAAATCTCTAAGCTTAAAATTGATCTTGAAATAAAATCCAGTAAACTGAACAGTGTCCATAAGTTGGAAACTGAGTTTGATGAATTAAAACACATCAACTCCATTTTACTAGAAGAAAAGAGAGAGACAGATGTAAAACATGCAAAGCTTCAAAAGATAGTTGACTCTTGGTGCCAATCTACACAAAAAGTCAGCGATTGTATCAGTCAACAGATCCATGCATAAATCCAAGCCTATCTTGGAGGGGATCTTGACAAAGCAGCATCTAATGTTGAGATTAATAATCTGAAAGATGACTTATCCACTCTTGGTGAGCTTCCCAGCACTTTCATCCAGAAAGAAAATGGAAAGCTAGTCTCAACAAACAGGTTTGTCAGGCCTCAAAATACTGACAGCTTGTGTGAAAAAGCACCAAAAGCTGATGATGGAATGTGTTCTCCATCAAATCAGCCTGCTAGGTGCTCTACTGATTCAGACAAGCAGAAGAAAGGAAAACATGCTCAAACTGCAGCCATGGACACTAAACATGTTGACAAAACAGGCTCTGGGTCCAAAGCTGATGGTAAGAGACATGTTAATCCTTTTAATGCTAAACATTTTGAAAATAAGTTTTCAAAAGGTAAGCAGCCTGCTTTCAACAAGGGTAAGTCTCATGTTGAAAGCAAATCTGCTGTGGTTTCAAATAAGTTTTCAAATCATAGTGGAAAACTGGTTATAAATGAAAATAAGTTTTTCAAAACCAGAAGCAGTGATTATGTTGATAGGCAGCATCAATCACATCTCAGTAAAGGCAAAGGCAAAGCCATTGCTCAACCTGAGAAATCTGGGAATAAGTTTCCCAAACCTGTGGAAGGTCAAAAACCAATCAAGCTTCATGTATTTGACATCTGTCCTCCCAAAAAGAGGAAAGAAGAAATAGGAAAAGCTGTTGCTATTGTCCCTTCCATCCAAACTGTTGATTCATCTAAGAATAGTAATAAGTTTGCTAAACCTGCTGACAAAATCAACAAAAACAATTTAGATAGTGTTTCTGAAAGTTCTTCTTCCAAAAATGCTAAAAAGAGAAAATGTTATAAGTGTGGGAAGAAGACACACATGGCCAAATACTGTCCTTAAACTGAGGACATGAGACCTGTTGACTCTGCTAGTTCCATCATTGCTAAAAGAAGCAGTGTTGGAAGTAACTTAGTCAATGAGAGTGGTATCCAAGCTGATACCATTCAAATAGTAAATATTAGTGTGGATATCACTAGCCCATCAACAAATGTTGATGAAGTAGGGGAACTCATCACCATGATGAGTTCCCTAAAAGTAACTAATGTTTACCTATGACACTCTGCAGGACAAACAACCATCCTAGGTTTGGTACTTGGACAGTGGCTGCTCAAGACGCATGACAAGTTGCAAGGACCTGCTGAGCGATCTCAGGCATGAAAAAGGGCCAAAAGTCACATTTGGTTACAATGTACAGGGATCTACTGAAGGATATGGAACTCTTGCTGGTGTTGCAGTGTTCAAAAGGGTAGCCTATGTGGTTGGGCTAAAACATAATCTTTTTAGCATAAGTCAACTGTGTGATGCTGGCTACAAGGTTAACTTTGATGAGCATCTGGGTTACATATTGGATCTCCAAGGCAAAGTTGTGCTGTGTGCTCAACGAAAGAAAGGTGTATATGTTGTGGACATTAAATCTGTTGATCCCACGACTGAAACCTGCTTTCTCACAAGAACCAATGCAGACCTTAACTGGTTATGGCACAAAGGGCTGTAACACCTGAACTTCAAGAATATCAACAAACTCTGTAAGAAAGATTTGGTAACAGGTTTGCCTTCTATAACTTTTGTTAAGGATAAACTCTGCACAGCTTGTGAAAAAGGCAAGCAGAGAAAATCATATTTTAAATTCAAGGATAATTTTTCTATTGATACTCCTCTCTTCTTAATCCACATGGACTTGTTTGGACCAGTCAGTGTCCGAAGTCTAGGAGGAAGAAGGTACACTCTAGTAATGGTTGATGAGTTCTCGAGGTTTACATGGGTGATCTTTCTGAAGAACAAAGGAAAGGCTGCTAGAGAAATTATTGGATTTATTAAGAAGATGGAAATGCTAAACTCTGCTCAAGTAAAGCAGCTTAGAAGTGATCATGGTACTGAGTTCAGAAACAGTACTCTTGAGGACTTCTGTGAAGAAAGAGGGATCTCACAAAACTTTTCAGCAGTAAGAACTCGACAACAAAATGGAGTTGCTGAAAGGAGAAAGAGAACCCTCATTGAAGCTGCTAGAACCATGCTGTGTGCATCTGGTTTACCTTCATCATTCTGGGCTGAAGCTGTCAACACTGTCTGCTTCACCCAAAACAGATCCTTATTGGTGAAAAGGTTCAACAAGACTCCCTATGAGCTGCTCAAAGGGAGGAGGCCAAACATTAGCTACTTCCATGTGTTTCAATGTCCCTGCTTCATTCTGAATCAAAGGGACCAACTGGCAAAGTTTGAACCCAAAGCTGATGAAGGTGTGTTTGTTAGATATTCTGCTATCTCCAAAGCCTACAAAGTATACAACAACAAGAGAAAGGTGATAGATGAATCTATCAATGTCACCTTTGAAGAGTCCAGGAGTGCCTCCACCAAAGCTGTTCCTAAATCAGTTTCAGGAGAATTCAGCTTTGATGATCTCATGCATTCAAACAGTGAAGAGAAGGACTCAAAAGCTTCCACTACATCTAGAGTGGAACCTGCTAACCATGATGGGCATGATGATGATTATGTGGATACACCCTGTGTGAATAAGTGTACTGACTTAATTACAACTTCATGTCCTGAACCAATCAATGCTCATTTTCCTGGATCCTTTGCTGATATGTTCAACAATGGAGAGTCATGCTCAACAAGTGAACATGCTCAAGATATCAGTGTGTCGGAAAATCTTGAGAGCTGCTCAACAAGACCTGTTGAAGATGAAAACAACTCAGGAGAATCCTCATTGAGACAAGATCCTAAGTGGATCAGGTGTCACCCCAATGATCAAATAATTGGTGACATCAACAAAGGGGTGAAAACAAGATGGGACATCTTAGGAATCTTTTGTAGGTTCTCTAGCTTTGTGTCCCTAATGGAGCCAAAGAATGTGGATGAAGCACTTAAAGATGCCAATTGGATCACTGCCATGCAAGAGGAACTCAATCAGTTTGAGAGAAACAAAGTATGGAAGCTGGTCCCTGCTCGTAAAGGAAAAACTATAATTGGCACCAAATGGGTTTATAGGAACAAGATGGATTAGCAAGGTCATGTCATTAGAAATAAGGCAAGACTAGTTGCTCAAGGCTACAGACAGGAGGAAGGCATTGACTACGATGAAACATATTCTCCTGTGGCCAGGGTAGAGGCAATTCGTTTGTTTCTAGCCTACGCTGCTCATAAGAGCATGAAGGTATTTCAAATGGATGTGAAGAGTGCATTTTTAAATGGTAAGCTGCAAGAAGAAGTTTTATGTTAAGCAGACTCCAGGTTTTGAAAATGAACATCATTCAGGCTTTGTCTATAAGTTGGACAAAGCCCTCTATGGTCTAAAACAAGCCCTTAGAGCCTGGTATGACACTCTTACTGGTTTCCTTATAAGCAATGTTTATTCCAGAGGTAAAGTGGATACCACACTGTTCATAAAGAAGGTGAAGTCTGATATTATGCTTGTTCAAATATATGTGGATGTCATAATATTTGGTTCTACTAATGAGCAATTATGAAAGAATTTCTCATTACTAATGAAATCAAAATATGAAATGAGTGATGGGAGAACTTACTTTGTTATTGGGATTACAGATTAAACAAACCTCAAATGGAATTTTTATAAATCAAAGAAAGTATACTTTAGACCTATTGAAAAAGTTTAAATTTGATCAAAGTTCTCCTATTAAAACCCCAATGGCAACCAATGTAAAGTTGGATGCAGATGCCAGTGGCAAAACTGTTTCAGTAACAGCTTACAGAGGCATGATTGGGAGCTTGCTGTATTTAACTGCTAGTAGACCTGATATTATGTTTGCTACCTGTCTATGTGCTAGGTTCCAAGCTGATCCAAAAGAATCACATCTAGCAGCTGAAAAAAGAATTTTCAGATACCTTAAGTGTACACCAGGTTTGGGTCTTTGGTATCCCAAAGACTCAAGCCTTGAGCTAATAGGTTATTCAGATTCTGATTTTGCAGGTTACAGGCTAGACAGGAAAAGCACAACAGGTGGATGTCAACTCCTTGGTGGTAAGTTGATAAGTTGGTGTAACGAGAAGCAGAACTCAGTTTCTACTTCAACTGCTGAAGTTGCGTACATTGCTGCTGGAAGCTGCTGTGGGCAGATTCTGTGGATGCAGCATCAGCTTGAAGACTATGGACTTGTATATAGGAAAACTCCTATTCTGTGTGACAATACAAGTCCATAGCTATCTCCAACAATCTAGTGTTTCACTCCAGAACAAAGCATATAGAGGTCAGACATCACTTCATCAGGGATCACACTCAGAAAGGTAATGTGAAGGTAAGTTTTATTTCCACAGATGAACAGCTTGCAGATATTCTCACCAAACCTCTTGATGAAATCAGGTTTAATTACCTTGTCAGCAAGCTAGGCATGTTAAACAAAAGTGACTAAGTGTCCAAAATGTTCTAAGTCATTGTATGTCTCACACTGCTCATGTTTCGCAGAACAGCTTAGACAGAACAGGCTATGCATGTTCTATACTTAGCCATTTTCTGCAAAACTTGAATAGCTTGAGCATATAACAGTTTGACAATAACAGCTTATATGTCAAGCCTGATCTGATGATCAAACCTCGACCCTGCTCACTCTCTGTCTCACATAGCTGATCAGCTATTGAAGATAACCTGTTCTCACATAGCTGAACAGGTTGAAGGAACAGCATGAAGAGTGAACCGCTTGTGATGACCCTTCTTATCACAGGTTTAAACAATAGCTTAGACCATCAGTTTTAATTACCTTTCTTCACAATTAAGTTACTTAAATTTTTGTTTTTATTTAACTTAATTACTGTGGATAATGTGTGTTTACGTGTGTTAGTGAATAAAAAGGGCTCAAGTTGTCTGACAACCGTTCTGAGATGGACAACCGTTCCGTTTTCCGTTAACGAACATTTCAAATCAACCGCCCAAATGTTTCTCTCTCATACCCACTCACATTCAAATCCTATAAATACCCCTACTGTTTCATCTTCGTCTTCCTCACTACTTCCATAACTTCCAAAGAACCCTAAAAACTAAACTAAGTGTCCAGTACTACTACCTTCACTAGTTTTCAAATGGCTCACCGAAACAACCCCTTTCTACCAGTATTTGTTGGTGCTGATGTTCAAAAACATTCATCTGTCAGCACAATGCTAACCCTGAAACCTACCAACTACCTTGCAAACCTAACCATCCCCAAAAACTATGTGGGGAAAGGCTACGAAGAAATGGTGGAGTTTCTAAAAGTTCACCCCCTGAACTATGCCATGACTGCCACTCCTAGTGTCCTATACAAGGAGATGGTGTATGAGTTCTGCTACACCTGTGCTTACAACCTAGATACCAAAGTCATCAGGGGAACAATACTCAATGGGACTCAGACCATCGAGATCATCACTGGTCTAATCAGGGAAGTTCTTCATCTTCCAGTTGCTGAACCCTATGATCAGCCACAGGCTGAGAATGACCATATGGGCAATCTGCTACGCTTCTGTGGTGTAGCAGAACCCAAAGTTGGGGCCACATTGCATAGGAAGGATTTGTCTCCAACCTACAGTTTCTTATTTGCCTCTGTGGTGATGTGCTTCAGAAGTAAGGTTGATTCCTTTGACCAACTAAGCCGTGATGAGATTCCTATAGTCCTACAGCTTGTGGATGGGAATACAATCAACATGGCTAGATGGATTTTCGTGAATTTGAGGAATCTGGTGCAGCAGGAGACACGTCCAGCTGCTGTACGTTATCCCAGATTTTTGAGCCTCATCTTCAAGCACGTTTGTGGATAGCATCTGTATAACTCTCAGCCTTTACTTCGTACTGCTGCATTTCCGGTCATAGGAAATAGAGTTTTCTACACTCCGGTTCACCCAAATGAGCCTCCTCTATCTACTCCAATGAGGAGGTTGCTAGGAATGGTGGAAGGACCCTCTGCTGTGAGGGTGAATCCAGAAGCTGCTCCCAAAGGAAAATCCAAATCCAGTGTCAAGTTTGTTAAGAGGACCCTAGAAACGACTGAAGTTGGGCCTGTCCACAAGAAGGCCAAAACAACCAAGTCTAAGTCTGCACCTTCAGCCTATGTGGCTGAGGGGGAGCAGGCTTCTCACCCTGGTTCATTTGTTGAACCTGAAGCCTCTGTGGCTGGTGCCTCTGTGGCACCTGAGACTATGGAACAGGCCAACCCACCTGTTTCTGACCCATTCTCAAAATCAGTCCAATCTGAACCTCTCATCACCTCCCCACAATCACCCACCTCATCTCTCAAATCATACAAACGAATATTCATTGCCAAAAGGAAACCAACAGCCAAACCAGCCAAAACAGCCCAAACCAGCCCCTCTGTTCCCTCTCAACAGGGTTCAGTTGAAAAAGAAGCAACCACTGCTGCTTCTCCTATTTTGGGAGAATCTTTAGAACATTTGGAGCCTGCTTCACTCAAAAAAGAGTCCACCTAGAGTCAGCCTAGCCCTCTGGTTCCTCCGAACAAGAACCAGTTGTACAACAGGAGACTACCACATCAACTATTCCAGCCTCCTAACAGGCTGAGAATATTGAAAGACAGGAGTTCACTCCACTCCATACTGAGTCCACACAGTCTCCACCTCATACTTCTTCACACCCTGAGTCTGCACGAGGTGCCCACACTGCTGGATTAGACCATCCAGTACCTCAGCCTCCAATCTCTGTTCCTCATGATACAGCTGTTGTACACCCAACAGCTGCTGAAGGACCAACTACCCAAGCTGATGAACCTCAAGGCACAGAACACCCCTTTGGTGAAGCTGCTCCAAATATGAAAACTCCATCAGCAGGTTTCATCACTGCTGATGTTGAAATGCAAATCCCATCTCCCAAGGATGAGGTACCTTTAAACCAAGGTGCTGCAGAGGGAACAACCCCTGGCCTTAATGAAGGTGCTGCAACACAAGCAGCATCTGAAAGGCTACCAACCTCTACCCCCTCTCCTGATGATGCAGCTACAGCCACTGCTAAAGGACCTATCGACCCCCTCTCCTGTGTCTTACAGCTCAAAGGATTCTTTGATGTGTTCAAGAATTCCTTTCCATCAACCCTTCAAACTATCTCCAAATCCCTCTCCTCAATTCTTTCACACCAATATGACTCCGTGTCCTCTACGACAGACATATCCCAACAACTGTCCACTCTCCTCACTACTTGCAATTCTACCCATCCTGATATACTGGCCAACCTAAACACTCTAATAGTCTCTTTATCAAATTCTGTGTCAGCAAACCTTGCTGATGTGCAGGATTCTCTTGAGTTACATCTTGCACAACTTCAAAGTCTTCTATTCATAGCTTCTGATAGAGAAAATATTCTTAAGCTGACCTCTATTGCTGATTCACAATCATCCTCTCTTCAAACCTGTCTTTCCCAACTTGCAGTGGTGAAGGAAAACCTGGCTTTCTTAGTGCATAGCCTGGTTAGTCCCAAACCTGCTGGCAAAACTGCTGCAAAGCCTGCTGAATTTGTTTCTTCAGGTAGACCAGTGGTTGAAGGTGCTGGTCCATCTCCTTCAAAGGGGGAGAAGTTGTCTGCCTCGAAGACTAAGTCTAAGGGGGAGAAAACCTCTTCTCCTAAGGAGAAATCAGCATGTACTAGTCAAACAATAGGTGCTTCGGTAACATGTACAGGTCCAGTTGAAGGTTCCTCTCATCAAGCCGAAGCTGCTTAGCCTACTCAAGCTGGATCTCCAATCCCAGCACAATCTAAGGGGGAGGAATTCATTCCTGAGGACAGTCCAAGCAGCAGAAGGAGGCATCTAACTCTGGAGGAGGAGGAAGAAGAAGAAGAGGATATTCCTGAAGCTGTTACCACTACAACAGCTAAAGGAAAAGAAAAAGTATTTGTTGCTCCTGATCACCAGAAAGCAGCACCGCTAAAGTTTGACAAGGATAGGGCTAAAGAAATGGGTGTCCCTATGGAAAAATACTATGAGCTCAGAGATTAACAGCTCAAAGCCCTGGAAATACTTAGAAAAGAAGAAGCCTCTGCCAAAGCTGCCATATCTCTTGCATTAAAAGAGACAAGCAAAACCAAAATGCTTTCTTTGGATGTGCAAAGAAAACTGCTTGAAGCTACTAGAGAATCAGCTGATGAAAATGAAGGTGAACAAGAAAAGGATGCTCAGGTCTTAGTGACCAAAACCAAGCAAGCATCCTCTGCAAGAGCCCAATTCCACTTTGACAACTTGGGAAGGAATAAGTTTCATGATGTTGCTGATAGAAGACTTGCCAAGGAATCTATTGTCAAAGCTGTCCCTATCTCAAGAAAAGGCAAACGGTGGAAGCTGCAAATAACCAGAATGGGTGCTACAGGCCCAGAACTGGAAACTTATGACTACACTGATGTTGCACAAATGGGGTACATGGAATGGGTTGAGCTGGTAGTTGCCCTGAGCCAGTCTAAGTCTGAAACGGCTAAGACTATCAGGGCATATGTTAAGAAGCTAATGGAGAGAATGAAAGATCTTGGCCTGATCTCAAAAGAAGTAAGTGAGGGTGTCTCTGTGACTTACCCCAAAATAAAGAGTAGGAGGACAAGAAAGGATTCTAAGCTTGAGGAACTCCTGATCTTGATTGAACAAGGTGACTACACTGTAGAGATCAAAGGAGTTGACCACAGCCTGCCAAGAGGAGTAGAGTTTGAAGAAGGAAAATGAAGAACTTGAGTTGGGGGCATTTTTTGTGCATCGCCTGACACTGAAGAAATGCATTCAAAGAGCATTAGATATTCACAAAGTAGGTCTCAAACAGCTTGGGGCCTTCAGACTTGCAAACTCCTTCAGGCAATCCAGCAAGTGGAGAGCAGCCACCTGGGACCAGCTCAGAGGCTTTTATGAGAGAGTAGAGCTTCAAGATCCCAACTTTATGTTTCTCAGAGTTGAAATCCAAGATCTGAAGGAAACAAGGGATGAACTTTAAAGAATGTTTGAAGAAGAAATGCCACCACCAATGTAGTGAAGTCGATCTACTATCTGAGTAGGTGAAGAATGGAAGCTGTCCATCTGTTGGACAGGCTTGCCATTATCTGCTCCCAACATCAACATTCCAAATTGTTGAACTCTTTTGTACATTAGTTGTACTAAGTTGCATCAGTAGTAACTTTTATTTACATCAGTTGTAATATACATTAGTACATTAGTTGTACTTCTGTAAAAACATATGTTGTTTATGTAATCAAAATTAGTATATATAAACTGATCTTTTACTTTACTTAAATGTTGTAATTTCATTTCAGCAAAATGTATTGTAAAATGTATAGTGATTATTAATTAAATCAGCTCAGACTTTTTATTGCAAATAGGAGGAGATTGTTAGGCACAAAAAGGCCTCAGTAAAATCTGCTCTACATCTTAGGGGGAGATTTTAATCAAACCTGTTTGATGCACTTGAAGGAATAATTTAAGGCCTGTTTATGCCTTATTGAAACCTGAAAAGTGATTTGCAATATCAGCCCAAAGCTGTTTACCATGGTGCATTCGTTGCAACAAAGGCAGATGTTGGGAAATAGTTTAAGTATACTCAAGCTGTTAGTTTAGACTTCTCAGACTGTTAGTAGATTTTTCATGTAAGTACAAAGTTCATGCTGCTAGTTGAAGAAACTCGAGCTGCCAGTGTAAAAGTTCAAGCTGCCAGAGCAAAACAACTCAAGCTGCTCAGTTCATGCTGTCAAGTCATTCAAGCTGCTCAACAGTTTCATAAACAGAATGTGCTGATTTTCAGGGAAGATATCTACACGAAGATTCCAGCATATCTACTATCAGAGAAGTCATAGTCCTTCAAGGAAACACGTCCATAAAGCAATATAAATAGACAGAATATTGTATAGAAGACATATGCATAGAGAGAGAAGTTTTCTGCATTTTTGAGTCTGTAATTGCTTTATTGTTAAGTTTTCTTAAGCCTCTAAGGTTGTAAAACCCTAAGAACAGTCTGTGTTCTTCGTCTAATCAAAACAGATTAGAGGTGATTGTAATCAGTGAATTCAGCAATACAAACAGTCTTGATTACTTCTTATGTTTTATGCTTTATTGATTCTGAAAGTTTTTGTTAAAATAATTAAGTGTTATTCCGCAAACTTCTTAATTAAACTTTGATTCAAAGCAAGATTATTGATTTATACTCTGATAAATTCAAATCAATTAATCTTGGTTCTTCATAATTTTCATAATTTTTAGATCCTGACAAGTGGTATCAGAGCCACAGGTCGTTCTTTGTTTTTCAAAGTCGAAAACTTTCTTCAAAATTTTTAATCTTTTACAATGGAATTTGAAAATAGCAGCAGTGGATCTGGGCAAGGACTCAAAGTGCCTATGCTCAAGCCCACTGAATTTGAGATGTGGAAACTCAGGATTCAACAGCATATTCAATTCATTGATTATGCCATATGGGAAGCTGTTGAATTCCCTCCTGCAGTTGATCCAGAACTTGATGCTGATGGAAAACCAGTCAAAACTCCTCCAAAAACTGAACTTGAAAGGAAGGCTAGAATGAATGAAGTGAAAGCACTCACATTATTACAAATAGCCATTCCTAATGCTTATCAACATCAGTTTAAAAAATTTTATACTGCTCACTCTCTTTGGAATGCCTTAGAGAAAAGGTTTGCTGGTAATGCAAGTACCAAGTGAAATCAAAAGGACCTCTTGAAACAGCAGTATGAAAACTTTTCTGGTGGCAAGAATGAAAACCTCACTCAAATCTTTGACAGGTTCAACAAACTGATAAGTGAACTGGAAAGTGCAAAGGTCAATCTGGATCAAGATGAAGTCAACAGAAAGTTTCTCAGATCTCTTGGAGAAGAATGGACAGTCTATGCTGCACAGTGGAGAACAAAAGACACACTTGATGAGATAGAATTGGATGATCTATACAACAGTCTAAGAGTGTTTGAGACTGAAATTGATGCTAAAAAGAAATCCTTTTCTTATAATCACAACACTGCTCTTCTGTCCTCTGAAAAATCTAATAACTGTGATTCTTTTTCAGGTGGTGATGGCAATTCTGCTGAAACTCATTATGAAGCTTTTGTTGCCAATGATGGATTATTTGCTCTAAATGTTGAAGACTTGGAACAAATTCATCCAGATGATCTTGAAGAGATGGATTTAAAGTGGCAACATGCAATGCTGACCATGAGAGCCAAAAGAAGGCAAACCATCTTTTGATAAATCAAAAGTGGAATGCTATAAATGCCATAAGCTTGGTCACTTTGCCAGAGAATGTAGATCTCAAGGTCAACAACCATCAAGGACTTCACAGCCCATTCAAGCTTCCTCATCAACGGCACTTGTCTCTCAAGAAGACAATGTGTTTGACTGGAGTGATCAGACAGAGGAAGAATTCCAAAATCAAGCACTTATGGCAGAAACCTCAAATGTCTCCTCAACTGAACTACCATCTGAGGTAAACTCTAAACTCTGCTCTCAATCATGCAAAAATATGGTTAAAAAGTACAGAGATCATAATGAGAGCATGTGCAAAACTCTAGCTAAGATGGAAGAAAGGAGATATGAATATATGCAAGCCATAGAAGATCTGGAAAAACAGATCAATGACTATAAGGATAATGAGATTCAAATGGGGTATGATAGAAACTATCATGAATGGGAGAAAAAGGAACTCAATAAGAAAATAGAATCTCTAAATAAAAAGGTAGAAGAAACTGAACAGAAGGTGTTAGAGGCTAATGAGAAACTGAAATCTGTTAACATAGATTTAGGTAACTTCAAGTTAGCAAATCAAAAGCTAGAACACCTAATGGAAGTTCAATTCAAAGATAGAGTCAAATCTCAGGTCAATCCCAAAGAAGGAATAGGATACAGAGCTACTCCACCTCCATATAATAACAAGTACATTCATCCAATGAGTGAAGTTGCTGATAGACTTGTTAATGAACCACTAGATGAGTCTATGACTATTGTAGATCCTATCCTTGATAACAGTCCTGAATTAAAAGAAGATAAGAGTCAAAATAGAGACTGTGACACAAAGAGTGCACCCATAGAAGTCCAAGTTCCCAGTAAGAAAGGAAAAGAGAAGATGAGTGTATGCAATGCTACTCCACAAGTTTCTGTACATTCTAACTGTAACACTGCATCTTCATCAAAAGGAACTAAAAGAGGTAAAACTGTTTCTATCTGCACATGCCAAAAGCATGGTGTTCAAAAGTTTCCTAAACAACAGCAGGTAAGAGGAAACCAGAGAAACAAGAACCAGAAATTGACAGAAAAGTCTGGTGTTCCAATTCAAACTGTCAAAAGATGCTTTCACTGTGGAAGGAAGAATCACTTAGCCAAGGATTGTTTTTACAAACCAGCTGTTGCAAAACAGACTGTGCATCACACAAAATCAAATCCTAAACAGGCAAAGCACTCAAAAGTGAAAACTTCCACAGCAGCTCCAAAGAGAACAGTTGATCACAGATTCTCAAAAGTTAATAAAAAACAGTCCACACATCAAAAACAAGTTTTGGCAAAGCCTAAATCAAGTTTTAAACAAATATGGTGTGTCAAGGACAAATCTGTTGCTCAAACTGCTAATGCAAAAGATCAGACTGCTAAGTCAAAATCTGATGCTGTTAGTGCAAAAACTGAAACTGTTAGCACTACAAACACAGCTCAAGCTGCTGGGCATCAAACTGGAGCTGCTAGTGAATCATCTGAGACTGTCAGAAGAAAAGATGATCAAAATAATTGGATACCTCATATTATCACTAAATACTCTCCAAAGACTCCATCAGTAGATCTCACTAAATACAAGAAGTCAAAAACAGTTTTTAGTTATGTCAATGTACAAGGCCAACCCAAAACCAATTTGGTTTGGGTTTACTCCACTACTAACTAAGCTGTTATTTGTGCAGGGCAACCACAGGTCTCCTCATAGGACAAGATGGCATCTGGACAGTGGATGCTCTAGGCACATGACAGGCAATTCTGAATGCTTGTCAAATTTCAAAGGATTTGATGGAGGTTTTGTCGCATTTGGAGGCAATTCAAAAGGAGGTAAGGTTACAGGTAAAGGTACTGTAAATGCAGGCAACATGACATTCCATGATGTTTTGTATGTTGAACAGCTTAAGTACAATTTATTGAGTGTCTCTCAAATCTGTGACAAACAAAACATTGTTCTGTTCACAGATTCTGAGTGCATTGTTCTTTCAAAGGATTTCAAAATTCCTGAAAATCTTGTTTTACTTAGAACACCAAGAAAGGACAATGTTTACTGCCTAGACACAGCTCTTTTGACTAAATCAAATACTTTAAGCTGTTTAATATCCAAAGCATCATCAAATGAGTCTGCTCTTTGGCATAGAAGGATGTGTCACATGAACTTCAAGTCCATGAATGATTTAGTTAAAAAGAATCTGGTAAGAGGTTTACCACAAAAGGAGTTCATTTGTGATGATCATTGTGTAGCATGTCTTAAAGGTAAGCAACACAAAACTTCTCATAAGGCCAAAGAAGTAAATTCAATCTCATCTGTTCTTCAGTTGTTACATATGGATCTATTTGGTCCAACATCTGTTTTGAGTTTGAATAAAAGGGCATACTGTTTAGTCATTGTTGATGATTTCACCAGATTTACTTGGGTTTACTTTCTTAGGTCCAAAGATGAAACTGCTGAGCTAGTTAAGTCTTTTATCCTTAAGATAGAAAACCAATCCAATTCCAAAGTTAAGGTGATAAGATCAGACAATGGAACTGAATTTAAAAATCAAATTCTAAACAGTTTCTGTGAGTCCAAAGGTATTGCTAGACAATATAGTGCACCAAGAACACCACAGCAAAATGGTGTAGCTGAAAGAAAGAATAGAACATTAATTGAGGCTGCTAGAACAATGTTAGCTGATTCCAATCTGCCTATGACTTTCTGGGCAGAAGCTGTTAATACAGCCTGTTATGTTCTAAATAGGGTTCAAGTAGTTCAATCACAAGGGAAAACTCCCTATGAGCTATTCCACAACAGAAGTCCCCTAATAGCTTTCTTCAAGCCTTTTGGATGCCCATGTACTATTCTTCACACTAAGACTCACTTAGGGAAGTTTGAGAGTAAGGCTGAAGAAGGATTTTTTGTAGGATACTCAACTCAAAGCAAAGCCTATAGAGTATACAACAGTGTGTCTAAAACAATTGAAGAAAGTGCCAATGTTGAATTTAATGAAAATACTGCTAACATCAAAGGCACTGGTCCTGATTGGTTATTTGATTTAGATTCACTAACAAATTCTCTGAGCTTTGCTGAGTTTACTACAGAAGCTGATGCATACAGGGTTGAAGCTGCTAACACAAATTCTCATGCTGCCAATACAATTTCTCATGCTGTTGGCACAAAGTTTCAGACTGCTGCAGATTCAACAAGTTGGGATGATTTCACCACTCTACCACTTCTGTCATGTGATCCTCCAGGGATCCTGAGCACTCAACATGATGCAAATCCAGACACTGAAGTGCCATTCCCAAGTCCTGACAGCACAGCTCAAACACAAAAGGAAACAGCTCCAGTTTCTAGGCTAGCAGTCCCAACAGCTTCTCAAGCTGTTAGCCTAGAAACTCAAGCTGTTCCAGAAACTGAACCAATCACTGGTTCTGATGGAGATGACACAAACCTTGGAACGTCCTTCCAAACAGAGAGAGAGCCCACACTAAGAGTTCATAAGTATCACCCTCTCAATCAAATACTGGGTGATCCAAGCACTCCTGTTCAAACAAGGAAGATGGTTCACAATGAGACTGCTGCTGCTGAACAAGCAGTTCCAGAATTCAGCCTAGCTGCTTTTGAACATGCCTGCTTCATGTCTCAACTAGAACCTAAAAAGGCATCAGAAGCACTAAAAGATTCATCCTGGATTGAAGCTATGCAAGAAGAGCTTTTACAGTTTAAAATTCAGAATGTATGGACTCTGGTGGATCTTCCTAAAGGTAAGAGAGCAATAGGTACAAGATGGGTGTTCAGAAACAAGAAGGATGAGAGAGGGATAGTCGTCAAAAACAAAGCAAGACTAGTAGCACAAGGGTACACTCAAGAAGAGGGAATAGATTATGATGATGTTTTTGCTCCAGTAGCAAGAATTGAAGCCATCAGACTATCTCTAGCATATGCAAGTTTCAAAGGCTTTAAAGTGTATCAAATGGATGTTAAGTCTGCTTTCTTGTATGGGAAAATTGAAGAAGAAGTATATGTGTGTCAACCTCCTGGTTTTGAAGACTACAAGTATCCAGACAAGGTGTACAAGCTAGACAAAGCTCTCTATGGTCTTCACCAAGCCCCCAGAGCATGGTATGACACACTGTCCACATATCTTCTACAGAATGAATTCAAGAGAGGCACTCTGGACAAAACACTTTTCACTAAATCCATCAAAACTGAGATTCTTCTTGTCCAGATCTATGTTGATGACATCATCTTTGGCTCAACTAATGATAGGTTGTGCAAAGATTTTGAGGCCCTAATGCACAAAAAGTTTCAAATGAGTTCAATGGGGGAACTCACATTCTTTCTAGGGCTGCAGGTCAAACAGAAGCCTACTGGTCTATTCATAAGTCAATCAAAGTATGTCAAAGACATACTGGAAAAGTTTGGCTATCAAGACACAAAGGTTGCAAGCACTCCAATGGATCCTCATAAACAGCTCCATACAGACAAAGATGGCATAGATGTGGACATTCATCTATACAGATCCCTTATAGGATCTCTCATGTATCTAACATCTTCTAGACCTGATATAATGTTTGCTGTCTGTGTGTGTGCCAGGTTTCAATGTTCACCAAAGGATTCTCACTTGGTTGCTGTTAAGAGAATCTTCAGATACCTTAAAGGCCAACCACATTTAGGCCTATGGTATCCCAAAGACTCTCCTTTTGAACTAACCGCCTATTCTGACAGTGACTATGGTGGTTGCAACATTGACAGAAAATCCACAACTGGTGGATGTCAATACTTAGGAGCAAGACTGGTCTCTTGGCAATGCAAGAAACAAACAACTGTCTCCACATCATCCACTGAAGCAGAATACGTAGCAGCTGCAAGCTGCTGCTCCCAGGTAATGTGGATTCAAAATCAGCTAAGAGACTATGGTATAAATTTCTTATCCACTCCTATTTATATTGACAATTCAAGTGCCATTAGCATTGTGCAAAACCCAGTGAAATTCCCAAAAACCAAGCATATAGAAATCAGATTTCACTTCATCAGAGATAGTAATGAAAAGAAGTTAATCCAAGTTACCAAAATACATACAGATGATCAGCTTGCTGATCTATTTACAAAACCTTTTGATGTAGGAAGGTTCACTTTCCTAATATCAAACATTGGTATGGTAAACATGGATTAATTGGTTTCTATTATTATCAACTCAATATGCTAATTTAAGGGGGAGACACTGTTCTATTGAAAAGTTTCACAATTTTACACTAACAGCATGAGTCTTTTCTCATGCTGCTAGTTCATTTTCTCGGACTGCTAGTTATTTTCACTTGATCTGTCAAAGTGTGCAGGGTATTTAGGTAATTTTCCAAGTGTGTGCGCGGGACCTAACCTTTTCGAAACCTTTAAAGGTCCCAGTTTCGTTCAGTTGTAACTACCAGTTACATATTCTTCTTCCACGGCCTTCTGTTTTCTCTCTGAACGATACACACACTCTTTTCAAACCCTAACCCCAAACCGTCGTTTCTTGATCAATGGAGTTCGTAAAAGAACACAACTGCCTCCCATACACCCTGAAACACACTGACCTTCAACCGTTCCATGATATGATGGACTTCCTCAGGCACTCCCATATCCACTATGCCCTCAATATTAACCCCACTATATACATATCTCATATTGAGCAATTCTGGAATCGTGCCTATGTTCAAACCATCAATGGAGTGCCTACCCTGTCTTCCACAATCGATGGTACTACCATCAATATCACTGAGGAGTCCATCAGAAGTCATCTGCATCTTCAAGATGCCACAGGTATAAAAGATCTATCTCTTACTGCTTTACACTTTGGTCTTCAAAATATTGGATATAGGGGTCCTGCTGATTCTTTTACTTTCTTGAAAGCACATTTTTCTCCTAAATGGAAATACCTTGTGCATATTATTCAGCAATGTTTAAGCCCCAAAAGAACTGGTTGGTCAGAATTTTCTTCAAATATTGCCACTGCCTTAGTGTGCTTTTCTACTGGCCAACAGTTCAATTTTTCAAATATGATCTTTCAAGGAATGTTAAGGCATCATTCCCTGAAGCATGGGAAATTTTTGATGTATCCTCGATTTTTGGCAAAAATAATTGCACACACCTGCACTACTTCTAATTTACATAAGAGGATATATGTTTCCCATAGGCACTCACTATCTTCAATCAAAAGGCTGATAAAGCCAAGTGCCAATTTTGTCAGCATTGATGCTCCATTGCCCTCTGCAATGATGAACATCATCACAAGAAACAGAGGAGAGGGGCCTGAGCAGACACAGCCTAACATTACTGCTTCAACCCCAGGACCCCAACCCACTCCTCATGATACACATATTCCCTCTGATCCTTTTGTACAGCCCAAACGCCCACTCAGATACTTATATAAAAGGAAAAGGGGACCAGGAGCTCCTTCCTCCTCCTCCCCTAGACAAGAGCCATATATCCCTGTGCAGGAGGATCCTTCTGCACAGAATATCCAAAGGGAACCAATTGAGGACACTCCCAACCTCAATCAGGAGGTGAACATCTCTTCTGAGACTGTTCATATGGGTTTTGTGGCTGGCACTACTGATGTCTCTGCACAAGGGGCACAGGACAGGGCCAACATCTCTAAGACCACACCCATGGCAACAGCAAGTGTGCAAACACGAGCTGGAAGTCCCCAGTACCAAGAAAAGAGGGGCCCAGAGGTTTCTACTTAAGGTGTTAATGTCAGTGATAGACCACAAACACCCCTGGTGTTATCTGATCTTGAGACTAGCCTGCAACTGATGCTCTTAACGGATCCAAAGCTGAAACCTGTTGTAACAATGTTGGAATACCAAATGTCCATCATTGCTTCACAGGGGGCACAAATTTATGCACTCAAACAGGCCGAAGCTGCTCACAATCAGAAACTGGCTAATCTACACAAAGGGTTTACTCTTTGTGGAAATAAGCTCATCAAACTAGAGCAATTGATTCAAACCCATGTGGCAAAGGTTGTAGGTCCTTCTGACCAAACCAATGCTTCCAAAAAGGGGGAGAATCAGGAAGTTCCTGACCCAGTCCAAGCAGCTCCAACACCAACAGTCCAAGCAGCATCAACAGCTCCATCTTCTAGGCTAGCAGTCCCAACAGCTTCTCAAGCTGTTAGCCTAGAAACTCAAGCTGCTTCTACAAGAGCAACTGGAGTTGTTATAAGAGAAGGTATTCAAGCTCCATCTACTTCAGTCCAACCAACATCTTCTGCTACAAAAGATAAGGGCAAGGGTATTCTGATTGAGTCTCCAAAGCACAAATTTTCTACCAGAGAAGCCCAGATTGCCTTTGATGCTGAGATTGCCAGAAAGTTAGCAGAAGAACAAGATCAGGCTTTAGACCAGCAAACCCATGCCCCAATGCAAGATGATGAAACCTTAGGAGATTACCTAAGAGGGTTTGTGGTCAAGCAAGGTGAAAGGAAGAGGAAGATGCCAACTGGGCATACCAAGGCTGAGAAGAGAAGATTCTTAATCAATTTTGCCGTTGCAGCAGATATTCCAAAGAAAATTGCTCAGTCTATGACTACTGAAAGGCTGCAGGAAATACATGATAAAGAAATGGAGAAAAGAAAGAAAACATGAGTCTCTTCAGAAGTTCAGCCATTACCAAAAGTTCAACCGTCCCAATCAGTCCAACCATCAACGAAACCAGTCCACCCTGAAGCTGCCAATGCACCTGCTCCCACTGATCAACCTACTGTTTCTATTCCATCATCTGTTAAGAGGGTGATCTTTCAGCACCATTTGCAAAAGGCTATGGAGATAGAAAAGTTGATTGACCAACATGACTTTACAAAGCCAGAAATCAACTACTGGTTTGCTAAGTCATTGGATGAAAGAAATTTAAGGGTCAAGTTTGTGATACGGAGAGAGTCTGGACCAGAAGAGGAGTTTGATACATTCTGGCAGATGGTTCATAAGCTGACCAGGGATGAACTGATAAAGATGTACCACATAGGATCTGTTTCACAAGTAAGATCTGATCTTCCACAAGTAAAACAACTTATCAGAGATCTAAGTTCAGTTGCTGATCCTGAATTTGCAAGAAAAGAAGTAGAAGATGCTGAGAAGAAAGGGAAACAGATCAAGGAAGTTCATATTTTTGTCAAATCCAGAACATACAGAATCACATTCAAAGATGGGTTTGGTATTTTCTTCAATCTCGAGTTTTATAATTTTTCAAAAGATATGCTGCTCCAAATAAAATCAGTTAGGATATCTTGTGATAAAGAAGAGATGAAGAGAGAATTTTTGAAGGCTGTAGATAAGAAGCTTGCACAGTTGTAAGTTTTTGAAAGCCTTGGTTTGTATATAACAGTTTACTTTTTCATTTCCTTATTTGTATAGAACTTAAAGTCTTGTATAAAGAATTTAAGTTAGGGGGAGATTGTTGGGAAATAGTTTAAGTATACTCAAGCTGTTAGTTTAGACTTCTCAGACTGTTAGTAGATTTTTCATGTAAGTACAAAGTTCATGCTGCTAGTTGAAGAAACTCGAGCTGCCAGTGTAAAAGTTCAAGCTGCCAGAGCAAAACAACTCAAGCTGCTCAGTTCATGCTGTCAAGTCATTCAAGCTGCTCAACAGTTTCATAAACAGAATGTGCTGATTTTCAGGGAAGATATCTACACGAAGATTCCAGCATATCTACTATCAGAGAAGTCATAGTCCTTCAAGGAAACACGTCCATAAAGCAATATAAATAGACAGAATATTGTATAGAAGACATATGCATAGAGAGAGAAGTTTTCTGCATTTTTGAGTCTGTAATTGCTTTATTGTTAAGTTTTCTTAAGCCTCTAAGGTTGTAAAACCCTAAGAACAGTCTGTGTTCTTCGTCTAATCAAAACAGATTAGAGGTGATTGTAATCAGTGAATTCAGCAATACAAACAGTCTTGATTACTTCTTATGTTTTATGCTTTATTGATTCTGAAAGTTTTTGTTAAAATAATTAAGTGTTATTCCGCAAACTTCTTAATTAAACTTTGATTCAAAGCAAGATTATTGATTTATACTCTGATAAATTCAAATCAGTTAATCTTGGTTATTCATAATTTTCATAATTTTTAGATCCTGACAGCAGATTGTCCAAGCTGTTCTGTTTGCTGAACAAAGGACATAAACTGTCTACGCTGCTTTACTCTGATGAGCAGCTTGGACAGTTTACAAGTGTTCTGTTCTTTGTGAACAGGCTAAACACTAAATGGAATGTTTTTCCAAGTCCTCATGTATTGTTTTTGGCTACAAGATCAGTTTACAAGTCGAAGACAAAGTGGAAAACAGAAACTGCACAGACTGCCCACGCTGTTCTGTTTACATGAAGACAAACGGATATCTGAAAAAGGTGACAGACCTTTCTTATATCAAAATGTCCTTAACAAAAGAAGAAAGATGCAAAGTTGACATTCCACTTTTGGTTAAAGCCTTATGCAACAGTGACAAAAAGAAAAAGACAAAGATTCTGCCATATGAAGCCAAATCTGCTTTATCAGAAGGTGCAGAAATGTGTCTTGTCTTTTTGGAAACACATTCCACTATCTCACCGTCCAATGAAGAAGCTTCACTGAGATTCTCAGTGAGAGTATAAAAGGAAGCTTCTGAGGATTGTGAATCAGCCAAGAGTGGAAATCAGATCGTGCATTGAAGTGTGTTATTCCGTGCATGCAAGTCTGCTTAAACAAAACAGTAAAGTGTGTCTAAGCTGTTCTTGTTCAAGCTGCCCATTTGTGTCTTGAAAAATCAGTGAGTGCATCTAAGTGAGTGTAGTCATTGTATCTAGTCTGAGTGTGTCTTAGATTAGTTAAACAACTGTTGTATCTGTCATCTCAACTTGAACCTTTACGCAGTTCAGGCTTGTTTGTAATTAACACTTGTTAATAGTATACACAAACATTTGAGGAAAGTGTGTTGAGTTTTAAATTGCTGTATTCACCCCCCCCCCCCTACAGCTTTGAACAAGACACTAGGGAAACCTTTTGGGACCTAAAGTGTCAATTAAAAAGTTTTTTCGAGATCTTTAGTCTACAATATCCCATTATGACCATAAATACAAGCCTACAATATCAATGAATCCAATTACTTAGCAATTCCTATCCAATAACAAAACCTATTTTTTCATCAGGCTATAATAAAATTAAGCTAGAAAAAAGTACTTTCAAATTTTGAAACTAATTTAGAAAGAAAAAAATTTAGATCTTAATTTCATATTTCATATCGGAGTTTACCACTTAATTTTCAAAGATTAAAGAATATTAATCTGAAACGTATCAATGACAAACCTAGCAGACACCCATTCAATCACTATCATATCTATCATCAAAAGCAGGGTGACCACACTCAGGATCAAATGCGTTAATAATCTTGGTACAATGCAAATCTTTAGCTTACCTCTTGCTTTGTAAAATTTATATAATGTTGTGTCAATAGCCATGTTCGGACCTTGGTAGTTACATTTGTTTTATATGACATAACTCTTAAGTGTGCGTCAAGTTACTTCTACATCATAAACACATGGAAGCTAAACACCACGAACTTTAGATCAATAACAGACATGCAAAATGGGTGGGAATGAGAAGATAAAAGAAAAAGATATGCATCAAACACCACGAACTTCAGTTTATAGAGACTAAAAAAATAAGATTGGTTATGCAGAAAATCATATAACTACATGGGCCTCGTCAAGTCCTGAAAACTTTAAAAATGAAGCATTAAAATATGAAACATTAGTGTAATGCCCAGTCACCTAATTATGTGATATGGTCACATGTAAACACTAAAAGGCACCAGTTAATATTCAATATTCACAATATGAATCATATAAAGAAAAAAATAACCTGCAGAACTAATTAACTGTCTCTAAATGATCCTAAGCAGAAACACAACACCTATGGTTCACATTTTACTGTGATATAAGAAGCAACCAATTAGAAAAGCTTCTTTTGAACACGATTAAGATTGTATTGAAATGGATATCAAAGTACATACCAATCACCTGGAAAGCAGAGGCAATGTGCAGTGTTCACCTTTCCTTTCATCATCTTATCAACTGATTTGAACCAAAAAATATATATATCATGAAAAGAATATTAGTTTGCTTTAAAGAACAGGTCATCTTTTAAAAGCAAACTGGTCGAAATTGGATAGCATAATCATAAAAGGTGCAAAATGAAGACAAAGCAGAAAAACAGGGACGTAGCTAATATGCTGACTACAAAATTTAGGCTTCTTTTGTACACACATTTTTTTTGTAAGTATTTCATCCTCGATCTTCTGTCCACGGTACATCAAAAAATAACAACGATCAACTAAAACACGGATTCCTAAATAAATAAATAAAGAAGATACTTGAGTGTCTTTGAGTAGAAATCAAAACAGCACAAGAATAAAACATGTCAATTGGTAGATAATTGAAATCAGAACCAGTCGAAACACAAAAAAATAATAATCAAAAGTCACAAGAAACAGATGGCAAAGGCAAAGAGTTATCCATGCAAAAACACATTCAGCTAGAGGCAACACCAATTTTTTCACCTTTCAGATATTTGGAAATTGACTTTCATTTCTTGTGATGAGAGAGCAGCTAAAATGATGAGGAAGTCAATATGAAAGGAAAAGAAATAGTGAGAGGGAAATGTTTATTTGAATTTTGAGGAGACCAAGCCATTCAAGTCCATCATTCTGACCTTATAATTATTAAGACCAAGTCTTAGGTTTACAGCAACATCAATATATAACCAGAGCCAATTCCATTCATCAACATCCCTAAGAACATAAAAAACTATCAGATCACAATAGAGCAGAAAGAACTGCAGCTCAAAATATATATTATTAAAGATTCGAGGTATATGTCATGTATCAAAGACCCTCCCTTTAAACCAAATTGGAAAATTGAGGTCTATTCAATAAACAACCTTAGAATGGAGAAATAAATTAGATATTGGACCAAAGTCTCACTGTTTTCTTATGAAAATCATTTGTACTTAAGTACTATACTTCTTAATTCTGAAAAACAAAGCAGTAGCTCCTGGAATTTCTTTCTTGATCATGAGCTTCACAAAGAGCAACAAAAGTAAGCTTCACATTTTAGGGCATAAATATCTGTGACTTCAGATAACATCAAACTCAAGCATGTTTGATGATTAGGAAAAAGAAAGGGAAGAAGAATAAGAACACATACAACATTTTTAGCTTTTAAAACCCTTAACAAGAGATAAGTGTGAAGAATTCAACTTACAGACGTAGAAACAAATAGCTCATACAGCCCCTCCAAATGCTTGAGTTTACTGGAACCTGGCTAGTAATAAGATCTGCCTCAAATATTGGATAACAATGTAAGCTTTTCGAAAAAGATAATGCGCTGGAACAAATGTTGGCCACATACTAAATTTTGCAAGCATTGAAAAAATCAGAATTCCAAAGTAAGATTATTACGTTTCTCATCCCAGAAAACCATATATATGACTACCAAACTGTTGGAGTATAGTACACCATATACACGTAGAGAGCAACAAAGACACGAAACAAAGATCCATAACGAATTTTAACAAGTTTATAAATCAGCAAAGATTCAAACTTAAATATTAATAAATCAAACGAAGTAAAAGAAATCCATAACTATTTTAACAAAATTCATAACAACTTTTAATAAGTTCATGTGAGAAATCAATCTATAATATTCATGAAGTATACTCTTTTAACAAGATCAATTAAATTAACAAGTTCTTAAAAGAAATCAATCTAAAATATTCATAAATGAAACAGCAACAATCTGATTGACAGAGAGACTGAAATGCCGGAGCAATAATATGTGAGAGAGAGAAGAGCAAACAAGGCTGTCGGCCACGAAAAAGAAGGGAGATAATCGGAGAAAAGGATATCAAATACATCAAACATGAAACTCATACAATTAGGAAGCTCATACACATCAAACATGAAACAACATCTCTTCAAAATATCAAATTGATCAATACCACTTGAAGTATTTAAAAGATTTTCATATGAATATACAATTTGGACCAATGAACAAATCATGAATATATAAATGTCATGCAAACACATAGACGCAAACACATCACATGGACTGCACAATTCTCCTTTTGTTTTCAGGTTATAATGCATTAAATGTGAAGTTTGGTAACGAAAAGGTAATGTACTTTTTGTTACTTTTCACATTTTTGTAATGTAATGCATTAAATGAGAGTGATGAGATCGACGTTAGAAAGAATAGGAAGAAAATCAAGAGCACGACTATTCTCGACATCCAATAGAAGGAGAGGAACTGATGAAGAGTAAGATGGCACAACCACAGTTAAAACATGGCATAATTTTTTTGCACTCAAATAGGAACACAGAACAAAAATCTGAAGAACCCTTTGCCAAAACAGATCAATGAACCCAGGTCAATCCAAACAATAACACACATTAGAGTGATGGGTCATCATGAGAGATTAACATTTTGTTTCCAGGGCACATTTACCCAAAATAATCACTTCTGAATATTATGTTGGTTTTAGTACCAAACTTCAAATTCTTGCTGCAATTTGCATTACACCAAATTAATAACATCAAATGTTTGTTGAAATCCTCGTATAGAAAAGAAAGACGAAAACTTATCATATAAATCTCGAACCAAAAATATTTACAAGATAAACAACAGAAACTATTATCCCGATCTTATAAGAATTGGCATACCAAACGAGACCCAATCAAAAACCAGATAAACAGATTAACATTAACAATATGCAAAACCAGCTGCAAATTCTATACATCAGATATGTGGTTATTCTCTTACTTGCAGCTTCCCGTCCTTGTTCGTGATAACAGTTTGACTACTTAATCGCCCTGTCATCAAAACAAAACATCAATCTCCAATTGACCAAAGATTGTTGACAGTTACAATGAACAATAAGCATACCTAAGGCTGTTTGCAGATGTAATTGTATAAACGACTCCCAACTTGAATACGTTGAAGTGAACCAACAATGCACAAACCTGTCCATTTAAATCCCCTGTTACATTACCAAATACTTAAATACATGTAAATGCATCCACAATAGAAAACAAATATAATTAAATCCAGAAATAATGAAAACCGATGTACCTTTCTTTTGTTCTCGATGAACAAGCCTTGATGTCATTGATATAAAAGCGGCATAAAGGGCGGCGGTAAGTATGAGGCTTAATCAGAGAGAACGGCGCAGAAAGGCTGGTGGCAGAAAAAGATGGCGGTGATTAGGAGTGTTGCACGGCGGTAGATGGGTGGATGGTGGGGTGTTGGTGATTGGCGAATGGGGGGGGGGGGCGATGGGGCGACTGTTCGGTTGGTGTTGTGAAGGTCGGCCTACGTGTGACCTAAGGTGGCAGGGTGGCAATGGGTGGAGGTGGTGGATGTTGGAGGGAGGTGGTGGCTGCAGGTGGCCCTGATGTTGGAAGGCGGTGACTGGTGGCAGAAAGAGCAATCGTTACCAAGGAGGGAGAGAGAGTAGGTTCTGTCAACAACAAGCGTGGGGAAGATAGAGAGTCAGTTTGTCATTCCAAAGAACGTCGGTTCCAAGAATTCAAAATATACAAAATAAAATTTGTTTTTAATTGTGTAACACATGTTTGTACATGATGCTTTATTAGATGTAAGTCTTAAAATTCAAGAAGTTGTTTTGTCAAGTTATACCATATGCATGATATGTTGTAGTTGTTTAAATGCTTTACTAGTAGTAGAGATAGGAGCAAATCAAATCATGAGACACTGTGTCCCTAATTCGGAACACGAAGATATTCTTAAACACTGCCACATATGCATGCCGTGGCCATTTGAGCGTAAAGAAACCTGGTCACCGGATATTGCAGTGTGGTTTTTTCTGGCCCACAATATTTAAGGATGCCTATGAATTTGTAAAAGGATGCACAAGATCCACGCAAACCTATATTAATCGTTGAAATATTGATGAAATGCCAATGACCCCCATATTAATCTTGAAATATTTGATGTATGGGGTATTGATTTTATGGGACCCTTCCCTAAATCATTTCGATATGAATATATCTTAGTCGCGGTATATTACGTTTCCAAATGGATGGAAGCAGAAGCTACACGAACTAATGATAACCGGGTTGTGTGCAAATTCGTTAAAAGAAATATCTTTGCACGACACGGTATCCCAAGGGCTATCATCAGTGATGGAGGATCACATTTTAAAAATCAACATTTTGCCAAACTCCTTAAGCAATATGGAGTTAATCATAGAATAGCAACGCCTTATCATCCGCAAACTAGCGGACAAGTCGAGATTTCTAATAGAGAGATCAAGAGAATCCTTAAAAAAAACTATAAGACCTGATCGTAAGGATTGGTCGCAAAAATTAGAGGATGCTCTATGGCATACAAAACGGCATTTAAAACACCGATCGGTATGTCCCCATATAGACTTGTTTATGGTAGGCTTTGTCATCTTCCAGTAGAACTAGAACACCGAGCTCTATGGGCAATCAAAAACACTAATTTTAATTTACATGATGCCGCTGTTGATAGGAAATTCCAATTAAATGAACTGGAAGAAATTCGTAGAGAAGCCTACGAAAGTGCTAGAATTTACAAAGAGAAAACAAAACTTTTCCATGATAGTATGCTTAAAAATAAAATATTTTGTAACATCCCTAATTTTAAGCACATGTAAATTACAATTTAAGACTCAATTAATGTAATAATTGATTATCATTTCAGTTTAAGCAAATTTCATTTACAAAATTTAAATGTTAAAAAACAATGAGGAGAAATCCTCATGGTTGTCTTTTGAGCAACCATAACCATGAGAAACCGATTTAAAGTCGGTATAAATGAGAAAAAACAAAGTTAAGGGATGTAAAGTGCAAATAAGGCAAACTAACCAATAAAAGCAGAATAAAGGTTCATTTACACATTTCACACACACACACACACTCTCTCTAACTCTCACTGCATCCCTCACTCTCTCACTAAAACTCACCGATCCAGTTAAAGAACACAAAATTTGTTGGAATCAAGCGCTATAAATCGGGAATCTAGCTAATTGGATGGAACTATATTCAATTCAACAAACGATTTGAGGTAACATTTATTTAAAATTCGTGAAATTAAAGAAATTGTGTTCGGTTTTCATAAAAACATGAGGTGGTCACTGGTATGTTCTTTGTTAATTCCATTCCTACTCATGATTTAGAGCTATCTACTGTGACATTCGCTCTAAAGCTTTGGAGACATTATGTGCACGGGACCATGTGTCAGCTCTACACCGATCATAAAAGTCTAAAGTATATATTCAGTCAGAAGGACTTGAATATGAGGCAACGAATGTCTGTGAAGCTGATCAAAGATTAGGACTGCGAAATTCTATACCATCTAGGAAAGGCCAACGTAGTGGCTGATGCCCTAAGTAGAAAAGGATACTGCAAGGCGTACTGCTATGCCTTGACCTCTACAATTCTGACATCAACAATCATAGATGATGTAAGAATTCAACTACCATTAATGCAAGATGACGGAATCAGACTCAAAGATGTATACAGCAGAATATGGGTTAATTAAGTTCGGGAATATACGAGATGTAATTCTTGAAGAAACTCACCAATCCAAGTTCTCAATTCATCGTGGTAGCACAAAAATGTACAACGATTTGAAAGCGTATTTCTGGTGGCCAGGGTTGAAGAGAGATGTCGGTCAATATGTTGAGAAATGCCGAATGTGTCGTCTAGTCAAAACAGAGCAACAACAACCATATGGTAGTATACAACCTCTTCCTATCCCAGAATGGAAGTGGGACCATATTATTATGGACTTTATAACCAAGCTGCCCGAGACTCGTCATCAACATGATTCCATTTGGTTCATTGTTGACCGATGAACAAAGTCTGCTCACTTCATTCCCATTCGAGAAACTTATTCTTTGGATCGCCTTGCCCAGATCTACATGAATGAGATTTTCATAAGACATGGCGTTCCTAAGTCTATTGTTTCCGACCGAGATAGTAGATTCACTTCTAACTTCTAGGCTGCTCTACAAAACGGTATTGGTACTCGGATCGCAATGAGTACTGCTTATAGACCTCAGTTTGTTGGGCAGAGTGAAAGGACAATTCTGATTTTGGAAGACATGCTCAGAGCTCGTGTCACGGATTTTGGTGGTAACTGGGACGATCACCTCCCATTGGCTGAATTCTCCTACAACAATAGTTACCATACAACCATCAAAATCGCACCGGTTGAGTTTCTATATGGAATAAAATGTAGGATTCTAAGTTGTTGGAGGGAAACAGGAGAAACGCCTATAGCCGGGCCAGCTCTACTCCAAGAAACAAATGAAAAAGTACAAATCATCTGTCAGTACATGAAAACGGCGCAAGATCGACAAAAGAACTACCATGATCGCCCCAACCAAGCTATAGCGTTTCAAAAGGATGATTGGGTCTACTTGAAGGTATCCCCAATGAAAGCTGTCACAAGATTCGTGGAGCGAGGAAAGCTATCGCTTCGGTTTGCAAGACCCTTTCGCATCATTGAAAGAGTTGGAAATCAGTCACTTAGACTTGCCAGAGGGATTATTGGGAGTTCACACAGTCTTTCACGTAGGATACTTATGAAAGATTCTGGTGCCCGAGAGGGAACCACGGACTGACCATTTAGAGATTAAAGTTGAAGAACGGCTATGGTTCGTTGATGACCCGGAGTGCATACTAGTAACCAAAATCAATAAACTCCGCAACAAAGAGATCAAAAGATGTTGCTGGTCATATGGAAGCATCACAAGGGAGCTAAACACACTTGGGAGTCTGAAGAAGACATGAAGTATAAGTACCCAACTCTGTTTAGCGTAGCATGATTTCGCGGACGAAGTATAGGCGTGGTGGAGCCCATGCTGTAACATCCCTAATTTTAAGCACATGTAAATTACAATTTAAGACTCAATTAATGTAATAATGGATTACCATTTCAGTTTAAGCAAATTTCGTTTACAAAATTTAAATGTACAAAACAATGTGGAGAAATACTCATGGTTGTCTTTTGAGCAAGCATAACCATGAGAAACCGATTTAAAATCGGTATAAATGAGAAAGTACAAAGTTAAGGGATGTAAAGTGCAAATAAGGCAAACTAACAAATAAACGACAATAAAGGTTCATTTACACATTTCACACACACACTCTCTCTCTAACTCTCACTGTATCCCTCACTCTCTCACTAAAACTTACCGATCGAATTCAAGAACACAAAATTTGTTGGAACCAAGTGTTATAAATCGGGAATCAAGCTAATTGGAAGGAACTATATTCAATACAACAAACGATTTGAGGTAACATTTATTTAAAATTCATATAATTGAAGAAATTGTGTTCGGTTTTCATAAAAACATGAGGTGGTCAGAGGTACGTTCTTTGTTAATTCCATTCCTACTCATGATTTAGAGCTATCTACTGTGACATTCGCTCTAAAGCATTGGAGACATTATCTGCACGGGACCAAGTGTAAGCTCTACACCGATCATAAAAGTCTAAAGTATATATTCAGTCAGAAGGACTTGAATATGCGGCAACGAATGTCTATGAAGCTGATCAAAGATTAGGACTGCGAAATTCTATACATGGAAAGCTAACGTAGTGGCTGATGCCCTAAGTAGACAAGTTTACTGCAAGGCGTACTGTTATGCCTTGACCTCTACAATTCTGACGTCAACATTCATAGATGATGTAGGTGTTGCTCAATTGCAGGCCTTAAAGGAAGAAAATATCAAGAACGAGGATGTAAGCATTCAACTACCATTAATGCAAGATTACAGAATCAGACTCAAAGGTGTATACGGCAGAATATGGGTTTATTAAGTTCGGGAATATATGAGATGTAATTTTTGAAGAAACTCACCAATCCAAGTTCTCAATTCATCGTGGTTGCACAAAAATGTACAGCGATTTGAAAGCGGATTTCTGGTGGCCAGGGTTGAAGAGAGATGTCGGTCAATATGTTGAGAAATGCCGAACGTGTCGTCTAGTCAAAGAAGAGCACCAACAACTCTATGGTAGTATGCAACCTCTTCCTATCACAGAATGTAAGTGGGACCATCTTACTATGGACTTTATAACCAAGCTGCCCAAGACTCGTCATCAACATGATTCCATTTGGTTCATTGTTGACCGATGAACAAAGTCTGCTCACTTCATTCCCATTCGAGAAACTTATTCTTTGGATCGCCTTGTCCAGATCTACATGAATGAGATTTTCATAAGACACGGCGTTCCTAAGTCTATTGTTTCTGACCGAGATAGTAGATTCACTTCTAACTTCTAAGCTGCTCCACAAAACGGTATTGGTACTCGGATCGCAATGAGTACTGCTTATAGACCCTAGTTTGTTGGGCAGAGTGAAAGGACGATTCTGACTTTGGAAGACATGCTCAGAGCCCGTGTCATGGGTCTTGGTGGTAACTTGGACGATCACCTCCCATTTGCTGAATTCTCCTACAACAATAGTTACCATACAACCATCAAAATGGCACCGTTTGAGTTTCTATATGGAAGAAAATGTAGGACTCCAAGTTGTTGGAGGGAAACAGGAGAAACGCCTATCGCCGGGCCAGCTCTACTCCAAGAAACAAATGAAAAAGTACAAATCATCTGTCGGTACATGAAAACGGCGCAAGATCGACACAAGAACTACCATGATCGCCGCAACAAAGCTATAGAGTTTCAAAAGGATGATTGGGTCTACTTGAAGGTATCCCCAATGAAAGGTGTCACAAGATTCGTGAAGCGAGGAAAGCTATCTCTTAGGTTTGTAGGACCCTTTCGCATCATTGAAAGAGTTGGAAATCAGTCGCTTAGACTTGCCAGAGGGATTATTGGGAGTTCACACAGTCTTTCACGTAGGATACTTAAGAAAGAGTCTGGTGCCCGAGAGGGAACCATGGACTGACCATTTAGATATTAAAGTTGAAGAACGGCTTTGGTTCGTTTATGAGCCGGAGTGCATACTGGAAACCAAAATCAAGAAACTTCGCAACAAAGAGATCAAAAGATGGTGCTAGTCAAATGGAAGCATCACAAGGGAGCTAAACACACTTGGGAGTCTGAAGAAGACATGAAGTATAAGTACCCAACTCTGTTTAGCGTAGCATGATTTCTCGGACGAAGTATAGGCGTGGTGGAGCCCATGTTGTAGCAACCCTAATTTTAAGCACATGTAAATTACAATTTAAGAATCAATTAATGTAATAATGGATTATCATTTCAGTTTAAGCAAATTTCGTTTACAAAATTTAAATGTAAAAAACGATGTGGAGAAATCCTCATGTTTGTCTTTTGTGCAAACATAACCATGAGAAACCGATTTAAAATGGGTATAAATGAGAAAGTACAAAGTAAAGGGATGTAAAGTGCAAATAAGGCAAACTAACAAATAAAAGAGAATAAAGGTTCATTTACACATTTCACACACACTCTCTCTCTATAACTCTCACTGTATCCCTCACTCTCTCACTAAAACTCACCGATTGAATTCAAGAACACAAAATTTGTTGGAACCAAGTGTTATAAATCGGGAATCAAGCTAATTGGAAGGAACTATATTCAATACCACAAACGATTTGAGGTAACATTTATTTAAAATTCGTGAAATTGAAGAAATTGTGTTCGGTTTTCATAAAAACATGAGGTGGTCACTGGTACGTTCTTTGTTAATTACATTCCTACTCATGATTTAGAGCTAATTGATGTGACATTCGCTCTAATGCTTCGGAGACATTATCTGCACGGGACCAAGTGTCACCTCTACACCGATCATAAAAGTCTAAAGTATATATTCAGTCAGATGGACTTGAATATGAGGCAACGAATGTCTATCAAGCTGATCAAAGATTAGGACTGCGAAATTCTATACCATCCAGGAAAAGCCAACGTAGTGACTGATGCCCTAAGTAGACAAGGATACTGCAAGGCGTACTGTTATGCCTTGACCTCTAAAATTCTGACATCAACAACCATAGATGATGTAGGTGTTGCTCAATTGCAGGCCTTAAAGGAAGAAAATATCAAGTACGAGGATGTAAGAATTCAACTACCATTAATGCAAGATGACGGAATCAGACTCAAAGGTGTATACGGCAGAATATGGGTTTATGAAGTTCGGGAATATACGAGATGT
Source organism: Centrapalus pauciflorus (assembly GCA_020465985.1). Lineage (NCBI taxonomy): Eukaryota > Viridiplantae > Streptophyta > Magnoliopsida > Asterales > Asteraceae > Centrapalus > Centrapalus pauciflorus. The sequence goes on from JAANYP010003164.1 coordinate 373,455, forward strand.
AATTCTTGAAGAAACTCACCAATCCAAGTTCTCAATTCATCATGGTAGCACAAAAATGTACAACGATTTGAAAGCGGATTTCTGGTGGCCAGGGTTGAAGAGCGATGTCGGTCAATATGTTGAGAAATGCAGAACGTATCGTCTATTCAAAGCAGAGGAACAACAACCATATGGTAGTATACAACCTCTTCCTATCACAGAATGGAAGTGGGACCATATTACTATGGACTTTATAACCAAGCTGCCCAAGACGTCATCAACATGATTCCATTTGGTTCATTGTTGACCGATCAACAAAGTCTGCTCACTTCATTCCCATTCGAGAAACTTATTCTTTGGATCGCTTTGCGCAGATCTAGATGAATGAAATTTTCATAAGACACGGCGTTCCTAAGTCTATTGTTTCTGACCGAGATAGTAGATTCACTTCTAACTTCTAGGCTGCTCTACAAAACGATATTGGTACTCGGATCGCAATGAGTACTGCTTATAGACCCCAGTTTGTTGGGCAGAGTGAAAGGACGATTCGGACGTTGGAAGACATGCTCAGAGCCCGTGTCATGGATTTTGGTGGTAACTGGGACGATCACCTCCCATTTGCTGAATTCTCCTACAACAATAGTTACCATACAACCATCAAAATGGCACCGTTTGAGTTTCTGTATGGATGAAAATGTAGGACTCCAAGTTGTTGGAGGGAAACAGGAGAAACGCCTATCGCCGGGCCAGCTCTACTCCAAGAAAAAAATGAGAAAGTACAAATCATCTGTCAGTACATGAAAACGGCACAAGATCGACAAAAGAACTACCATGATCGCCGCAACAAAGCTATAGAGTTTCAGAAGGATGATTGGGTCGAAGGTATCCCCAATGAAAGGTGTCACAAGATTCGTGAAGCGAGGAAAGCTATCTCTTCAGTTTGTACGACCCTTTCGCATCATTGAATGAGTTGGAAATCAGTCACTTAGACTTGCCAGAGGGATTATTGGGAGTTCACCCAGTTTTTCATGTAGGATACTTAAGAAAGAGTCTGGTGCCTAGAGGGAACCATGGACTGACCATTTAGAGATTAAAGTTGAAGAACGGCTATGGTTCGTTGATGAGCCGGAGTGCGTACTGGAAACCAAAATCAAGAAACTCCACAACAAAGAGATCAAAAGATGGTGCTGGTCAAATGGGAACATCACAAGAGAGCTAAACACACGTGGGAGTCTGAAGAAGACATGAAGTTTAAGTACCCAACTCTGTTTAGCGTAGCATGATTTCGCGGACGAAGTATAGGCGTGGTGGAGCCCAGGCTGTAATATCCCTAATTTTAAGCACATGTAAATTACAATTTAAGACTCAATTAATGTAATAATGGATTATCATTACAGTTTAAACAAATTTCGTTTACAAAATTTAAACGTAAAAAACAATGTGGAGAAATCCTCATGGTTGTCTTTTGAGCAAGCATAACCATGAGAAACAGATTTAAAATCGGTATAAATGAGAAAGAACAAAGTTAAGGGATGTAAAGTGCAAATAAGGCAAACTAACAAATAAAAGAGAATAAAGGTTATTTACACATTTCACACACACTCTCTCTCTAACTATCACCGTCTCCCTCACTCTCTCACTAAAACTCATCGATCCAATTCAATAACACAAAATTTGTTGGAATCAAGTGCTATAAATCTAGAATCAAGCTAACTGGAAGGAACTATGGTCAATACAACAAACGATTTCAGGTAACATTTATTTAAAATTCACGAAATTAAAGAATTTTTTTTCGGTTTTTATTGATTCAAGTATAGGTTGTTAATGCATGTATCATATTCTTGTGGATTAGTTTAAATCGAGCGTTGTTGAAGCTATATACCAAATTTCAGATTCAGATTCAAGTTCAAAGTATGAATTTGGAAATTAGTGTGTGTTTTAGTGTGTGTGTTCATCGCCTATTGACGAAAATTGGACAAAAGTGGACTGATTCAGTATATTTATGTTATGTTTTAAGTTATAAAGTGTTAAAATAGTACTAATAAGTTCAAATCTGCAATATTAGACACAAAATATTCAAAAACGGCCAAATGTCAAATTCTAATAAAATATTATATATTTCATAAGTATGAACACATCTCGGATGATCCGAAATTCGGATCATATGAATTTCGGATCATGCGAATTCGGACCATTGTTAATTCGAATGGAAACTTCAAAATTTCACAAGTCACAGACACGAATTTCAGATGCACTGTTGATCCGAATTTCGGATCAGGCACTATCCGAACTTTGGATGAATAGTACAAACATAAGTTACTAAGGATGGACCTCGGACCATCCGGATTTCGGATCATCCGAAATTCGGATATGGTCTGAATTTCTGTACATTTTACTTAAAATTACAGAATCAAGTTTTAAGCAATACTGACACTAATTCACTATTACACTGACATAACAAGATCTTTGTGGTGTTATTTAACACACATTGATTCAGAGACAACTATCACTGTTCAAACCGCTATGAGTAATAAATTATTATTTGAACTTTTATCATCTTTGCATTCACATTTTACATTTCAATGGCATATTCACATTGTTCGATATACATCAATTGGAACTCATGTTTGATTCATTGTTATGATGCACACTCGTACTTAACATGTGACAAACATGTAGCTAGCGTTCAATTGAAAGTGCATCTATTTATTCATGCTTGCACTGCATGATAATTACTTCACAATCTGATGCGACCTGGACTGGGGCTGACAGCAGGCCACTGTCGGGGACTGATCATCCCATTCACTTACCTGGTCAGGTTCGGCACATCCCCGATCAACATTTTGAACTGCCAAACCCATGCTTGCATTGCATGGGTTTCACATACTATTGGGCGTACACTGCCTGTTTTCACACTATGCTTATAAAGAAATATATGTTGAATATATAATCTGTCATCTCACGAAGCTTTTGCTTACCCGTTGACTCTCAATGTTTTCAAGCAAATGAAAAGGTGTAGCTGGACCTTCTTCCTAGGCAATCCATTTCATATCTCGGTGACCCTAGAAGCTAATTTGGTACATGGTCGATATAGCTTTGGGGCTGGGATTTCATGACTTTAAAACAATTCAAAATGTTGTACTAGTTAGACTTATCACTGTAGACATATTCATTTCTTGCTTTAGTGTGGAACTACTTAAATCTAAATTAAGTTATCAATTTTAATTAGCATGTTAATCATTGGGTTGTGTGTTGATCCTGGTGATATCATTTATATCGTTAATACATGAGGACGTTTCAGTTTGGTATCAGAGCATTATTTGAGGTTTCAAGTGTCCGCGAGGACATGGACTCAAACTTAGGTTATGATATTAGAATGGACTCCTAGGAAATGATCCGAACTAAGATAGGATTGACATGGACACGAGGACAAATAAAGGGTAACTGTAAACACTAGGACTCAGAAATAAATGTTCTAAATATTATTTGTTATATTTCAGAACATGACAGGAGATGATATCACTCCTCAACAGATGTTCTAGATGATCAAGATCTCATGGAACAGAACAATGAATTACAAGCCAAAAGAATGGCTGTGCAGGCTCAGTCATTCGCTGATCAATTAAGGGCCAGAGATGAGGTCGAAGCCAAGAGAAGGGCTGATATAAGAAAGGACAAAGAACAACAACAATAGGATGATTATGAAGAAAGGCAAGAAGCCACTGGTTCTTCTAATAAAGCAAAGGGGGTGTAGGTTTAAGGACTTTAAAAGTAACGGGGCATTTACTTTCGATGGGACTGGAGATGTCAAGACGACACTGGAGTGGATTACAATCACAGAAAGAACTTTTAGAATCAGCGACTGCGCTGAAAAGGACATGGTCAGATTTGCAACTGCAATGTTTGAAAGAGACGCAGTTATGTGGTGTGATGTCATGACTAACGTGTTGACGATGGAGGTAGTGTGACACATGTCCTGGAGCGAGTTCACGGAAGTATTCTGTTAGCAATACTGTACTGCCGATGAGAAGCGACGTCTCGAGGCGAAATTTCTAAATCTGACTCAAGGAACAAAGACAGTTACACAATACGCTGTCGAGTTCACTCGTCTAAGTTTGGTCACACCCCTTCAAGTCGATACTGAAGAAAGAAATATATCATGGTTTGAGGCCGGATTAGATAATGAAATTCGCCGAACCATGAGTGGGTTTCGGTATAATACATTTGCTGGTTTACTGGATGGTGCTCGAAATGTGGAGCAGATTGTTTTGTTATCTGGGTATGTCATAGGGTCAACCGCCGTAGTACCGACTCAACCGTTGCTGCCAAAAAGGCAACGGGAATCAGATCATCCTGATCCTCTCCGCAATCAAATCAACCATCTTCTTCGCCAAAGAAAGGAAAGGCCTTTTCGACCAATACTAAAATGAGAGACTATAGGAGGTGCGAGAAAGCGCACTCTGGAGAGTGCAAAACTCAAGATATGTACTGCTTCTGCTGTGGGCCAAGGGACATCACTGGGAGCACTGTCCTCGAAAAGGCGATGCGTGCTACAACTGCCACAGACTTGGCTACTTTGCCAAAGATTGACCACGGCCTCCAAGGGATCAGAGTGCTCAGCAATCAACAACGAGATCTTCTGGAGCTTCCACTGATTGCAGAGTACAAACTCAGAGGGCTCCAACAAGGGCCTTTCAAATCATAGCTGAAGAAGCGAAAGATGACCCTGAGGTGGTCAATGGTACGTTCTTTGTTAATTCCATTCCAGCACGAATTCTGTTTGATTCCGGAGCCAACTGTTCGTTTGTCTCCACTTCATTTGCTCGTCAACTTAATATGCCTACTTCAAATTGAAATTTGTGCTTGATATTGAGACTGCTAGCGATATGTTAGTTAAGGCGAACAAAGTATATAGGAATTGCACTTTACTGGTAGAAGATGTAGTGTTCAATATAGATTTATATCCTATGGAGTTTGGGGAATTCGATGTCATTGAGGATATGGAATGACTTGTCCATAACGAGGCTCCAATTGTTTGCAAGAAGAGAATGATTAAGATTACCACTCCTGAGTGCCGAGACATTTGTGTTTACGGTGACAGACACAAAGGCGACTAATGCCTTATCTCTATAGCAAAATTCCGAAAGCACGTTGACAAGGGTTGTTCTGCTTATTTAGCCTACGCTGTCGATGCAAAGGCTAAAATTAAATCTCCTTCAGCGGTTCAAGTCGTTTCTGAGATTCCAGATGTCTTTCCAGAAGATATCTCGGGATTGTCACCTGATCGTCAAGTGGAATTCCGCATCGATCTCATTCCTGGAGCTGCTCCAATAGTAAAGGCTCCCTACCGATTGGCCCCTGCAAAAATGCAGGAAGTGATGAAACAGTTACAGGAGCTACTTGACAAAGGTTTTATCCGCCCAAGTTCTTCTCTTTGGGGCGCTCCTGTTCTGTTTGCTAAGAAGAAGGATGGCACATTGCGTATGTGCATTGATTACCGAAAACTCAATAAAGTTACAATCAAGAATAAGTACTCATTGCCCCGAATTGATGATCTCTTCGACCAGCTGCAAGGCGCTAGTTATTTCTCGAAGATTGATCTTCGTTCGGGATATCATCACCTCAAAGTACATCCAAACAATATTCCAAAAATGGAATTTAGAACTTGTTACGGACACTACGAGTTTCTGATGATGCCGTTAGGTCTTACGAATGCGTCGGCTGCTTTCATGGATCTCATGAATAGAATCTGCCTGCCAATGCTCGACAAATCTGTCATCGTGTTCATCGATGACATTCTTATCTATACGAAGACCAAGGAGGATCATGCTGCACATCTGAGAGGATTACTAGAGTTGCTGCGCAAATAACGACTTTATGCTAAATTCTCGAAACGTGAATTCTGGTTGAGGCAGGTACGTCTCAACATTCATAACAATCCTTGATCCTTATAGTCAATTATAAACTTTTTGTTAACTTGTTCCACCTAATCATACAATTCAGATCCAATTCTTAGGGCATGTGATATCTGGTGTTGGTATTGCTGTTGGTCCTCTGAGATTCGTAGTTTTCTGGGATTGGGTGGTTACTACCTCCGATTCATCAAAGAATTCACAAAAATTGACGTTCCGCTTACTAAGCTTACTCGCAAGAACGCAACATTCGTCTTGGAAGTTGAACAACAAATGGCTTTTGACAAATTGAAGAAGCTATTAAGTGAAACACAAGTTTTAGCCCTGCCTGAAGGGAACGAGGACTTCGTAGTCTACACCGATGCATCAGGCATGGGTTTGGGAGCAGTGCTGATGCAAAGAAAAAAATGTCATAGCATACACTTCTAGACAGCTCAAACCGCACGAAAAAGACTACTCTACTTATGATTTAGAGCTAACTGTTGTGATCGCTCTGAAGCTTTGGAGACATTATCTATACGGGACCAAGTGTCAGCTCTACACCGATCATAAAAGTCTAAAGTATATATCCAGCAAGAAGCTTTTGAATATGAGGCAACAGATGTCTATTGAGCTGATCAGAGATTATGACTGTGAAATTCTATACCATCCAGGGAAAGCCAACGTAGTGGCTGATGCCCCTAGTAGAAAAGCATACTGCAAGGCGTACTGTTATGCCTTGACCTCTACAATTCTGACGTCAACAATCATAGACGATGTAAGGGCTGCTCAATTGCAGGCCTTAAAGGAAGAAAATATCAAGAACGAGGATGTCAGAATTCAACTACCATTAATGCAAGATGACGGAACAAGACTCAAAGGTGTATACGACAGAATATGGGTTACTATGTTCGGGAATATACGAGATGTAATTGTTGAATAAGCTCACCAATCCATGTTCTCATATCATCCTGGTAGCACAAAAATATACAACGATTTGAAAGCGGATTTCTGGTGGCCAGGGTTGAAGAGAGATGTCGATCAATATGTTGAGAAATGCCGAATGTTTAGTCTAGTCAAAGAAGAGCACCAACAACTCTATGGTAGTATGCAACCTCTTCCTATCCCAGAATGGAAGTCGGACCATATTACTATGGACTTCATAACCAAGCTGCCCAAGACTCGTCGTCAACATGATTCCACTTGGGTCATTGTTGACCGATTAACAAAGTCTGCTCATTTCATTCCCATTCGATAAACTTATTCTTTGGATCGTCTTGCCCAGATCTACACGAATGAGATTGTCATAGGATATGGCGTTCCTAAGTCTATTTTTTCTGACCGAGATAGTAGATTCACTTCTAACTTCTGGGCTGCTCTACAAAACGGTCTTGGTACTCGGGTCTCAATGAGTACTGCTTATAGACTCCACTCTGATGGGCAGAGTGAAAAGACGATTCCGAATTTGGAAGACATGCTTAGAGCCTGTGTCATGGATATGGGTGGTAACTGGGACGATCACCTCCCATTGGTTGAATACTCCTAGTACATTAGTTACCATTCAACCATAAAAATGGCACCGTTTGAGTTTCTATTCGGAAGAAAATGAAGGACTCCTACTTGTTTGAGGGAAACAGGAGAAACGCCTATTGCCGAGCCAGGTCTACTCCAAGAAACAAATGAAAAGGTACAACTCATCCGTTAGTACATGAAAATGGCGCAAGATCGACCAAAGAACTACCATGATCGCCGCAACAAAGCTATACAGTTTCGAAAGGATGATTGGGTCTACTTGAAGGTATCCCCAATGAAAGGTGTCACAAGATTCGTGAAGCAAGGAAAGCTATCTCATCGGTTTGTAGGACCCTTTCGCATCATTGAAAGAGTTAGAAATCAGTCCTATCACTTAGACTTGCCAGAGGAATTATTGGGAGTTCACCCGGTCTTTCACGTGGGATACTTAAGAAAGAGTCTTGTGCCCGAGAGGGAACCATGGACTGACCATTTAGAGATTAAACTTAACAAACGGCAAGAGGTTCGAGGATGAGCCAGAGTGCATACTGGAAACCAATATCAAGAAACTCCGCAACAAAGAGATCAAGATGGTGCTGGTCAAATGGAAGCATCATAAGGAAGCTAACCACACTTGGGAGTCAGAAGAAGACATGATGAACAAGTACTCAAGTTTGTTTAGCGCAGCATGACTTCGCGGACGAAGTATAGGCGTGGTGGAGCCGATGCGGTAACATCCCTAATTTTAAGAACATGTAAATTACAATATTAGATTCAATAAATGTTATAATGGATTATCATTCAGTTTAGCAAATTTCTTTCAGAAAATTTAAGTGTAAAAAACAATGAGGAGAAATCCTCATGGTTGTCTTTTGAGCAATCATAACCATGAGAAACCGATTTAAAATCGGTAAAAATGAGAAAATACAAAGTTAAGGGATGTAAAGTGCAAATAAGGCAAACTAACAAATAAAAGAGAATAAAGGTTCATTTACACATTTCACACACACACTCTCTCTAACTCTCATCGTCTCCCTCACTTTCTCACTAAAACTCACCGATCCAATTCAAGAACCCAAAATTTCTTGGAATCAAATGTTATAAATGTGGAATCAAGCTAATTGGTAGGAAATATAGTCAATACAACAAACGATTTGAGGTAACATTTATTTAAAATTCATGAAATTGAAGAAATTGTGTTCGGTTTTCATAAAAACCGAATCATTGATTCTGGTTTAGGTTGTTAATGCATGTATCATATTCTGTGGATTACTTTAAATCGAGCATTGTTGAAGCTATATACCAAATTTCAAATTCAGATTCAAGTTCTAAGTATGAATTTGGAAATTAGTGTGCCTTTTAGTGTGTGTGTTCATCGCCTATTGATGAAAATTGGACAAAAGTGGACTGATTCAACATATTCATGTTATGTTTTAAGTTATAAAGTATTAAAATAGTACTAGTAAGTTCATATATGCAATTTTAGACACAGAACTTAATTAATTTAGTTTAGGAGCAGTACGTCTGGCTGAAGACGTAAAAGTTAGCACTATCTGGGAGGCAACTCAGAGTACTTTGATTAAGTGATTTTATTTATTTTTAGTGTTTTTATTTGCTTATGTGTTAATTACGTGTACCCAATTTAAGTTGGGGAGGATTCACCCTCCCGAACTCAGTTATGTTTAGGTATCAATTAAAATTTAGGTTTTAAATTAAATATTAGGATACAACATCAGAATTTAGAAATTTAAGCACGCAACAAGAATTATTTTAACCCGATATTTTAAGCGTAAGTTGGGGAGAGTACCCATAAGAATTTTAAAAATTGAAGAAATGGGTTTAGAGACAAGTACGCGCCCTAGATCAAAAATCTGGAGGCCCGGGCGTAGGGGGGTGCAGCCCTGCGCTTGCCCTACTCCCCAACGCAGTTAAAATTTAATATACATAGCCCTACGCGCTAAGTGTCACAAACCCTAGAAAACAGTTCCAGAAAGGGTGATCTTCGATTTTCTAAGCCTAAAACCTCTAAAATAACGGCTTTTTACGTCAAATCATCAATCCAACGCTAGTTTTTCTCAAGGATTAGCAAGGTATACTCTATTTAATGCCCTTAGCTTCATTCTACATTAGTTTATTATAGCTATATCATGCATGCATGGGATGAAATTTTTGGGGGTTATATTATTTTAATAAAGGGTTAATAATAATTTTATATATACTCATTTGATTAATATAAATATATTGTTGCAAAACTTTTTTTAAAAATTGTGGGTTTTTTTTTCTATATATGCTTTTTTTTTTTTGAAAATCTTTGTCTAAAGGGTTATTCTCAATTTGTTAAAATATTTATTTATTTAAGTTCATGCATTTGATAGGATTAGTTTGGGCTCACAATGTTGGTGAGACTTAGGATTAGATTCTTTAACAAGAAAAAGGGTGTTTAAGTATCATGCATCATTCATGTAGGAAACCCTATTTTAATAATCCTTAGTCATTGCATTTTGAATTGTTGATGTCAACCCAATATCATGCCAACGGTAACCGTTCCGCATACACCCAAACCCCTATAATGAGAACCCACAACCTTGAAAATGTCCGCTTTGAGAAACCTCTCAATGTGGAATTCCCTGAAATACCCCAAACACTAATAATGGCAAACCACCTAGGTTCCTCATTGAGCGTACTTTAAAAGAGGCTGATTTTGATGACTTTGGCATTATCGATTCGTTTGAGCCTTTGGGGTGGGCTAGAGCTGTTATGTGGTAGCTACCTTACATTGACACTAGTTTGATCCAACAATGGTTCGCCACTATGCGTAGAATAGAGAAAGTTGAGGATCATGACTTTGAGCTTGTGGGGATGGTGGGAAATAAGAAAGTGCAATTCTAGGAAGAAATTAGTTGATGAGTTTCTTCTCGACACTGAGAAACCACGCCCTATGGAAATCTGGACACTAACCAATAACCAGGGGAGTAGGATGCGTAAAATCAATAAGTGGACTAACCACTGGGACAAAATGATAGCTACGGTTTTTGGAATCCCTGTTAGAGATGCCCGGACTTACACTGCTTTTAATAGAGGAGAATTATGCCCTTTGGCTAAGGTGATGTGGAAGTTAGTTATTTCTAACGTGCTTCCACGTCACGAAGACACTACCAATGTGAGACCTCAGGAGATCTTTTTGGTACACGCACTCATGACCGGATACCCGACTTTGTCTTTGGGGTATGTTATCATGCAAAATATGTGGGAGTGTCATGTAACGTGTCAGGGAGTGATCACTGTAGGATGCTTACTGTGCTATTTGTTATAGAAAAAGTAGTGTCAAAAGAATTACCAATTAGGTTCATTAACCCGAATATCACGTGGTGTACGAGGATTACTATGATAGGGTTAGTATTTGAGCGCACCGAAGTTGGATTCCAAATCCGTTGTCCTAAAATCGCCAAAGTAAGCCAAGTCCCATTTATTTCCCCTGAATACCCGACTGAAGGACAAAACAGCAAAGGAAAAGCCAGAATGGAGGTAGACGAAGAAGATGAGAGACCATGGAAAAGGATCGAGACTGTCAATATTTTATGGGATCAGGTTGATAACCTAGAGGGAATAGTTGGAGACTTGGTAAGCACGAACGACATGTTGCTGAAAGAAATAAAGACGCTTCGAGGAGGCCAAAAGAAAAATTATCAGCTGCTTCAAGTGCATTCCGATTGGCTCACCAATATCGAGATGAAAGTTGGAGAATTAGAAGAAGTTGTCGCTCCTCCAAAAGAATTTTAATTTATTATTTGAGTATGATTGATTTGTTTGTTGTGTGAGAAACATTAAGTTTGGTTTATTTTTATTTTTTGGTGTAGTTTGCTTTTATTTGTAATGTAATCGTACTTTATTTGGTTTTATTTTTAAAAGTGTGGTGTGTTTATTTTATTTGAATTATCGAAAGTTGAATTTTATTTGAATACGTTTGAGTTGATTAAATTTATTGGTTATGAATAAGGAATGTGTACCGATCTATCTGTCAAAGTTATTAACTGACTGACTAATTCTAACGATAAGTTAAATAATTAATTTAGCCCCCAAAAAATTTTTAGACCACAATTTATAACAAAAATTAGAGACATATACAGCCTCGCGTACCAAAACAGTAAAAACTTGAAAATTTTGCAGAGTTGGAAAGGGGGGGGGGGGGGGGCCCTGCACTGGCCCTATGCCTTGTCGAGATTAAAACCCAATTCAGCTTCATTCTTCATTATCACAAACCCTAGAACCTTCAACCTACGGCTTGGTGTGCGACTACACTTCCTACATCCGATTTTTGTGTTAAAAAGTTGCAAATCTAAGCCTAAAAACAACCACATTATCATCTACAATAAAGATTTAGGCTAGAAACATCTTCCTTGTGAGTATTTGCACTCATCTTGAAGGATTTTGGGTGTAGAAGGGGTTAAGAAAAAAGCTAGATTTTTATCATCTTCAACCTTCCAATCACCAAGGTTAGTGTTTTTATTGAGTAAATGCAAGCCATTTCATACTTTTTGAGAAAAAATGTAAGCTTGAGATTCATGGTCATCCATGGAGTTTAAATGGTGATTTTCAATTTTTAGAGTCAAACTATGTGAAATTGCATGATTTTGATGATAACCTTGATGAATGTTTGATGAGATATGTATTTACTTGTTATTTTAGTTAATTTGTCATGGTTAATTTTTAGAAATTAATTTTGATTTATGGAGCTGTTTACCTAAATGTGCATATAATGTATGAATTATAAAAATTTTGGTGCTTAGCTAGAAAAGGAGTTTACATGATAAATGGAATTTGATTGATAAATTAGTATGCGTTTGACATTTAAATTATTGGCAAATTATAGACTATATATATATACACATCTAAATTTAATTGAGCGTAATTGTGAAAAATTTAAATTGCATAGTTTGATTTATCTCATACATATTGTGGTGGGTTGGCAAAATTGTAGATGTCGAGGATAACGCGTCAAAGAACCCAACATGTCAATGTGCCTATAGATTGGTCCCCAAACCTTTTACTTTCACAACACCCCGAAAATGTTAGAACACGCTTATTCCTATATAAAAATTACTCGACTAATGTGTTAGTTGAGAAGAGGGTTAGGAGAGATGACTTTGAGGATTATGGGATTCCATACCTTTTTGACTTTCTGGGTTGCGAGAGTGTGCTTGATTTGGGCGGCACCGATATTCATCAAGCCGATGTTGTAGAGTGGTGGCTGTCTACCCTACGAAGGGAGACGGGTCGTTCGCCTAACGATTTTAGACTTTTAGGAATCGTCCATGGTAGGGACGTGGCGATCGATGCACAAATCGTTCGCCAATTATTTAATGTAGATACGGGGGTAAGTAATGAAGGGTCTAACCAACGTGGGTATGAGTACAAATCTGAGTCCCAGTTGGCCTTTACAGACATGACTTGGTTGGGTGAGTGGACAAAGCAAGTAAGTAAGGTTTTTATTCCATCCTTTTTGGAATTCGAGTCCTCCTCCTCTTATAGATGTAGTGCATTAACCCCAAAGTATAAGATGCTTCACAAGATCATTGTGAATAACATCTTGCCTCGTGATAGTGACTTGTTTAAGGTCAGACATAGAGATATCACGGTTCTGTACACCCTTCTTAAGGCAAAGCCTAGACCGTCCTTCGCATGGACAGTCATGAATGATATATGGGCAATGTATGATACTCGAGAGAGGACGATCGTCCCCCATGCTGGGTTGATCTCAAAATTTTTGAGAGGACGGGTGCACCTTCATCCGAATCCCTGGTCTCCCCTGTTTCGGTGACGTATATTAGGGCCGCCATGTTCACTACCTTGATTTTTAGGGAAGTTGATGAAGGGTTCGAGATATTCGACAAAGAGACAAATCAGTCGTATATCGAGGACTATACTGAGGGTGTGAGGAGAGAGAGAGAGAGAGAGAGAGAGAGAGAGAGAGAGAGAGATAGAGAGGAGAAGTCCGCTAATGAAGCGGAAGTTTGGCACAAAGAGCTGAAAAGAGGGGCGTCTACCTCGCACAGTCGAGGTAATGACGATGTTGATTTTGACCGCGTCATGAGGCGGTTAGATGACTTAGTAGTGGGTCAAGGTGAGTTCCGGGAGGAGGTGACCCAGAGATTAGACGAGATGAATGGGCGAATGACCCATATTTATGACAGGGTCGATCACTTGTCGGGTCGGGTAAATCAACTTCAGGACGGGTAGACCGCACTGGCATATCAAAATGCCTATTACCAGCACAATAATTGGGCATACTGGGAGGTAGTTCGACATCATGAGAACTCAGTAGCCGGTATGCCATATCAGTCATAAAATGATTACAGGATGCCCAACTATCAGTCCTACGACCCAACCGTAGACACTTATCTGCGCTATCCGGCGCATGGCAGGCAGGATCTACCAGACCAGATCCCTACTCAATTGGTTCACCCTACAGCACAATACCCCACAGGCCAAAACCCGTATATCGACTTTTTCAACAGCGTATTCGGTCCTCCTCCGCCTCCTCCATTCGAATGATTGGCTACCATCTTTACTTGTTCTTTGTTCTTTATTTTTCTATCTTTTCATTTATGTTATTTCTGTAATGCATTTAATTTCTTTATCGTTAGTTTGGGTTATTTTTAGTTTTTAGTCGAGTCCTATTAGAGTTTTAATGTTTATGTAGTCTATCTTATCTTCCCTAATTGAGTCTTATTTGCCGATCAGGCCGTGGAACATGATGATAAATCGTAAATACATGTACGAGGGAATTGGCTAGTGTTGATAGGATATTCTATAATTAAGAAAAGAGTCGTAATAATAATTAAGATTTTTGCTATTTAAAGTGGGTCAAGTATGTTAAAATTTATTTGCGCTTAAATATAAGTAATGTGTCAAAAGACTTTGGAAACTCATGCAATAAGGGGGAGAACTTAATCATGTTTTTAGCCTATAAAATGAGTTAATTAACCTAGATTGTTCGGGAAACTAAGTCCGTAGGGGTACCATTCATGCCTAATCCCCTAAAACCGTCTGGTTTGAGAGTGATTGACTGAAATCTCGCTACATGGACCATCTAGATAATTTGAGTTGGAAAGAATATAGATATAAGCATGGTATTAAAAAAGAAAAAAGTTGTTGAAAACATGCATAGAGGGAAAAAGATGGTCAAAAGACCCACCTGTGTTAAGTTTCGTAACGTTGAGCTAAAAGGGTAATTCCAAGAGTGAGATACATTATATAAATTCTAAGGGAAATACATTTTAACTGAAAAAGTCTTTATTTTACATGTTAAAATTTTAATGCATTAGTGCGAAGGCTAGCTTAACATAGAGTTCCTAGAGTTACTGCTAATACATGCCCGGTACATACTTAGTTCTGATTCCAAAGGCTTGTTCGGAGACGACCAAGAGTTAAGTTGAGGAGGTTTGATGTGACTATAATTTTATGTGTTTCGGAGTCATTTTATGTTCGTTTTAAGCACCGAGACTTTGTAACTTTCATATTATTACTCCAAATTTATGTTTCAGGGTCAATAGGTCAAATGGAAGCAGCTCGAGAAAATTCAGAGCGAACCAAGCCAGAGGGGGCGCAGCCGCGCAGGCCTGCGGCACCCTACGCTGCAAAACAGAAAGACTAAGAGTTAGAGAGCACTTCCAGTGCAGCTCAGCATAACCTTGGCCGTGCCCCAGGCACAGGGGGGCGTAGGCCTACACCTGCCCTACGCTTGGTCGGCGCAAAAACGCATTTTCAGCCTTAGAAACCCTAAATCCACTTCCTCTATAAATAGAGGTCGATGGTGATCATTAGAGAAAGTCCCGAGAGTGTTAAAAAGAGTGTAGAAGCCCTGCCGGAGTGGATTCACAATACAAGTACAAATATGGTGGTTTGCAAGCTTACAACTATGTCACCAATCAACACCATTGAAGAGCATACGATGAACGGCTAAACACCATAGTCGTTTGCGGAGGATCTACGACTAAGTGTTACTTTACTTGAATTTCAATATATGTTTTGATGTATTTGCGTTAATTGAAATACTCTATGTGTATTTAAATGATAAGCATTCGGTTATGATTATGATTGTATGTTTTGATTGGTAAAAGCAAGATAGTTCATAGTGGTATTATTATTTGTGCCGAGTCCATTAGCTTAGGGATTAAGACAAGTAATGAATATTGCATGCGCTATGCCGAGAGTTATTGGTTAAAACATGTATGATTTATTTAATCGCGCAGTCAATTATATCAATGTGATTTTTGCATGAAATTCGAGTGGGTAATACATAGGCCGTAGTGATTCCGTGAATGGTTATCTTTAATTTACTTCGTTAGTTATTTGCCGTTAATTTTAGTCACAATTTAGTCGTAAGTCATTAATCCAAACAAACATCCAATTCACTCGATTCATAATTTAAGTGCTTTCAATAAACTTACAAAGCTAGCCGATTAACTCTAATTACATACGCACTCCCTGTAGGTTCGACCCTTACTTCTCTAAGCTAAATAGTAGATTTAAAGATTCTTTCTGCAGGTCACAACGACGGCCCGTCAAGCTTATCAAGCTTCTTTGGTTCTTTATAATCAACTCTGTGATTATCCAATTCAGTTAAGAGATGATAGAATCAAGTGATCACTTCATCCAGACTCTCGTTCTTCAAGCACTTGAAGATTGCAAACTGTTGCTTCAGCAAGTCAGTTCATCCCTTCGTTACTTGTGGATTTCCCTCATACCTTCACTCCAAAGCCTCCCAAAGTTCTTTTGAGGTCCTGTGGTGTTTGAAGGTATGTAGAATCTCCAGTGGCAAAGACACCTTAATTGATGATAAAGCCCGATTCTCAGCTTCATAAATCTTCTTATCCTCATCCTTCATCTGTTGATAAGATATTTCATTCTGCCCTCAATCTCCTGAGTTGGGTGTACATACCCTTCGTAGATACAGATCCACATTCTCGTGTCATTGTACCGCGAAATCTGCAAATCCGTCCTTCCACCAATAGTAGGCCTCAATTTTCATGAACTTTGGTGGGGATTTCGATTTACCGACTTCATTATCCATTTCCATGAACCTGTGTAGACCTGTCATTCTCGAAAACTTTTGTTCACGAACTTATTTTATTAATTTTTTAAAATAAATTTGAAACAAGTTCGTACGGACTTATAATAAGTTCGTACGAAGTTACAATTAAATTCGTTTTACCAAATTAAATTCGTATGAAATAAAGTTCGTGATGACCAAGTTCGCAGTGACTATGTTCGTGAATCCCTAATTCCTGACAAGTCCGGTATTCAAGTTCATAAAACCCTGAATTCTAACAAATTCGTGTGCCGCAAGTTCGTGAAGGAGCCTAATACTGACAAGTTCGTGCGCCGCAAGTTCGTGAAAGTGCCAAAAAATCAAAATTTCCAAACACTCAGATTAATTCAACATTTTTAAGGCTAAACACGATGAATCCAACTGACTAGATGAACTTAGATGATTTTAGATGAATAAAACTACTTAACGAAACCCTCTGATACCAGTTGTAAGGTCCGTGCCTATCGGATGTATCAAGGCGTTGGGGCATCAAACGAGTGCGGAATGCTCGTTTAACGCTAATGGATCAATCACAAACAATCACCCGGAAAAACGTAGCCAAACACGATGCTAGTTGAACGTAATATCAACCCGAAAAGATGTATCGCTCCTCTGGTCACTTTGCTGCTCTCAAATTCATCTGGAATACTGATTCTCGAAGTTGACTAAAATTCTTGAACATAAGTTCATGATATATACGTTAAGTTCGTGCATGGCCCAACCCCACAAACTTATAAGTTCAAGCCCATGCAGTTGAGTTCGTATGATCTTATCATCCATAAGTTCATACCTCACGAACTTATCAGCCATAAGTTCATACCTCACGAACTTATCATCCATAAGTTCATACCCCACGAACTTATGAACTTATCTAGCAATAATGAACATAACATGCAATCATGAACTTAAGACATAAACATTAACATAAAATCATGACTTGTATTAATAATGCCCTATCTATTACAATTAACTATCAATAAAAAAAACTAGACTGTTGTCGTCAGACCGGGTGTACCAACAAGAACTGATGGTGAATACCCATGGATCGTAGGAAACTTTTTATTACCGAGTTCTTAAATTCTATGTCGTTGTCTGATCGGATTGATTGCACTGATTAACAGCTGCTATTGGGTTTCGACACTCTTGACGGAATCGATGATTTCTTGAGCTGTCTCATCCTTGGATCGCAAGAATTAGTCAAGGTATGTTGTGAGTAGTCGTCAACGATAACCAACACATACAGGTTACCGTTTATGCTTTGCATTCTCATAGGACCGCATAGATCCATATGTAGTAACTCCAGAACTCTTTTCGACGATGGTTCGAGCTTTGGCTTGTGAGATGATCTCTTCATCTTTGCTTCCTCAGTTGCTTCACACAAGTGATCTTTTTCGTATAGGAGTTCTGGGAGTCCCTTAACCAGTTGTTTTGCTGCCAGCTTGTTCAGATTTTCAAAGTTAAAATGCGATAGCCTCCGATGCCATAACCATGAGTCCTTTGAAGACGCTTTTGATAAAAGGCAAATACTATTCTTGACCATAAGCTTAGCAACATCCATGGTATAAAGGTTTGAGTTGTGGGAACCAGTTAGGATTTCATTTCGGTCACCGCTCTTGACACTACAGTTCTTAGCCATAAACGTATCTTCTAGCCCTTTGTCACAGAGTTGTCCTATGCTAAATAGATTATGTGATAACCCTTCAACATAGTCAACGTCCTTGATTACTAGATTGTTCAGAACTAAATCCCCGTATCCGTTAATTTGAGTGTGGTTGTCATTTCTGAACTTAACTGTTCCACAGTACTGTTCTACGATATTTGATAGCAACTCTTTTCTGCCAGTCATGTGCTTGGAGCAACCCGAATCCATGTACCAAATGGATTTTTTCAGTAATGAAAATTGGTTACAATGATGATCCTTAGGCATATGAAACAAATCCATGGAAAATTGACATGCAAACCGTGTTCTGAACCGAATTGTTCAGAAAACATGATGTGTTAATAACGTGTCCTGTACAATGTGCACAGGAGCCAAACATATCAATTTTAGTATGAAATTGCACATAAAGTGATTCCCTGAAGAACGGGTCCTAGTCTGAGTTAACTAGAAGCCATATCATTGAGGTGCGGGTCTTGATCTGAAGTACCCAAGAACCATCTACATTAAATCACACAAATTTGGGTATCCATATTAGGATGGGTCCATTTTGGTTAGGTGTTCCAGAATGTATATGTCACATTCACAGTTTTAGGAACCTATGTTGCACTTTTGTCTAGTCTAGATGCAGAACCTTTTGGAATCCATTTGTATTTGGATCGAACTGGCTTTGAAATCTCAGGCAATGAAGATGCCTTTGGTTTTGGACTTTTTGAAACCTGTTTTGTATTTGCTTTTGGTGTAAGCCTAGGCAAAATACATGAATCAATCTTTAATGAGGTCATTGATGCACTATTTTTAATTTTCCTTTTACGAATTCGTTTTTCTGGGAATGACACATATTTATTCATTTCTGGCACATGACGTCTAAAATAAGTAGGACATAAAGCAAACATATCAGCAAATAAATATTTCAAACAATACAATGAATCCGTTACAAAACAATCATTGTTTTCTGAGATTACATTCAATCTATCTCTAGAAAAAAACACACATGGCATTACAACCTTCTTCATGAAAAAACTGGAAAAATCATGCATTGTCGTTTTGGGATCTTTTTTCACATGAATAGTAGGTACAAAACAGTGAGAGTCATTATGTTTGGAAAGCTTAAATTTAGAGAGATTTCCTTGGTGAGTGGGTTTCTTGGAAGACTTTGATTTGACTCTTAGCCTTCTTTGAAACCTCAACTTTTGAAGATTTTGAACACTCACCTTTGAGAATGATTACAGGAACTTCTATCATGGCTTTACTTTTGTCTGATGATGTATGTAAGACTTTGGCAGGCGGCAGAGTTTTTGAAGCTTTTAAATGAGAACTTAACCTTTCAGAAACAGTGTCAAAACGTTCTTTGTAAATGGGTAGTTCTAGACTTTGTTTAGAACTTTGTTTTACCAATTTTTCCTTGCTTGTGAGAAGAGCTTCTTGACTTGTAGAAGCTTTCTCACGAGTTGTACTTAAATCCTTTTCTAAAACATTTATTTTATGTTGAAGAACATTGGTAGGAATGTAAGGATGATGAATTAGTTTAACAGGTTTGACTTTCATTTCAGTTGATGAAAAGCTAGAAAAGAAATCATCCTCTAGAGTGGGTACTCTATAAGGATAACTGTTATTTAGCTTATCATATTCAAAAGACATTTGCCTATTTTCATTTTGAGTTCTCATCTCCTCCTCTTGGGTCAGGTCTTCTTCTGATGAGTGATGAAAGAAGGCCTGATACCCCCGTCCCACGTATCTTCTATTATACATCATAGGTACAACCGATTGAGCATTGTTCAAAAACAAAGGTTTTTATAACCGGTTCCTTCTTTGGAATGATAAAACCTAGTTTCTTTTGGTTGAATTAGATGAATAGTTTGTTCAGTCTTACCCCGTTTTAGAAATTCATCATCTAGGGTTTTGATCCATGAGTACAAACCTATTCTCTCTTTTTCAATCATTTTGAATTTTCTCTCATTGTCTACATTTTCCACGTTTAAAGCCTCTAATCATTTGGTAAGAACAGACAGTGTTCACTTCAAGGAATTCTTTTCCTTAGTAATTGTATCCATACAAATCTTAAGTGAAGTATTCCTATCCTCAGCCATTACCTTTTTGCGTAAAAAGGTTTATACCAAATTATGATCGTTTAACCATTTTTTCTCATACGTGTCGGATGTTTCTTTTAGTGATTTGGCCAATTGTTCCGCTTTGACACACTTTTCTTTTTCCGCATTATATTGTGCTTCTAACTCAACTATTTGTGTGTGCCTTTTACATTCACTTTGAACAAATTTAGCATTTAAAGACTTATGAAAGTAAAAGGAATATGCCTCATTCGTCTCAGAATCTGATGCAGAGCATTTTTAATCCCCAGACTTCGCCATCAGACACGCAGTTGGATCTTCAGTGTTTTCCCTTTTACAGACTTATATGATTCAGAATCGGAAGTAGTAGCACAGTCCGCAAACCCAATTAGGTCCCTGTCGTCCTCATCATCAGATTCCTCATCTACCCAGGGCCATAGCATCAGCCCATTTTTTCTTCAAGACCTCGACCTTTCTCTCGTAGTAGCCCAGATCACGCTCGAATTGATTCTTGCATTCTCGAGCAAAATGACCAGGTTTCCAACATTTATAACAACCTCAGTCATCCGATGATTTGGGCTCGTCATTTCTAGGTCTGTCATCTCTACGTTCATGCCTTTTCTGAATGTGGTGGGAGTCCCAACTATCCTCACAGCGATCATGCTCTTGCCTATCATCGTTTCTCTTATCGTCATGCCTTTTAATGGAGATCATCTCGATAATCCCTTCGATCATCTCATCTCTCTCTCATTTCATCATAACGTCTGTCATCTCAATCATCTCTCCTCTAGTCATCTCGGTTTCTATCCTCCCTATCATCTCTCATGTCCTCTCTCCTCTCATTAGAAAACCTTCGTGGGCCAGTTTCATATCTAAGTTGATTATTGGACTTATTCTAATAGAAACACTTTTGTTGAAGGGGATTCGAAAAACAGGGCATTTGTTCAAGAATGCCTGCCTCTTCAGCATCCAGAGGCTCAGGCATTTGAGTTAGGGAATATGGATAGTGAGAGAAGGAACCAGCTTGGTTGTAGTACAGCAAATGTGATGGGTTTGGCTGTGGTTCAAGACTGTGTGTTTTGTTCAAAAGTAAAGCAAGGGAACTTGTGGGTTCTGCATCTTGGTTCACAGTCAGCAACAGGGAAGCAAGAGTGTTAGCCATCTGTTTGTGAGAGTCTACATCTCCCTGGTATTTCTTGAGTTCCTTAAACACCACATTTATGGAGACGACTGTGATATCAAGAGCTCTTTTAGTTGGTCTACTAGCAAGTGCCCATTCTGGAGGCAGAGAAGATATGAACTGGATATTAATGTCATCCTGTTCCTTGTGGATGTGTAGCTTGTTTAACTCAATCAGAGCAGTGCAGAATCTGGTAAAAGTTCTCTAAATGGATTCTCCATCCTTTGCCCGAAACTCAGAGAATTTGGCCTTGACTTCTTCATATTTGGCCCTGTCATTCAGGTCGGGCCCAATCATTTGCATATCAAGTTCATCCCACATTTCTTTTGCTGACATTTTGCTGTCAACACCGACCAGAATTTCAATGGGAAGGGTCTGATAGAGTAGGTATTCTGCCTTGTAACGGCGGCTTGTCTCTCTCTCTCTCTCTCTCTCTCTCTCTCATCCTCAGGATCGCGGACTTCCTTGGTTGCTCGAATTAGAGGAACTGCAGTCGTAACTGTTGGAATTTCAGAGTAAATATGATCCATCTTTAATGGATTGGATCATGAGTTTACCCATTGGCTGCATACTGCTGAATTTGAGGAACCGCTTTTTTGATTGCTCATGTTCGTCGGGATAAAGAACTGATTCATCGGGATAGAGAACTGGTGGTCTGTTCTCTAATCCATGGACAAGAGCTTCCCTTGACATGATGATGGTGGGTGATGAGTGCTGATTTAAAAATTGAGCTTCGGTAGTGGAAACTGAAAACTCAGCAGAATGAACCGAAGTTCGGTTGATGGAATGAATTTCGGATGGTGGTCTGAGATTCGGATGATCGTAGAACCAAGTGAAACTTAGGAAACAAATTCGGTTAAGAAGGATCCGAAGTTCGGTTGGGGCCGAATTTCGGATGGAGTGGAACCGTGGGAAATTTTGTAGAACCGTCCAAGTAGAACCGTGGATCCGATGTTAGGATTGTTGGTTCGAATTTCGGATAATCTTATAAGAACAACGTTGAAGTATAGAATGATCCGAGATATAGGTGATCCGAGTTTCGGATGAAGGACCCAAAGTACGTGTTTGATGCGAAATAGCAAGACCCGAAGTAGGATCCGAAATTTTGTCCGAGATTACACTTAGGAATTTTTTTTACTTTTTAATAAAATAGTAGCAGATTAAGGACGAAAAGTCAAATTTTATAAAATGTGTTTTAAAGCATGAAAATGATTCCTAAATGCTCTGTTTGATTTTTAAGCAATAACCGTGAATAATAGCAAGAATAATTCTGATTCGATTTTTCAGCAAATAATAACTAAGAACATGTAAAGATTGAACAGAAGTGCTCGAAATCAATACTAGAATAATTTTCGATGATTATTAAATATTAAAAAACGCAAGAATAGAACATTTAAATAAAGAACAGAAGATTATCGATGATACCGTGGGGTTGATAAAGAACACGATGAAGAATAAGAAAAATCATTTGAAATCCACCTTTTTGGCTCTGATACCAATTGTTGTAGTGGTCCCAATCAATAATCATTCACTCACACACAATAAACAAAGATTTAAATGATCAACAAAGAGAATAACACTCAATCTTTGAAGAACAATGTCAGAGAAAAAGGTGCAGACGTCGCTTTTCTATATTGAAAATGAGTATAATGACAAAAGGTTGGAAACCCTAGGCTTGTGTTTCCATTAACTACATATGTAAGTTTGAAGGGTTTACATTCTACACCCCTCAACTTCTAAATAAAAGAAAACATTACATATAAAGGAAATGAAATTACATATAAATGAAATAACAACTATCTATTACAAAATGGGACAACAGGATTGAAATTTAATGTTTAACACCATGGGAGGAGCCGAATGCAGTCAAGTACTAGAGGATAACGGATCTGATTCTTACACTTTAGACAAGTCTGAGACACCTGAGGTAGATTCAAATCCTGACTCTAATAATGATAATTCAGATAATGATAACTCCTGTGAACTTGAAAGTAAGTTAGTTCAAATGGCTTACATGCTTAAACGTTTTGAAAAATCGTTGAAAGCCGAGGAAACGAATCCCCATTCCTTTGAAAATACTCTAAGAATTTAGCATGTGTTAGTGTTAGAATTTCCCAAAGATAAGACATTCATTTTGCAATTTGTTTTAGTTATGGAAGAAAAATTCAATAAACTTCAGCTTGAAAATAACAAACTTAGTAACACTATTACTGACATAACTAAGAAACTTAAGTTAGCTGAATTAGAATATGCCAATTGTTCTGTAAAATGCAATTCAATCTTTGAAGATGAGTTTCTGAAAAGGGTCAAACAGATCAAACGATTCACTTAAATGAACCAAAAGATACTAATTTTTATAATTCAAAAACTGGTATTGTTGTGACAATCCTATGTATCTTTCGAAAGCAAGATACGTGAATTTAGGGTTGAAAGTGGTATTTTTAAAAGCTTCTGAGAAAGTGGAATTCGAAGAAGATCTGAAAAGGTTGAATGAGGACAAAATGCAACTTGATTTGGATTATAACCTTCTTAATGATAGTTCTAAAGATCCACCAAAAACAGAAGATTTCATTCAGACATATTCTGATAAGGATCTTTCTGAAAATACAATTCTCCCTCAAAATCCGTACATTCTTAATTATGTTCTAGAGAAGATATACTGAATTGAAAATCAAAACTTTTGAGGAAGAACATGTAAAGCTCAAGGCTGTAATTCAAGGTTTAGAATTAAAACCTGCAGAACAGCCTGGACTCAAATCTCAACATGTTCTGAATACTTCTGCTCTTGCAGAAACAGTTAACTCAGAAGAATAATTTGATTTGTTCATGAACTCTAAGGAGGCGTTTGGTTCGCGGAATTTGATGGAATCTGATGGAAAAGGAATGAATTCTTCATTATGATGTGTTGTTTGGTAGTTACAAGAAATGGAATGATGATTTCATATTTTAAAATAATTATCCTCTTTGAAGGAATGTTGATTCCATGATAATATTGATGAAATTTATTTTCCATTCATAAAAATTTCCTCATATCTACCATATTGACCCGACCCGACACGACCTACCCGGCCTACAAATAAGTTATCTACCCCATCCTACCTCACACATCCCACCCCATACCCCACCCCACTCTACACTAACCTAACCTACAAATCTCATCAAACTTACCACATCTCTTTCCACCCTTATAACCCTCGACACCCCACCCCGCCCATACCCTAGAAACATTACCCTACCACCAATCTACCAACACATCAAATGTACATCTTTTCACACCATTATATACACCACCCTATCCTACCGTACCCTATCCCACCTCAACTCACCCACCTCAACTCACCCACCCCGCCCAACTTTCCCAACCATCATTCTACTCATCCATCAAACTTACAACATCATTGTCCACCAATTATATACCCACCGTACCATATATTGTCTCTACCTCAACCTCATTTTCTATCCTATCTTAACATCGACATACTCATCTATCATGAAATATTACATCTCTTCTTACCCTTACATTAAAAAAACATACATTTAAAATATTTTTATTAATAATTTTTTTAAAAGATATTAATAATATATTTTGGTCATTTGTCACAATCATACTTCAATTCCTTTGATAAATTTATAAACCAACCAGAAAACAACAAATGATTTAAATCTGAATTTCATTCCTTTCCTGCCAACCAAACATGCTACAATATTTGGATTCAGACGGATCCATTTCTTTCAGAAATTCCATTCTAGGAGTAAACATTTTGTGAACCAAATGTCGGCTACGGTTCATCCTTCTAATGAAGTTTTCGTCAAGATCGATAAGTGTGTTAAAACTCTTAATGAAAAGGAACTGTTATAACTAAGGGAATAGTTGGTATCTTGAAACAAGTACCTACAACTCCTAAAGTTGTATCAGTTTCTTCACATGTTCTGCAATGCAAATATAAGCAACAGTTACCTTTGCTCCTTCTACATTTGAAAAAGGTGAATCATCATCTTCAAAGGTTACCAATGCAAAGAGTTCAGGTTCTACTCATGGTAAGAAAATTTTGCAGAATAATATGTAATCCAATTCAACTAATTTTCGTTCTTCATTTATATATCAGATGATCCTGTGAAAAGAATATCAAAGAAAGTTATGAGAATGAAGCAGATTGGATAGAAAATGGAGAGAATTCGAAAAGAGTAGAGGATAAAAGAGAGTATTTTTACATATAGCAATAGTTCCTTAGGGAAAAATGTCTGTAATAACGTAGCTACTTAAAAATGTCTTAAATAATCCGGTGCTGATTTGTTGTCATTAAATTCTGTTAATCGCAATGGTTTGAATGCAACATCTTTTTCCATTTCTAATGCGAATGTGTGGATAGAAAAGAACAAGGTTCCCAAGTCTAGACAGAAATGGGTTCCAAAGAAATCAACTTCAAAACCAGTTCCCAAAAGAACTGTTCAAAATTGGATACCAAAGAAAACTGTCCAGAAATGGGTTACTAAAGTTAAGGTAGGTGCTGATACTATAACTAAATTGCACCGCATGTTTTAGCTAACTCTAAAGGACCCGATGTTTAAGTGGGTATCTCACTGTTTACTGCGATTTGTAGGTAAATCATTTTGGTACCTTGATTGCGGGTGATCCAAGCATATGACCGGACAGTGAGACACTCTCACAATTTTAGTTGATAAATTTTGTGGGACTGTTAGATTTGACAATGAACAATTCTGTCTGATCAGAGGCTGTGAGAGTTTGGAGTATGACCAGATCACCATTCAAAAGGTTTTCTACGTAGATGGTTTTTGTCATAATCTGTTTATCATCGGAAAGTTGTGCGATTAACGGTTAGAAGTCAGTTTCAAGGCTAACAGATGTAGTAGTAGATCTGGGGAGGGAAAGGAAATTCTTGCAGGAAATAGAAAGACAAATATGTACTCTATCGATTTGGCCAACTTAAATGTGTGCAAAGATGTCTACTTATTGTCTAAGACATCTACTAAAGAGTCATGGTTGTGGCACCTTCGTCTTTCCCAATTGAACTTCAAAGATCTGAATAACCTTGCCAAAGAAGGTTTAGTCAAAGGCCTTCCAACTCTCAAGTTTCATAAAGAGCAGTTGTGTTCGGCATGCAATAAAGGAAAGATGGTAAGAGTTTCTCATAAGTCAAAGGTTGAACACTCTTCAACAAAACCTTTAGAGCTTCTACACATGGATCTCTGCGGGCCGATGGGAGTTAAGAATATCAACAAGAAAAAAGTATGTTCTTGTATCGTCGATGATTACTCGAGATGCACATGGGTTTTCTTTCTGCGATCCAAATCTGAAGCTACAGAAATTATAATTGACTTCCTGCGCAGAATTCAGGTGAAGTTAAGCTGACTGGCCAGACCATTGGTTCTGATAATGGTACTGAATTTTAGAACAAGTCTTTAGAGACATTTCTTAGTTCCTAAGGAATATCTCATCAATTCTCTGCTGCTTGTACCCCTGAACAAAATGGTGTAGTCGAACGTCGAAACCGCACTCTTGTTAAATCTGCAAGGACTATGCTAGTCTATTCTAATCAGCCATTCTTCCCTTAGGCTGAAGCTGCAACAACCGCGTGTTTTACCCGTAATTGTTCAATTGTCAACAAACGCTTTGGATAGATGCCTTATGAATTAATCAATAAAAGAATTCGTAACGTTAAATTTTTCCATGTCTTTGGTTGCAGATGCTTCATTCATAATGATAAAGACATTTTGGGAAAATTAAGCCAAAAAGCAGATGAAGGAATCTTTATTGGCTATGCCTAAGGAGTTGGTGGCTTTCCGAGTGTACAATAAACGCACGAAGATTGTCAATGAGAGCATAAATGTCAAATACGATGAAGGCATCGTAATGGCTCCTGGACATACTAGTTCAGGACCCCATCCTCAATAGAATACTTCTATGAATTCCACTTAGCATAACGATGATTTGAATGATCTTAACACCTTATTTGAAAATTTCTATGAAAACTATTTTGATAAGGGCAAAACTAATATTTCTAATATGGTTCCTGACAGGGTTACTGAAGATTTCGTTGTCGTTTAAAATCATTCACCACCAGTAGTTTCCGGAGACTCTGTAGTCGTTTCTTCTGACAGTGTTCCACAACATACACCTCCAGAACCTCAAATCTTACCCTTGAATAATCAGACCGCAGAAACCCCTATTCCAGTTGAGATACCAACACCTTCGGAATCTCCTCACCGTCTAGCCTACCTTGATTTAGATCCTAATTAAGACCAACCTCAACCTTGTCCTCATACACATAAATGTACAAGGGACACCCTCCAGAAAACATCATAGGAGATCCCTCTGCGTCCGTTCAAACCCGAAGAGCTACAAACAACGAGTGTCTCTTCTCAAATTTCTTGAGTAAGATCGAAACAAAAACAGTTAAAGAAGCTCTTCAGGACGCTGATTGGATTGTCACAATGCAAGAGGAACTGAATCAGTTTGAACGGTTGAAAGTTCGAAGAATAGTGGAAAAACCGAAGGATAAATCCATAATTCACACTTAGTGGATCTTCAAAAACAAGAAGGATGAACAAGGAGTGACTATCCGTAACAAAGCAAGACTTGTTGCCAAGGGATACAGTCAATAGGAAGGATTGACTATGATTAGACAATTGCACCAGTTGCAAGAATCGAGGCTATACAAATGTTTTTCGCATTTGCAGCTCATAAGAACTTCAGAGTTTATCTGATGGACGTAAAGACGGCGTTCTTGAATGGGGAACGGAAAGATGAATTATATACATATCAGCCAGACCTAGTCGTAGATCCTTTCAAGCCTGATCATGTATATATTTTAGACAAGTCACTGTACGATCTTAAACTAGCACCACAAGCATGGTATGATGCATTATCGCTTTGTATAATAAAATGTGGTTTCAACAAAGGTGCAGTAGACACAACCCTATTGTTAAAAATTCAAGGTCCTGATATCATTGTAATACAAATATATGTACATGACATAAGATTTGGGTCCAAAAACCCTGAATTTTGTAAAAAGTTCACGGTCTTAATGTCACAAATGTTTGAAATGAGCTTGATCGATGAAATAATTTTTTTCTTAGGTTTACAAGTACGACAACTAAGTGATGAGATTTTCATTAATCAGTCGAAATACATTCAAGACATGTTGACAAAGTGTACCATGACCAACAGTACTACAATGAAAACACCCATGGCTCCTGATTCGAAATGGAAACTCGATGAGGACATTTCGGGGACACCTGTAGATGTTACTCATTATCAAGGAATAAATTGTTCATTAATGTACTTAACTACGAGTAGACCAGATATTATGTTTGCTACATGTGTTTGTGCTCGAAATCAGGCGGATCCTAAAGAATCTCATCTGGCTGCTTCTAAAAGGATTCTCAGATATCTGAAGGGTACCCCGAATCTGGGTTTGTGGTATCCTAGGGAATCAACTTTTACATTGACTGCCTTCTCTGATGCTGATCATGCATGTAACAAGATTGTCAGAAAAAGCACATCAGGAGCAAATCTATTTCTTGGTGATAAACCCGACTGCTGGTCATCCAAGAAACAACAATGTGTCTCACTGTTAACAACTGGAGCAGAATATGTAGTTGTATCTTCGTGCTGCTATCAAATGCTGTGGATGAAGAGCAAATTACGAGACTACGGGTTTACACCACAGAAGGTTCCTATATACCGTGACTCTCAGAGTGCAATTTCTATTGCATCGCATCCTGTGCAACACTCTAAAATGAAGCACATCGACATCCGATATCATTTTATTAAGGATCATGTAGAAAATGGTAATGTTCAATTGTATTATGTACCTACTGAATATTAGTTAGCTGATTAGTTTACCAAAGCGTTAGATGAAAAACGTTTTATATTTTTCTTATACAAATTAGGTATGCTGAATCATTAGATTTAAACATTTAGTTGCTACAAAGTATATTTCTTTCAATTTTCAATTGTTTACTTGATTTATTTTACGTTAATCTCTTGTTCTTTCAATGTACTTGTAGGTCCAAAAGGTTTCCCAAGTATGTTACTAAAGGCTGTAGAGGGGGGGTTAATACAACTAATTGTTAAGAACACACTTTTCTCTAAGTTTGTATGTATATATTAACAAGTGTTAATTCGTCCCAATGATAATATTAGCACTCACATTCAACAATAATCACAATAATAATCAACCAATAAGAATAAACACTCAATTATAATTGAATAATATTTAGAGAGTATGAAAAGAAACGGTAGCCGTATATTGATATTGCAAATAAGACAAAACTTGAGAAAGACCCTAGGAGGGTTTCCCTTAAATAATAAAACCAAGTTTGAGGAGTTCACATTTTACACCCCTCAACTTCTATATACATTAATTAAATTACAACTGAAATAAAATACTTGGAAAATATTTACATAGAAATAAATTAAACTAACTATTACAAAATAAAACTCCGCAAGATCAAAATGTATAATGTAACAATCTCCCCCTTTTCGATCAGTGTGGAGGATAACAGACATGCTCTACAGATTCTCGTATGGCAAGGATGATATCAAGTCTTCTAATCACTTGCCGAGTATGCAGCTTGTCATTATTAATTCAACAACGCTTAGGAGATCCGGAATCACATTAGGCCTCCTTTTGAGTTCTGAAATAGTCTGAGCATCATCTTCTGGAGTCTCCAGTTAAGCTCTGCTCTTACTACATGTAGAGTGCCATCAAAATAACAGGGAAGCTCTTCAAAGCGCATGAACCTTTTTTGTCCCTTCTTATTCAAAAATATTATCCCTTGTAGACCTCCCATTAGCACTTTATACATCGGATAATGATCTAAGCCAAAAAAGTCTTGATCCGGAGCCTTGAGACCGACCTTAACCACAAAACTCTCGATGGCCATATGTAAATCTCTTAAGCACGTGATGATTGACATGTGTCTCATGCTTCTGGTTAATGCTGCAAGAGCAGTGACATGACTTAATCTCCCTTTGACTTGGTTTTTCAGCTTATTATGCATTGTCTCAATGTCATCAGGGTTTACAAAGTCAAGATCACTCTCATAGATCTGCTGCGATGACCCGTCTTCTCTTATGATATCGAACGAAGGAGTGAACAGACGGGCTCACTTATAAAGGGAGATGGATGTTGATTTTTTTTTATCTTGGACTTAGACCAGTACTCAGATTTTGGTCTTTTTTCTCTCAGCATCATCTGATTGTATTCAGCTTGTTCAGCTTCAGATGCATCACTGAGAACCATCAATAAGCGTCTACTGTACATGCCTGGCTTCTTCGTGAAAACCATTTTAAATCTTTCTTCGAGATATGGTTTTTGAAATTCTTCAGTAGTAAAGTTCATCAGGAATTCTTTCAGCCCTTGTACCAGAGGTTCCTCAATTTCAGCGGGCGATATCTCGAGCATTTTGTAAACTCGACCCCGATGGTCCAGTTTTAAGGCATCTCTTTCTTTGGCTGAGAGGGAGTGAACTTTGCCCTTCGAAAACCACGTAACCCATTCCAGATCATTTCTATCATGAACAGGAGTTAAATCAGGCCCCATTTCGAAACAGTCTATGGTTCTTGGGCCTGATGACTCGGCAGGTTGGGTGGATGGAGTTTGGACATGTGGGATGTTTTGGACTTGAGGGATGTATATAGGAGTAGGGGTGGATGCTTTTTTGGCTGACAGAATTTCTTCTTCAGGCACATGAGTAGGGGAGTTGAATAAATCAATTGATGATGAAGATTTTTGCGATGATTTTTGCTCAAGCTTGGGTGTTATTAAAGGCTCGTCTCGATCAGTCTCAGAGTCTGAATCTGACACCAAGACGATTTCGACGTTTTCAGAGGGAGGTTCGAACACTACCATTGCCAATGTAAGGACTTTTTCTGTTGTTCCGTCTGGAGCCCCTGCAACTTCCTCCCCACTCTGTTCAGTTTCGGCTCCCCCTACACACTGCATTTCCCCCTCACGCTGTATCCTGGGGCGTTTCTCCCACTCAGGATGACCAGGGTCCTCCTGGTCATCTTGCTTGCGTATTCGGGATTCAGCCTAAGGTCTGCATGTTGATTGCACATTCGAGCTGGTCCATCCTGTTATTCATTTGTTCTTCTACTCCCAGAAGTAGCCTTTTGTGGCTTTCTATTTGAGCAGAGAGAACCGTAATTTGGTCTTGGACGACTGGTGATTTTTAGACTGAAGGGGTACCTGGTGGCAACTCCTGAGTTGCAAAACCCTTACCCTTCAAGAATGAGAGAATGGCGGTATGTTGTTCCTCTGAAGTCGCCTTGAGGGCGTCTAGGTCAGCCAGGAAGACAAAACCGGCATCACAAGGAACTTCTGCTAACATCTCGGTAGTAATACCATGATTGCCTGAAGCTGATTGCATTCGAGTTGCAGCTTCAGGTCTTCCTTCCATCCTTTCTGCCTCCCCAATAGGAAGTGTAGATCCGGAAGAAACTGGAGACACCAAGGAGGCATCTCGAATTCGTGGGGATGCCACGGAGGCATCGTGCATAGTTCTGAATGGGTCAGAGACGATGCGTTCTCAATCATCGGTCTCTGGCCACTCTCCATCATCTCCCTCCCTCACTATGGACATCTCCCACTCCGCTGTATGTTGGTACACCCAGTGTGACGATAGCAGTCTAGTTTGGTAATAGATAGTCATTTGTAATAGATAGGGCTTTATTAATACAAGTCATGATTGTTTGTTCATATTTACGTCTTAAGTTCATGATTGTGTATTGTGTTCATGATAAGTTCATGATTGTGAGATAATTTCATGAAGCTATGATCCTACGAGAATAACTTTATGAGGCTACGAACTTATGAGAATAAGTTCCTGACCATAGGCTACGAACTTAAGGCACTTAAGTTCGTAAGAACTTAGTCCTGATAAGTTCATACAACTTATCTGCATGGGCTTTAATCTATAAGTTCGTGGGCTTGGGTCATGCACGAACTTAAGGGTTTTATCATGAACTTATTTGTGTGATTTCATAAACACTTCGAGATTTCACTTTCAGATTCGTGAGAGAGCTTTCTAACCAATTTAGAGAGTTTTGCAGCTTTCCAACGGATCAATACATCTTGTGGGGTCGATACGTGTTCGGCTAGCATCTTGTTCAGCTCCGTGTTTTCCTGTGATCGATCCGTCAATGTTAAACGAGGATTTCAAACTCGTTTGACGCCATCACGCATTGATGGATTCGTAGTGTGTGGACCTTACAGAGATCTCCCACTCCTCCCATGTACCCATGATATTTTGTATAGTTGCCTCAACGCCCTCTGCCTCACTCATTCGTTCCATACCTTCAGATTGGCTTGGCTCTGTCGGTTTTGACAGAGACTTATCCGGATACACTGCCCTGAAGTATTCCCTTACCCGTTCCTCTAATAGATCTACCAGATATAGCAAAGACAGCGGTATGTCCATCACCGAGACATTTGCAGTTTCCTTTGGAATTTTGACTCTTTGTAGAGCCACAGTCTTATACAAGTCTGCTTCAGGCCTTTCATGGATATCATCATTGTTGTCCATGGCGAATTGGATGAAGAGCTGTAGGAATCGTTGAAAACGAATGAACTTTCTTTCTCATTTTGTACCTCTGTCTTGGACTGCTCTTTTCAGCTCCTCAAAAATAGATGACGCATAGTCCTAGTGCCTATCATATGCGAAAGCGACAGACATCACCAGTACATGAATAGAGGCCGAATCGTGTCCTGAGTGCTTACCGGTGAACCACTTATTGATTACGTCAAAGAAGACCATCTAGTGAGACTGGAGTTGCTTGGTCTTGAACTCGGAGGGTTTTGACAAATTTCCATCATAGGCGATGGAGATGATTTCTTGCAAGGTTTTGCTTGGGTTGGGATGTGGGCAAAGGCATATTTGATGACAAAATAGTTTTTGGTGGGTAGGAAAAGAATATGGCGGATGGCTGGAAGGGTGAGTCTATTGGTACTGAGTC
This sequence comes from Centrapalus pauciflorus, assembly GCA_020465985.1. Lineage (NCBI taxonomy): Eukaryota > Viridiplantae > Streptophyta > Magnoliopsida > Asterales > Asteraceae > Centrapalus > Centrapalus pauciflorus. Next base: position 406,817 of record JAANYP010003164.1, read on the forward strand.
TATCTTTGTGGTAAAATGAGGTACTGCCTCATTGACAAACGTTAGATGGTGCCTGAACTGTTGAAGCTATACGATTGGAACAGAGATTGTTGCGGTTAAAGAGTAGAAAATGGGATGGACTTTGACGATATCAAAGGTGATATCCTCGACTTCAACACGGAGGAATGATAGATCTAGTTTCTAGTTGTGGGGGGCAAATTTAGTGAACAGATCAGATGAAAGCAGTGATTCCTTCGGCAATTGGTCGTTGTTGTTTGGGATGGGAGGATGGGGAATGGTGAGGGTTATTTGGGAATCCATAAGTTCTGTAAAGAAAAATGCAACACAGTTAGATTAACAGACTTGTGTAAAAGTGATTCAATGATATTAAGTCTGAAATAAGTGTGAATTTGAACCCGTGTATTCTGTTTAAAGCATCGGGATTTTTATCAATAGAATGTAACTTCCATAGAATAAAATCCAAAGTCAATCGTTGAGAGACCAATGTTTGAATTGACGTGTTCACTCAAACACTTATTTTAACTAGAACCAATGGTTCAAAGGACATGGAATGTTTTTTTATGGTTTTTGATTTAAGTGAAATGCAAAAATGAAAAAATGAAAAAAAATTGAAAAAAAAGAAGCTAAGTGTTAAAATTCGGGTGAACCGAATTTCGGATGAACACTGACCGAATTTAGGGTGTCGTAGATAATCGGTTGTTTTGATCCGAGTTTCTGGTGGGGTAGAAACTCGGATGGAATGATGCATGAAACAAGTGAAAATTTAAAGAAAATTAAGTGTGGAATAAATGGTGGGGGGTTGAACCGAAATTTAGGTGGATCCGAATTTCGGGTGAAAGAAGCTACAATGAACACTTAGCCTACAAATGAATTTTCAAATTTGAGAGTGGGCCTGAAATTTGTAAGGACCCAAATTTCGAGTGGTCCGATATATACACTTATTATAAAGTATAAAAATTTTCAGGATACAACTGAATTTCGGATGAATCGATATCCGGGTGGAACAAAAAGTTATGTACTTTATAAGTGCATTTGTCAGGTGATCAGAATTTCGGATGAAACGAAATTCGGATGAGGCCCATGAAGTATGAAACATTGAAATTGAAAATTTATTCTAAGTGTAAGGCACCCGAATTTCGGATATATTCCAATTTTCCGGTGAATCCGAATTTATACTTAGTAAAATATGCATTTAATGAGTTCATGCATGCATTCGTGTACAGTAAAAAAATATTTCATAAAAATGCACTAAAATGCATATCCTAATGCTAAAAGTGATAAGGAACATTTTATTTAACTACTCTAACTTATAAAGAACAGATTTACTAATCTAAAAATGCAAAAAAATCGGGTGTAAAAACCCTTAAAAATGTATAAATCAAAAACCCGTAAAAAGAAGTTAAAATGCAAAATAAAGTAAGAGTAATGTCACCTGGTAGTGGATTAAATGGAATATGCAAGAAAAACTGTTGAAAAATGGTCGAGAAAAGAGCTTGAATGCTTGTAAGGTGGCTGTAATGGTGGTGACTGTCGACGGACATTTGGAGAGGAAGAAGATCAAATGAAAGCGTAAGAGAGAAGAAATAAAAGCCCACCTATTTATTTAGGCGGGTCGGATCGGGTAGAGGAAAGATCCGCACGTCTTTTCTCAAACATTGGGCCACCTGAAACCGATTAACATAAAAAATTTGGGCTAAATTAAAAGGTTAACTAAGTAAACTAAGAATAAAATTAAAATGAACCCAAAAAAATATTTTTGAGTTTTTGGTTTAAATAAATGTAAGACACACAAAAAAAATCTTTTTATCGAGTTTTCAATTAGAAAAATTACTAAAACACAATTAAAATTAAGTAAACTGAACAAGTAATAATAAAAAGTACCTAAACTCAACATCCTAAGAATTAATCTAATTAAGAAATTAACGAAAGAATAAAATAAAAATCTTTTTGAGTTTTTCACAATAGATGATAAGTAAAAATACAAAACAAAACATAAAATCTTTTTGTGATTTTCAGAGAGATTACCTAAGAAAAATAAATTTAACTTAAGAATAAAATACGTGAAAATAACATAAACTAAAAGAGAATAATGTACACTATACATCCTGATTTTACTCCCCCTCAATTAAACAGTTATCCAATTAGATAAAACCAGCAAACCTTTTTACCCTTTGAAGTTTAGACAAACCTGGATTGAATTAGCTTCCCACTCAATCTTGGACAATTCACAAAGCTACATTCAGGATCATTAATCATTAAAAATATACATAGATCGTTAAAGAAGTATTGAACTTAATTTTATGACACTACCTTTAAATTTAAATAACAGTTATTTTATAAATAAAGGAATTTCAAACAATGATTTGTTTGAAATAGAATTATTTAAAAAAAATCTGGAATTTAACTAGAAGGTGGATTCAACATGCGGATTTAGGATACTTTAACTGAAAACAAGGTTCGTCTAAAGCCTTAGTAAATATATCAGCAAGTTGAAATTCTGTGCCTACAAAATACAATTCAATTGTTCCTTTTTCTACGTGATCTTTAATGAAATGATACTTGATGTCTATATATTTTGTTCGCGAGTGCTGCATGGGATTGCAAGAGATGGCAATTGCGATTCTGGAATCACAACAGTTGAGAGCAACAGCTTGCAGCTGCTAGATACTCAGCCTCAGCTGTAGATGTGGAGACACAGTACTGCTTTTTGGAGGAACAAGTCACTGGTTTGTCACCCAAAAACTGTATTCCGCCTGAAATACTTTTTCCTATCGAGTCTGCAAACTGCAAAATAAACATCTGAAAAGGCAGTAAGATCGAAATTTGTTCCCTTTGGCTATCATAGAAGAAAATCGTGTGTACCCTTAAGAAAACAAAAAATGGGTTTTACCGCAGTTAGGTGTTATTCTTTTGGGTCAATCCGTGCAACTAGAGTGAAGGTCTCGTCATAATCAATACCTTCTTGTTGTCGGTAGCCTTTGGTAACTAGCCTTGCTTTATTTCTCACCACGATGTCGTTTTCGTCTCGTTTGTTCTTAAAAATCCACTTTGTTTCGATAATGGTTTTAGAACTAACTGCCATACTCATAGCTGTTCGAACTGGTTAAGCTCTTCTTGCATTGCCACGATCCAGTCTGGGTCTTTCAAGGATTCATCCACACAAGCAGGCTCTATCATGCTAAGGAATGACACAAAGAGACATTCATTAGCAGATGCCCTTCGAGTTTGAACCCCGGTAGAGACGCCACAAAAAGTTTGTTCATTTGGGTGACTACGGGTCCATTTCGTCTCGTGAGGAAGGGGTGAACGTGATGAAATCTTAGTGGTGAGTGTGGGGATGGTTCAAATTTCGTGCCTACAAAATACAATTCAATTGTTCGTTTTTCTACGCGATCTTTAATGAAATCATACATGATATCTATATGTGTTGTTTGTGAGTGCTGCACGGGATTGCAAGATATGACTATTGCGATTCTAGAATCACAGTATATTGGGATGTTGGTGAGCGAAAATCCATAAACACCTAACTGTGTTCTCATCCACAGCACTTGAGAGCAACAGCTTGCAGCTGCTACGTACTCAGCCTTGGTTGTAGATGTGGAGACACAGTTTTGATTTTTGGAAGACCAACTCACCGGTCTGTCACCCAAAAACTATATTCCGCCTGAATTAATTTTCCTATCGACTCTGCAACCTACAAAATCAGCATCTGAAAACACAGTAAGATCGAAATTGGTTCCCTTTGTATACCATAGACCAAGATCGGGTGTACCCTTAAGATAACGAAAAATATGTTTTACTGCATTTACATGTGATTCTTTTGGGTCAGGCTGAAAACGAGCACAAAGACAAGTTGAGAACATTATATCAGGTCTACTAGCCGTAAGATATAGTAAAGAACCAATCATCCTTCTGTAAGTTGTTTTATCGACACTTTTCCCAGCAGGATCTATGTTTAACTTACAGTTTGAAGCCATGGGAGTTGCAATACCCGTGCAAGAGTCAAACTTATACTCCTTGAGAATGTCAAGAGTATATTTTGACTGGTTCACAAATATCCCATCTTTAAGTTGTTTGACTTGTAATCCGAGGAAAAACTTCATTTCCCCCATCATACTCATCTCAAACCTGGACTCTACTAGGGATGAGAAATTTTTACAAAATTTGTAGTCAATAGATCCAAATATAATATCATCGACATATATTTTGACTAGCATTATGTGCTGGCCTTCCCTTTTAGTGAACAGTGTTGTGTCCACCACACTTTTGCTGAAACCAGCTCCGATAAGAAAATTCGAAAGACTATCATACCATGCTCGAGGTGCTTTTTTCAAACCATAAAGGGCTTTATCTAGAAAATAAACAAGGTTTGGTTTATGTGCATCAATAGATCCTTGTGGTTGTTCAACGTACACCTCTTCATTGAGTTCAACGTTTAGGAAGGCTGTCTTGACGTCCATCTCGTACACCTTGAAGTCTTTGTGTGCCGTGTATGCCAAGAAGATTCTGATTGCTTTAATCCGTGCTACTGGAGCGAAGGTCTCGTCATAAACAATGCCTTCTTGTTTTAGGTAGGCTTTTGAGAATAGTCTTGCTTTATTTCTCACCACGATGTCGTTTTCATCTCGTTTGTTCTTAAAAATCCACTTTATTTCGATTAAGGTTCAGTCTTTTGGTTTGGGAACTAACCGCCATACTCTAAGCTGTTCGAATTGGTTAAGCTCTTCTTGTGTTGCGAAGGTCAAGTCTGGGTCTTTCAAGGCTTCATCCACACGAGCAGGCTCTATCATGCTAAGGAAAGACGCAAAGAGACATTCATTAGCAAATGCCCTTCGGGTTTGAACCCCGGTAGAGATGTCACCAATAATTTGTTCAGTTGGGTGACTCTTTTCCTCAGTGATTGTATCAATTCAACTCTTAAGGTAAATTTTACTATCCTCAACCTCTACTTTTTCTAGTAAGAATTTCTTTACAAACTCATGCTCGTTTAGCCAATTCTTTTCATATTTGTCATATGTTTCTTTTAAAGATTGGGCCAGTTGTTCAACCTTGACACACTTTTCTTTTCAGCATTATACAAAGCTCAAGTATTTATTTGTGCAAGTTACATTCATTTTGTACAAATATATCATTTACAGACTTACAAACGTAAAAGGAATGTACCTCATTTGTCTTTGAATCAGACATGCTATAGGATCTTTCATGTTCTCCCCCTCCATAGTCATGTCTGATTCAAAATCCAAAGTAGTTGCATACTCAGTCAGTCCAACTCTGTCGACCATATAACAGTTTGTTAGGCACAAAAAGGCCTCAATCAAACCTGTTCTGCATCTAAGGGGGAGATTGTTAATCAAACCTGTTGATGCACTTGAAAGGTATAATTTAAGGCCTGTTTATGCCTTAATGAAACCTGTAAAGTGATTTGCAATATCAGTTAAAGCTGTTCTATGTGTTGCATGTGTTGCAACAAAGGCAGTTTGTCGTTTTGACTGCTGAACAGGCTGGACATAAACTGTCTACGCTGCTCTACACTGGTGAGCAGCTTGGGCAGTTTACAAGTGTTCTATTCTATGTGAACAGGCTAAAACACTTTATGAAATATGTTTCCAAGTCCTCATGTATTGTTTTTGGCTACAAGATCAGTTTACAAAGTCGAAGACAAAGTGGAAAACAGAACTGCTCAGCCTGCCCAAGCTGTTCTGTCACATGAAGACAAAAGGATATTTGAAAAAGGGTGACAGACCTTTTTTTATATCAAAATAGGCCTTAACAAAGGAAGAAAGATGCAAAGTTGACATTCCTTATTTAGTTAAAGCTTATGCAACAGTAGACAAAGAGAAAAGACAAAAGTTCTGCCCACATGAAGACAAGTCTGCTTTTCAGAATGTGCAGAAAAGTTTATGTTGTCTTTTCAAAAAGACTTCCCACTTTTTCTTTCGTCCAATGAAGAAGCTTCACTTAGATCCTCTGAGTGAGTATAAAAGGAAACTTCCAAGGATTGAAAGAACAGCAGAAAGCTAAGTGCTGAGCCAAGAGTGTGAAATCAGAACGTGCATTAGAGTGTGTCTTTTCATGCATGCAAGTCTGCTTGAATAAAACAGTGCTTTGTGCTTAAGCTGTTCTTATTCAAGCTGTCCTTCTGAGTCTTGTAAACACAGTGAGTGATTCTTAGTGAGTGTATTCATTGTAACTAGTTTAAGTCTGTCTTAGACTAGTTAACATACTGTTGTATCTGTCATCTCAGCTTGAACCTTTCCGCAGTCAAGCTTGTTTGTAATTAACATTTGTTGATAATACATACAAACATTGAGAAAATAGTGTGTAGTTTTTAAATTGCTGTATTCCCCCCCCCCCCTCTACAGCTTAAGGCTATATACTTGGGAAACCTCTCGGGACCTACAACTGGTATCAGAGCAGTTTAGAGTGTGTGTCATCTCTAGATCTCTCATTATCCCAAAGTTTCCATGGACAACAGTGCTGTAAATTCCTCATACTATGACAATGGGTCAATGGGCAAACCTCCAAAGTTTAATCATCAGAACTTCTCTGGCTGGAAGTGCAGAATGATGCTCTATTTAGAGAATCTGGATGTACAACTACCAGAGATAGTAATGGAGGGTCCTTATGTGCCAACCTCTGTTACTACTATAACTCCAGCGGTTGAAGGAGCTGCTCCTGAAATCAGAACCTTTGAGAAAGCAAAAGCTCAATGGTCTGATGAAGACAAAAGATTGGTGGCTCTGGATGCAAAGGCCAGGAATAACCTGGTTATCTCTCTGCCTGATGATGTGTTCAAACAGGTTGAGAAGATGAAGAGTGCAAAGGAGATGTGGGATACTTTGTGTACAGTCTATGATGGACCCACAATCACACTGGATAACAGGATTAACAATCTTGTTAGACAGTATGAAATCTTCTTTGCAAAACCAAAGGAGACTCTCACAAAAACCTACACCAGGTTTACTGCTCTTATTAATGATCTCAAAGCTGTTGGGATCACCAAGGACAGCCTGACTCTGGTGAACAAATTCTTAGACATCTTGCCTGAAGAATGGAATTATTTTTCTACAATCTTAAGGAATTCAGGTACCATCAGAAGTATGGATCTTGTCAACCTGTATGGATCCTTACTGAATGATGAGCAGTCAAGGCAACAGAAGAGAAATGCCTTGGAAATGTCTAAGAGAGGTGCAGCCTTTGTGGCCAGTGTGAGACAACCTGTAAGTATGGTGAGTGATGTGTTCACTCAACCTGATCAACAAACTGATGATAAGGAGGAAGTGTCTGATGAGGAAGATAGTGTAGATCTTGCTGAACTAGACGATGAGCAAATGATAGCCATGCTTGTCAAAAGGTTCAACAAAAAAAGGTTTGGAAGAAACATGCTGCAGGGAAGTTCAAGTGCTGTCAAAAAGAAGGCATTTGATAAGTCCAAAGCCGAGTGCTTCAAATGTGGCAAACCTGGCCATATAGCTGCTGACTGTGTGTCAAAAGCTGTTGGTCAGTCATCCAAACCACACAAGACAAACAGGGATGATGGCTATAGGGTTAAGTACCTTATGGCCATGGCTAAGCTGAGAAAGTTGGAAAACTCAGTGGTTTCCAAACGGCAAAAGGGACTCATGGCAGAGACTTGTGACTGGGAGGAGTCTGATTCATCATCAGATGAAGAAGACAATCAATGTCTGATGGCCAACACTGATGTCCCATCAACAAGCAACTTCAAATAAGACTTGGCTGAAGCTGAAGCTTTTAGCAGCTTAGAGAACTGGAATCCTACAATGATGTATAAGGAAAAACAACCATCCCAGGTTTGGTACTTGGACAGTGGCTGCTCAGGGCACATGACAGGTTGTAAGGACCTGCTGAGTGATCTCAGACCTGAAAAAGGGCCAAAAGTCACCTTCGGTGACAATGTACAGGGATCCACTGAGGGATATGGAACTCTTAAAGCTGGTGCTGCAATGTTCAAAAGAGTAGCCTATGTGGTTGGACTAAAACATAACCTTATTAGCATAAGCCAACTGTGTGATGCTGGCTACAAGGTTAACTTTGATGAGCACCTGGGTTACATATTGGATTCCCAAGGCAAAGTTATGATGCGTGCTCAACGAAAGAAAGGTGTATATGTTGTGGACATGCAATCTGCTGATCCCACAACTGAAACCTGTTTTCTCACAAGAACAAATGCAGATCTAAACTGGCTATGGCACAGAAAGCTGTCACATTTGAACTTCAAGAACATCAATAAACTCTGTAAGAAAGAGTTGGTGACAGGTTTGCTTTCTATGACTTTTGTTAAGGATAGACTATGCACAGCTTGTGAGAAAGGCAAGCAGAGGAAATCATCTTTTAAATCCAAGCATAATTTTTCTATAGATACTCCTCTCTTCTTGATCCACATGGACTTGTTTGGACCTGTTAGTGTTCCAAGTCTAGGAGGAAGAAGATACACTATTGTAATGGTTTATGAGTTCTCCAGGTACACATGGGTAATCTTCTTGAAGAGCAAAGGAGAGGCTGCTAAAGAAATCATTGGATTTGTGAAAAAGATGGAAATGCTAAACTCTGCCCAAGTAAAGTAGCTTAGAAGTGATCATGGTACTGAATTCAGAAACAGTACTCTTGAAGACTTCTGTCAAGAAAAAGGGATCACTCAAAACTTTTCAGCTGTAAGAACTCCACAACAAAATGGAGTTGCTGAAAGGAAAAATCGAACCCTCATTGAAGCTGCTAGAACCATGCAATGTGCATCTGGTTTACCTTCATCATTCTGGGCTGAAGTTGTTAACACTGCCTGTTTCACCAAAAACAGATCCTTAGTGGTGAAAAGGTTCAACAAGACTCCCTATGAGCTGCTCAAAGGGAGGAAGCCAAATATCAGTTACTTCCATGTATTTGGGTGTCCCTGCTTTATTCTGAATCAAAGGGACCAACTGGCAAACTTTGAACCTAAAGCTGATGAAGGTGTGTTTGTTGGATACTCTGCTATCTCCAAAGCTTACAGAGTATACAACAACAAAAGAAAGGTGATAGATGAATCTATCAATGTCACCTTTGAAGAGTCCAGGAGTGTCTCTACCAAAGCTGTTCCTGAATCGGTTTCAGAAGAATTGAACTTTGATGATCTTGTGCATTCCAACTGTGAAGAAAAGGACTCAAAAGCTTCCACTACAACCAGTGTGGAACCTGCTGATCGTAATGGACATGATGAGGATTATGTCAATACACCCTGTGTGAATAAGTGTACTGACTTAACCACAACTACATGTCCTGAACCAATCAATGCTGATTTTCCTGGATCATCTGGTGATATGTTCAACAGTGGACAGACATGTTCAACAAGTGAACAGGCTCAAGACAACAGTGTGTCTGAAAATCTTGAGAGCTGCTCAACAGGACCTGCTGAAGATGTCAACAACTCAGGAGAATCATCATTGAAAAATGATCCTAAGTGGATCAGATGTCACCCTAATGATCAAATAATTGGTGACATCAACAAAGGGGTACAAACAAGGTGGGACAGCTTAGGGAACTTCTGTATGTTTTCTAGTTTTGTTTCACTAGTGGAGCCAAAGAAGGTGGATGAAGCACTAAAAGATCCCAATTGGATCACTGCCATGCAAGAAGAACTCAATCAGTTTGAAAGAAACAAGGTATAGAAGTTGGTCCCTGCTCCTAAAGGTAAAACTATAATTGGCACTAAATGGGTTTTCAGAAATAAGTTGGATGAGCAAGGTCATGTCATTAGAAATAAGGCAAGACTGGTTGCTCAGGGTTATAGACAGGAGGAAGGAATTGACTATGATGAGACATTTGCTCCTGTGGCCAGGCTAGAATCAATTCGTTTGTATCTAGCCTACGCTGCTCTTAAGAGCATTAAGGTATTTCAAATGGATGTGAAGAGTGCATTTTTGGATGGGAAGCTGCAAGAAGAAGTTTAGGTCAAGCAGCCTCCAGGTTTTGAAAATGAACAACATCCAGGTTTTGTCTATAAGTTGGACAAAGCTCTCTATTGTCTCAAACAAGCCCCTAGAGCCTGGTATGACACTCTTACTGAATTCCTTATGAGCAATGGGTATTCCAAAGGTAAAGTGGATACCACATTATTCATAAAGAATGTGAAGTCTGATATTATGCTTGTTCAAATATATGTGGATGACATAATATTTGGTTCTACCAATGAGCAGTTATGCAAGAATTTATCATTACTCATGAAATCCAAATATGAAAGTAGAATGATGGGAGAACTTACTTTCTTTTTAGGATTACAGGTTAAACAAACCTCAACTGGAATTTTTATAAATCAAAGAAAGTATACTTTAGATCTCTTGAAAAAGTTTAAATTTGATCAAAGTTCTCCTATTAAAACCCCAATGGCAACCAATGTAAAATTGGATGTTGATGCCAGTGGCAAAGCTGTTTCAGTAACAGCTTACAGAGTTATGATTGGGAGCTTGCTATATTTAACTTCTAGTAGACCTGATATTATGTTTGCCACTTGTTTGTGTGCTAGGTTCCAAGCTGATCCAAAGGAATCTCATCTAGCTGCTGTTAAAAGAATCTTCAGATACCTGAAGGGTACACCAGGTTTGGGTCTTTGGTATCCCAAAGACTCCAGCCTTGAACTAACAGGCTATTCAGATTCTGATTTTGCAGGTTGCAGGCTAGACAGGAAAAGCACAATAGGTGGATGTCAACTCCTAGGTGGTAAGTTGATAAGTTGGTGTAGCAAGAAGCAGAACTCAGTGTCTACTTCTACAACTGAAGCTGAATACATTGCTGCTGGAAGCCGCTGTGGGCAGATTCGGTGGATGCGGAATTAGCTTGAAGACTATGGACTTGTAAATAGAAAAACTCCTATTCTGTGTGATAATACAAGTTCCATAGCTATATCCAACAATCCAGTGTTTCACTCAAGAACAAAGCATATAGAAGTCAGACATCACTTTATCAGAGATCACATTCAGAAAGGTAATGTGGAGGTAAGTTTTATTTCCACTAATGAACAGCTTGCAGGCATTTTCACCAAACCTCTTGATGAAAACAGGTTTAATTACCTTGTCAGTAAGCTGGGCATGTTAAACAAAATGACTAAGTGTCCTTAATGTTCTAAGACGTTATATGTCTCACACTGCTCAAGTTCTTTCAGAACAGCTTAGACAGAACAGGCTATGCACGTTCTATACTTAGCCATTTTCTGCAAAACTTGAACAGCTTGAGCGTATACCAGGTTTGACAAGTAACAGCTTATATGTCAAGCCTGACCTAATGATCAAACCTTCACCCTGCTAACTCTTTCAATCTGTCATACAAGACATTGTCTTGTAACCTGATCAGCTATTGAAAACAACCTGTTCTTACATAGCTGAACAGGCTGAAGGAACAGCTTGAAGAGTGAACAGCTTGTGATGACCCTGCTCATCACAGGTTTGACCATCAGCCTACACCATTAGTTTAATTACCTTTCTTCACAATTAAGTTACTTGATTTTTGTTTTTATTAAACTTAATTACTGCAGATAATGTGGGTTACGTGTGTTAGTGATTAAAAAGGGCTCAAGTGGTCTGACAAACGGTCTGACATGGACAACCGTTTCGTTTTCCGTTAACAACCTTTCATCTTCGTCTTCCTCACTATTTCCAGAAATCCTCAAGAACCCTAAATCGACTAAGTGTCTTCTGCTTCTCAAAATCCCAATCGTTCACAAATGGCTCAAAGAAAGAATCCCTTTCTTCCAGTATTCGTTGGTGATGATGTTGTGAAACACTCATCAGTTACCACGATGTTGACCATCAAGCCCACCAACTACAATGCCAACCTAACCATTCCCAAAAACTATGTGGGGAAGGGTTATGAACAGATGGTGGAATTTCTAAGACTTCATCAGCTGAACTACGCAATGACTGCCACTCCTGGTGTCCTATACCAGGAGATGGTGTATGAGTTTTGGTACACCTGTGCCTACAACCCCAACACCAAAGTCATTAAGGGCACTATTCTCAATGGGACTCAGACCATTGAGATAACAACTGGTCTTCTCAGGGAGGTTCTTCATCTGCCAACTGCTGAACCATATGACAAGCCTCAACCTGAAAATGACCAAATAGGATTATTTGCTCCGTTTCTGTGGTGTAGCAGAACCCAAAATCGGAGCAACACTGTTCAGGAAGGACTTATCCCCAACCTACAGTTTCTTATTTGCCTTAGTGGTAATGTGCTTTGGAAGTAAGGTTGGCTCATTTGACCAACTAAGCCGTGATGAAGTTCCCATCGTTCTACAACTGGTGGATAGGACTACAATAGACATGGCACAGTGGATTTTTCTGAATTTGAGGAACCTGGTACAACAAGAAAATCGTCCAATGTAAGGTCTACCTAACACAGATCTATCTAGACGCGGAATCGTCAACGAGTGCGGAATCCTCGTTAACGGGTAGACGGAACAACTCTCAACTACGAAACACGGAGACTATCAGACGCTGAACGAACGACACACGAACGATCCTACGAGCTGATTCTCTCCTAAACTGCACGAAAACCGATGATAGATTCGAGATCGCTTATTGCTTAATCCCTGACGAATTCTGCAAAAAGTCTGATAATATCTCGAGTCTATCCCTAATTATAGACCCTCATTCGAGTCTGATGTGGGCCAAACTCGAATCTGGCCCAAGGCCCATTCGAGTCTGTCCACAAAGACACTCTCGAATCTGGGCTCTTCGAATCTAGGCTACATTCGAATCTATCACAGATTCGAATGCCAAGCCTTGAATGATTCGAATCTAGCCTTTTACATAAACAACTAAGTGTTGAAACTAATGTTATTACTTATGATTGATTTTATCTTTATACTTTATGTTTGAACTTCTTGTAATACTTTACATCAAGTTCAAACATACAAACACTAATAAGTATCAACCATATATAAACATATATAACAAACACTTGCTAGAATCACAATGCATGATCACTTAGACTGCTATCGTCACACAGGATGTACCAACAAACTCCCCCTTGACGATAGCTTCTAATAATTCTCACATTTGACTTAAGAACTTTTATTTATTGATTCAAACTACTACCAACATACAAACCTTTCTCAACACATACCTTGACTACATTTTCATACTTACTAGCTTCACTGTCCATATGTGTATCACTAGAGATCTTACAGGCATGCAAAATGTGAAGATCATCTTTGGAGAGGTTTACCAGGTGAAGAGGGTCGTAGACTCTAAGAATAACATTTTCTTCAAAATCTTCCATGACCGCTTCCCCAGTTTCAGTGTCAGCGTACCACCACTTCAGATTCTTCAAAACATTCTGTGGCATCGGCTTGAGAGGTACCTTCCTAAGACATCTAGCTGGCTTATAGTGAATACTCATCCAAGGTCGTCCAGTTAGAGGATCGATACGTGACGGATCCTCTACTCTTCTCCCGACCCTTGGATTCAATCGCTCGAATTTCCTTGATCTCCCCTCTTTTCTAATGATTCCTTCAATTACGTTCGCGTAGGGATCATTGCCAATGTTTATCAGATCTTTCCATGCTAGCGCAGTGATTTCGATCTTTGGCAAGGAGTTGAAAGCTTTTAAAGTTCGCCTCATGTACTGAAGCCCGTCTTTCCTCTTAATTACAAATAGCTGCAGTTCTCTATCAAAGAACCAGCTTAATATGCGCTCAGACAGCTTCCCAGTACCCGACACTCTCATTGCCTTTTTAATCTCTAACTCCTTCTCTTCAGCCCTGAACCATAGCTTTCTTTTTTCTTCATTTGTTAGCTCTCTCGCAGGTTCTTCTGTTGATGGCTGAGTATTCAACGCAGCATTCACTACATCTACATTGACAATATTATTCCCATCAATCATGTAAGTATCCGTGATAGGATTCTGCTGCACAACTATCTCGTCAGCTTCATCATCCTCATCAGCAACTACTTCATCATCCGACTGCCAGTCTACTATCTCCTCTGGCACAAACTCTCCTTCTTCTAGCTCTTCATCATCATAGTCAAAACCTTCATCCATCGGATCATCATCGAGATCCATAAGCGCGTCGATCATCTCACTGATTTCAAAATCTGTAGGCTGCTTCGATGAACTCGCTTCTCCTATTTCTCCTTCAACTTGACTGGGCTCCCCCTGAACTTGTGTAACCTGAGCAGCAGGAAAATCTACTGGCTCATTCTCATTAGGTGCATCGGGATCATTGCCTTCGTCATCTTCATCTCTACGCTGCTCCTCATGATCTCTACAACTTGTCTCCCCCTGAACTTTTAGATTTTTCATTAGCTGCTCAAGGAGGGACCGCATCGATCGGATCCTTTCTGATTGATCTGCAACAAAGGACTTTAACTCTGTGTTCTCTTCCCTGACATTCTCCACAATCTTTTTTAATTCGGCATTATCCTTATCAAGATTTGCATTATGCGCCTGGAGTTCGCCGATCGCCTTTGTTAGGGTTAAGATTTGGACATGCTGGAAGTCAACTCGTCCCTTAAGCTGCACAAACCGTTGGTTGTCAGCGTAGGTGGTCGAAGTGGATGGAATGGATTGTATAGGAGTTGGGATGAATGGTGATGGAATGTATGGTTCATGTTGAGGTGATGGTGGTGGTGGAGCGGTGGCTTGAGGTTCTTGAGTTTGAGTTTGAGGTTGTTGTGCTGCGGATGCTGAGGATGACCCTTGCATAAACCTGTGACGCTTGGCCCTTTGTCGAGTCACCAATTGAGCAGCTTCCTCCTTTTCAAAATCTGAATCATCAGATTCTCGAGATACTCTCCTCCTCGAAGTCTCTTCATTGATAACTACGACTCTCGAGCCATAAGTTTCTATGCGAACACGGGGCTCAGTAGCTTCAGACTCAGGAGCTTCAACTTCTAACTCCTCCATCTCTTCCGATTCTGTTTCTGATGATGACAAAACTTTATCGGCCTGCTCTGGCATATATTCATCTACATCTCTTAACACATCTTCCTCACCCTCAGGAGGACTAAGTAATTCTCCTACTAATGCTGTAGCCACATCTTCGTTCGCATGAGGACCTGCCTCCCAGATTTCATTAAGCGTTTGGCACAGTTGCTCAGCTTCTGTTGAAGCATTTGATGGCCCGGCTTCTTGAACTTTTGGTTGCTGACTTGTCGAAGGCCTTGACGCCTGAGTTTGACTCGCAGCTGATCGTTGTCGACGCCTTTGAACACGCTGTGGCTGTGGCTGTTGTTGTTGTTGTGGCTGTGGTTGTGTTGCTTGAAATTCGACTACCCTAAGCACAAGATATTTCACGCAATGTTAATTTTATCCAACTTTGAATGCACCCTCAGTAATTTTTGACCTTTTACCGAAGTAAAAATTTAAACTAAAAAAAATAAAATAAAATAAAATAAACTAAGGTAAAATAAAATAAAATAAATTTTTAACCAAAAAATTTAAGTTAGACTTAAGCTATACTATTAAAATTTACAACCTAAGCTAAATACTAAACAAAATATTTTTGATGAGAATAGTCTAAGAAAGGTTCAATCAGATAGCGATGTCTGATACTTACTTTCAGTATTTAAACTTTCACACTTAGGAATTTTTGATTCCTTTGATTATTTGTCGTGACATACCTATTTAGCCGATTGTTGGTATTTTACCCCTTTAAACACTCTACATTTCGGAATATCTCTTGGCATTTTTATTTATCAGGAAATTATCTTACGTGACTCAGACATAGACATACTTTTATGATCAAGGCACACAGACAAAGATTCTAACTTGTTGGTATTTGCAAACTTTCTTTAAAAGACAAACATCGGACACAGGTCTGTATTTTCATACAACAGAGTGTCTTAGTTTGACTTACAGTTTATTTTTAAAGTTAGCAGACAGCGGTGACAGGTCTTTACTGACGTACAACAAAGCGACATATCTGCTAACCCGAATCTAAATAGAGACAACAGGTCTGTACTTACGTACAACAGAGTTGCATGTTTTCGACTCTCAGTTTAGTATGATATTTCTATTCTTTCCATTTTAAGATGTTTTTGATGTTGCCATACATCCCCAGAAAGTTTGCATACCTCATTTAGACTCAAAGTTAGTATGTCTTGTACATAAAAATGAAGACCGATTGGTCATACATCTAAGGTAGTGACACGCTTGACTTTTTCTAGAACATTTTATTAGCCTTGAGATTCCCTATATGTATTATGCCTACCAACACATCTAACTAAATAGAGTATAACACTTAGAATTTAGTTGCATTATGTGTGAAAGCCTAAACACTTAGAGTTTGTAACGATTGTGCTAATTTTCGTCACTTTGAACCTATGTATCTAAGACTTAACTCCTTTTCTGATATTCTCTTTTTTTTGTGTTTTTCTGAATTTCTCTCTTTTTTCTTTTGTTTTTCATAAAGAAATAGCTATAAAATACGATAAACTACTGACTTACTAAAAATAGAAACTTTCCTAAATTAGCAGACTTACTATAAAAAGAAAGAAATTCTACTACTATAAAAGGAAATAAAATACTACTAAGGCCAAATTACTCTGGGTTGCGCATTCCATTCAGTTGAATTAAAAACTCAAACCGTGACTTATCAAACGCTTTGGTAAATAAATCTGCATTATTATCTTCTGTTGCCACTTTTACCAGTTTGATTAAGTTCTTTTCAGCACAATCACGAATAAAATGACGCCTAATGTCTATGTTCTTTGTTTTGTTGTGTTTGACTGGATTATTAGTTATAGCAATAGTAGATTGGTTCTCTATCCTAATTGGAGTTTGAGTGTAAGCGAAACCGTAATCCCGCAATTGTTGTTGTATCCACAGAACCTGTGAGCAGCAACTACCAGCAACAACATACTCGGCCTCGCACTTTGACACGGCTACCGACGTTTGTTTCTTGCATTGCCAGGACACCAGTCTCCCTCCTAGGAACTGACAACCTCCAGTCGTTGATTTGCGCGTCAAGCTGCATCCTCCGTAGTCAGAATCTGTGAACGCCTCCAACTCTAGATCTCCCTCCGCCTGATACCAAAGTCCCAGCTTCGGTTTCGACTTGAGGTATCGTAGAATCCGCTTCACAGCCTTCATATGCATCTCCTTCGGATTAGCTTGAAACCTAGCACAAATACACACAGCAAACATTATGTCAGGTCTTGAAGCAGTTAAATATATAAGTGATCCAATCATGGCCCGATATAACGTCGGATCCACATCGGTATCACTTTCAGTACCCGGTCCGAGATTATGATTCACTTGAATCGGCGTGCTGAAATGGGCACTCAACTTTCTTCCTTCCATCCCGAAACGTTCCAATATGTCATAGACATACTTAGTCTGATGGATAAACATCCCTTCCTTCTTCTGGTCAACTTGTAACCCCAAAAAGAAATTCAACTCTCCCATAGCACTCATCTCGAACTTAGACTTCATCACCTTCTCGAAATCTTTGCACATCAGTTCGTCTGATGATCCAAAGATGATATCATCGACGCACACTTGTACCAAGATAAAGTGTTCTCCCTTCCTTTTGACAAATAAGGTACTATCTATCCTACCCCTTTCAAACCCGTTCTCTAATAGATGGTTGGATAGAGTCTCATACCACGCCCTTGGTGCCTGATGCAATCCGTATAGAGCCTTATCTAAGCGATATACTCTATCAGGATATTTTGGATCTGTAAATCCGGGCGGTTGTTCTACATACACCAACTCCTTCACTTTCCCATACAGGAAAGCACTCTTAACATCTAACTGATATACCTTAAAGCCCTTGAAGGAGGCAAAAGCTAAAAACAACCTAATGGCTTCTAGCCTTGCTACTGGTGGCAAAAACCTCGTTGTAATCGATTCCCTCCTCTTGGTAGAAACCCTTTACAGCTAGCCTAGCCTTGTTGCGCGTGACTATACCCCGATCGTCTCTTTTGCACTTAAAGGTAATGGAACTAACTCCCACACTTCTAGTTTTCTAAATTGCGAAAGTTCTTCCTGCATCGCTTCAACCCAGGAGTTATCCTTAAGTGCCATTTGCACATTTTTAGGCTCTACTTGCGATATGAAA
Source organism: Centrapalus pauciflorus (assembly GCA_020465985.1). Classification (NCBI taxonomy): domain Eukaryota; kingdom Viridiplantae; phylum Streptophyta; class Magnoliopsida; order Asterales; family Asteraceae; genus Centrapalus; species Centrapalus pauciflorus. The sequence continues at coordinate 424,869 of JAANYP010003164.1, forward strand.
CAAGATTAGAGACATGTGTGATATGCCTCGGAGTCGTTTATCATCGACAACAACACAGTGTTGTTATTTAAACTACTCCTAGTCCTCACACCCTCGTTAGGATTTCCTATGATGCTTTCTAATGGATGGTTCTTGTTAATCCTAGAGGTCTCCAAAGTTAGATCCTATTTCACCTAATGGGGGAACAGGCTCAGCTTCTACATTTTCCTTCTCACGGACGTTTTCCTCAGAGTTGGAACTTGATGCTTGAGTCTGATTCTCAGTAGAAGGTGCTTCAGGAACATCAACTTCTGGAGAACTATCTACAGTCGCAGTAGGCTCGGATGTGGATTCATACGTAGTCCTCGGAAAGATATGGCCATCGTCATTTAGATGCAACGTCGCCATCTCTTTTTCGATTGTACATGCAGTATCATCCAAAGAAATGTTAAATGACTCAAATAACTTATCATAGTCAAATAACCATTCAGGACCAGTTTGGGGTTCATGTGTATAACTTTTAACCTCAATGTTATACACAATCTCCACAGTACCATTTGTTTTTGTTAAAAACCCGTTTGTTTGGTGAGTTCGGCACATAACCTAGGAAGTATCCTTCGTCAGCCTTTTCACCAAACTTCGGTTGATGTTTTGTACGCAATAAAGTGCATGGTACCCCAAAAGGTTCGAATCCAGTTAAGTTAGGTGGCCGTTTATTCAAAAGTTCATAGCATGTTTTGTTCAAAGATTTGACTGTAAGGACCCAATTTAAAATATGACACGCGGTATTCACTGCCTCCCCCCAAAACATGGTAGGAAGCTTTGAATCCGAAAGCATAGTCCTTGCAGCCTCAATCAATGTTCTATTTTTACGTTCAGCCACCCCATTTTGTTGAGGTTCATATGGTGCACTGAATTGATGCACGATGCCCTTTGATAGGCAATATACACCAATTACAGTGTTTTTGAACTCTGTTCCATTATCACTACGTAGTCGTTTAACCCTCGTTCCGTAGGAATTCTCCACTTGGTCTAAGAACCCGATGAGCTTGGAAGTCGACTCGTCCTTTGTACCTAAAAAGAAAACCCAAGAAAACCGTGAGTAATCGTCAGTGATAACCAAACAAAACCAACTACCTCCGATACTCCTTTTGTTGATAGGGCCGAAAAGGTCCATATACAACAAATCGAATGTTGAGGTTATGGAGTTCTGCGTTTTGGACTTGTGTGTCTTCTTATGTTGCTTGCCCTTCATGCACGGTATACACTTGTCCTCGAATTGAAAGCTCTTCAGAGGCACACCTTGCACCAGTCCATTCTTCGTTATGTAGTTCATCTTCCTTAGGTGCAAGTGAGCCATGCGTCTGTGCCACAAAACCGATTCCGTCTCCGAAGCTTTTGATAGTAAGCAGATCGGACCCATCGAAGTATCTGGCTTGTTCATATCGAGCATGTACAAGTCATTCTTCATTGGTGCCCGCATCAATATCCAATCTTCAGGTATCTTGAATCCCGGTTTCAGCACTAACGCTTCAGTGTCAGTGAAAAGCACTGAATTCTTCTTATCACAGATTTGAGATACACTAATGAGATTATGAACCAGTTTATCAACATGATAAACTTGATCCAAGGTAATCGTCCCATTAGTGACTTCTCCAGTTCCAATGATATTTCCTCCTTTGTTACTGGCGAATGATACAAACCCCTTATTCCCACCCTTGAAGTCTGTAAGCAGACCTCTTTCCCCCGTCATGTGCCTGGAGCATCCACTGTCGATGAACCATTTGTTGTTTGGACCGGTAGTAATCTCCAGCACATGAAAGAAAATAGGTTAGTTATCACGGGGAACCCAAGCCATGACTGACTTGGTTATACCATTCTCGTCCACATACTAAAACTCTTTCAAATACCCATCTCGCCTTTCAGGTGACTTGGGTCGTTGAACAGGAGTTTGTTGTGGTGCCGAGTGATTTAGATTCACTCTTTGCCTTTGAGTAGGCATTTGTTGTGGAGCTCTAGAATAATTCCTATTATACTGCATTTCAGACTGTGATCCCTGAGCTCTTACCGGAACATAATGTCTAACAGGAGTATGTGACCTAACTGGAGTGTGTGACCTGCTAGGTATGGTGCTCCTATAGACTTGTTGAGGTGCTGACCTAGATTGATTAATGACACGATTCGGTGAATTTGTCCTAACCACTTCTTTTGGTCCAACCTTAACCGGTGTTTGTTTCACAACAGGTTTGGGTGCGGCCTGCACAGTTTTCATAGTACTCTAAGAACTACTCGTGCTCGCCACACTTGTTGAGGGTTTGGGCTGTTCTGGCTTCACTATCTTAGGTGTCGTATCAACTTTCCTATGTGGACAAGTAGAAGCCACATGCCCCCTCTCATGACATCTTATCTATTGGCTTCTTTTGTGAGCCCTTAGACTTAGGTGTCTCACTCGTGTCTTGATCCTTAGGTACATCTATAGCGACTGGCTCATCGTCCTGATCAGCCCAATCAATTTTATGTTTTCCTGCAGGTGTTTCACTGGAGGAAGTCACAAATTTGACCTTCTTGATCTTGACAGTTGAGTCAGCCACCTTAGGTGTATTTTCTACATTAGGCTCAGATTGAGGTTCAGGTGTGTCCTCTAAGTCTACTGATTTATCAGTGTTCTCCTGAGGCTGAGGCACATAGTTTGCATTGAAAGGTGGAGGAATTTCGTGAAATCCTAGACCTACGGGCTTCTTAGACTGTCTTTGGGCATCTAAAACTTTCCCTAGGTTTAGGCTCGAATTCCTAAACTTTTCCAACTTGCTATTTGCCTCGGCTACCTTTACCTTTGTTTCAGCTAGCTCTATGTCCTTGTCCTTAAGACTTTTGGTCAAGGCTTCTACGTGCTCATACATAAGCTCTATCCTAACACACTGCTCACTCAGTTTGTCTTTTAGAACTATTACGTCTTGAGCATCAGCCTTAAGCTTTTCTTTAAGATCTTGCTTGATATCGTTTAGGCTAGCATTTTCAATCTTTAAGTTCTCATTTTGAGCAGTTATGGATTTATGTGATTCTAAGACTTGATTTAACCTATCATTAGAAGTAACACACAATACACATAATTCATGAAAAAGAGTGTAAGTTAGACTAACCTTTGAGTTATCAGATTCCACGTTGGCCATCTGAGCAGCAAACTCCAGGACTGTCTGATCATCCGTCTTTTCCACCCACATCGGACTGTTTTCCCTTGTGGTCTGCTCTTCTCCTTCACACCCAGTTTCTGTGACTTCAGCCATGAAGGCTCTAGCATTCGACTCAGGATGTGAGCTCCAGTCATAGGTACCATCTAGCTGTCTGTCTGAAGTGACATTTGATAGAAGACCAGCTAGGTTGGCTTGACCGGCAGATGATGAACTTGGAACGTATCGTTGTTGAGACTGAGTCTGATACTGTCCCTGATGCTGACTCTGCCCTTGGTATGTCTCTACCTTCGGTCTCTGACACTCCCTGGCGAAGTGTCCCAGTCCTTGACAGTTGTAGCACTTGTCGTTGGACTAATCAAATCCAATCCCCTTGTTATTCATCGTCAAATTCCATCCAGTTCTCTTAATGAACCTCTTAACCCGTTGGGTTACCATGGCCAGTTGCCATTTGAGGCCCATTTCCTCAAGATCATCAGGGTTGACCTGATCATAATCCTCATCCCAGAGAGCAGGATCGTTAATCTTCCCTTGAACACAATTTCCATAAGCAGCCACAAAAGAAGCAAGCAGATTCAAATGTTCTTCTGCTGACTTTGCGCTCATGGGCATCTTCGAATAACTCTGAGATGGCGATGCCTGATGTTCTTGGGGCTGCGGTTCTTCCGATCTTCCTAATCCTAAGAACACGCGATTCAATGAGTCTTCGGACTCTGCTGGTGATGACGTTTCTCCGGTGAAAAACGCTGTAGCAGTCTTCAGATCGGTGGTCGCTGAAGGTTTTGTCGACTTTCCAAAATACATTGCTGGATTCTGGACTTGTTCGTAATCAGTTTCAGCCTTCAGTAGCTCGAAGTGATATGCCCGCAACGTTCCCACAATGTCATCGAGAGATTGAGTATAGTACTTGTCTTCATTCAGCTTGATCATTGCCACCCACATAGCCCATTTGGCTGGTAAGGCATCAAGAAGCTTGTTGTTCTTGTCAGTGTCAGAATACTCAATTCCATGGCTTTCAAGTTCTGTCAACAGATGATAGAACCGAGTGATGATATCATCCAGTTGTTCATCCTTTAACACCTTGAAGATTGCAAACTGTTGTTTTAACAGCTCTGTACGCTTTCTACGAACCCTAGGATTACCCTCACACCTTTTCTCGAGAGACTCCCAAAGTTCCTTCGACGTCCTTTGAGTCCGAAATGTGTGCAGTATATCCTGAGGTAAAGCCATACGGATTATCGAGAAAGCTTTGTTCTCGGCTTCAAACAGTTTCTTATCATCATCCTTCATCATTTGGTATGACAAGACTTTTTGACGGCCTTCAACTTCTGAAACCGGTGGAATATATCCTTCGTCGATGCACACCCACATGCGCATGTCATTAAAGCGCACGAAATCGGTAAACCGATCCTTCCACCAGTAATAATCCTCGATCCTCATCAGTTTAGGCGGAGCGTTTGCCTTCCCGACCTCGTGGTCCATTTCCATGAATTTTTGGAGATTTGACATCTTTTCAACAGTAATTGAATTGAACTTAATTAATTTAATTCGAAACTAATTGGAATTAACCTGTTCGAATCTAGATAGATTCGAAGATAGTCAGATTCGAATGGACTTCGGATTAAATTCGATTAAGTGTTGGAATTCAATTAAACTCGAAATTAAGTCAAATTCGAAAGCTCCTAAGATTCGAAGGACAGTCAAACTCGAAATTCAGCAGATTCGAACCCCTATTTGAAACGAAGCTAAACTCGAAATAAACTCGAAACTAAGCTAGACTCGAGATCCTATTCGAATGAAGCAACAGACTCCAAACTAGGTAGATTCGAAACCCTCTTAAATTAGACTCGAAAGGAGCGGATTTTGGTTAGACTCGAAACTAAGTATAACCCTAATTACCCCTAACAGATTCGAGCGCCGCAAACTCGAAAAACGGCTAAGACTTTGATTTTTTGACGTTTTACAGATTAAATCAGTATTTTTCCAACGAAAAATAATGATTTCGATCAAAAACGTTAAAAACCACAAAGTATTTTCCGGATTACAGTTTGCCAAACTCGAAGAACACGAAAAAGTACGTTTTTGAGAGAAAAACCGACTACAAACGTCAAGAAACCTAGAATGTATCTAGATGAAGACGAAGAACACCAAGAACACTCTGTAGGCTCTGATACCACTTGTAAGGTCTACCTAACACAGATCTATCTAGACACGGAACCGTCAACGAGTGCGGAATCCTCGTTAACGGGTAGACGGAACAACTCTCAACTACGAAACACGGAGACTATCAGACGCTGAACGAACGACACACGAACGATCCTACGAGCTGATTCTCTCCTAAACTGCACGAAAACCGATGATAGATTCGAGATCGCTTATTGCTTAATCCCTGATGAATTCTGCAAAAAGTCTGATAATATCTCGAGTCTATCCCTAATTATAGACCCTGATTCGAGTCTGATGTGGGCCAAACTCGAATCTGGCCCAAGGCCCATTCGAGTCTGTCCACAAAGACACTCTCGAATCTGGGCTCTTCGAATCTAGGCTACATTCGAATCTATCACAGATTCGAATGCCAAGCCTTGAATGATTCGAATCTAGCCTTTTACATAAACAACTAAGTGTTGAAACTTATGTTATTACTTATGATTGATTTTATCTTTATACTTTATGTTTGAACTTCTTGTAATACTTTACATCAAGTTTAAACATACAAACACTAATAAGTATCAACCATATATAAACATATATAACAAACACTTGCTAGAATCACAATGCATGATCACTGCTATCGTCACACAGGATGTACCAACATCCAGCTGCTGTTCGGTATCCAAGGTTTCTGAGCCTCATCTTCAAGCATCATTGTGGTGAGCATTTATATAACTCTCAGCCTTTATTTAAGACTGCTACATTCCCTGTAATAGGGAATAGAGTTTTCTATACACCTGTTCTACCCAATGAGCCTCCTCTGTCAATCACCCATGAGGAGGCTGTTAGGATTGGTGCAAGGACCCTCTGATGTGAGGGTGGATCCTGAACTGCTCCCAAGAGAAAATCCAAAGCCAGGGTCAAGCTTGTTAAAAGGACCCTGACAACCACTGAAGCTGGGCCTGTCCACAAGAAGGCCAAAACAACTCAGCCTGAGTCTGCTACCTTAGCCTCTGTGGCTGAGGGGGAGCAGGCTCCTCACCCTGGTTCATTCGTTGAACCTGAAGCCTCTGTGGCACCTGAGACCATGGAACAGGACAACCCCACTGTTCCTGACCCTGTCTCACAACCTGTCCAATCTCAACCTCTTTCCCCTCCAACCTCACCCACATCATATCATATACTATATCATCGCAAATCCAGCGCCAAAAAGAAACTGGCTACAACAACAACCAAAACTAGCCCCTCTGTTCCCTCTTAATAGGGTTCAGTTGAAAAAGAAGCAACCCCTGCTGCCTCTCCTATTTTGGGAAAAGGTTCAGCACACTTGGAGCCTGCTTCACTCCATCATGAGTCTACCCAGAGTCAGCCTAGACCCTCTGGTTCCTCCTAACAGGAAGCAGTTGTACAAATGGAGATAGCCACCTCAACTATTCCAACCTCCCAACAGGCTGAGAATATTGAAAGACAGGAGTCCTCTCCAGTCCATACTGAGTCCACACTGTCCCCACCTCAAACTTCTTTACACCCTGAGTCTGCACGAGGTGTCCACACTGCTGGCTTAGACCAACCAGCAGATCAGCCTCAATCTTCTACTCCCTATGATACAGCTGTTCAACACCAAATAGCTGCTGAGGGACCAACAACCCAAGTTGATGAACCTCAGGGAACATACCATCCCTTGGGTGAGGCTGCCCCTTCTATGCAAACCCAAGTTGATGAACCTCAGGGAACATACCATCCCTTGGGTGAGGGTACATACCATCCCTTGGGTGAGGCTGCCACTGCTGATGTTGAAATGAAAATTCCATCTCCCCATGATGAGGTACTTTTAAACCAAGGTACTGCAGCGGGAACAACCACTGGCCTTCATGAAGGTGCTGCAAAACAAGCAGTATCTGAAAGGCTACCATCCTCTACCCCCTCTCCTGATGATGCAGCTACTGCCACTGCTGAAGGACCCATCGACCCTCCAAGCTGGGCCACATTACTTTTGCCCAGGCTATGGAGCTTCTTTTTACCATACCGTCTCCTTCTCCTTCACATCCCCATACACCAGCCTCATCCTCTTCATCACCATCTACTCACTCCAAACAATCCACTCATACACCTCCATCCCCTAAAGACCTGCCTTTGAAGGATCAGCTTTCCTTGCTGACCAACAAAGTTTGTTCTTTAGAAACCTCTATGTCCTCTCTACCCTCTCTTATTTAAGACTCTGTGTCTGAACAGCTTAAGGGATTCTTTGATTTTTCAAGGATTCCATCCCAGCCACTCCATCAACTGACAACACCTCACAGCTGCTTGCATTCACTGCACACCTGCAAACTGTCTCCACCTCCCTATCCTCAATTCTTTCACTCCAACAGGACTCTGTGTCCTCACTGACAGCTACTTCTCAACAGCTGTCATCTCTCCTAACTTCTTGCAATTCTGCACTTCCTGCCACTCTGGCCAGCTTGAATACACTTATTGGTTCTCTATCCAATTCTGTGTCATCAAACCTTGCTGATGTGCAAGATTCTGTTGAACTACATCTTGCACAGCTTTAAAGTTTGCTGTTCATAGCTTCTGATAGAGAAAACATTATCAAGTTGACTTCCCTTACTGATACCCAAACCTCTTCTCTTCAAACCTGTCTTTCCCAACTTGCAGAGGTGAAGGACAACCTAGCTTTCTTAGTGATTAGCCTGGTTGGCCCCAAGCCTGTTGCCAAAACTGCTGGCAAGCCTGCTGACTACGTGTCTTCAGGCAGACCAGGTGTTGAAGGTGCTGGTACATCTCCTTCAAAGGGGGAGAAGTCATCTGCAGCGAAGACTAAGTCTAAGGGGGAAAAAACTTCTTCTCCTAAGGAGAAATCAGTACCTACAATACCCACTGGTCAACCAGTAGGGACATCAACTACAGGTACAATGGAAGGTGCTTCCCAAGCTGCTCAGCCTACTCAGGCTGAATCTCCAAACCCTTCTCAGTCTAAGGGGGCGGGATTCATTCCTGAGGACAGGCCAAGCAGCAGGAGGAGGCATCTAATTTACAAGAAGAAGAAGTAGAAGAAGAGGAGGAGGAATTTCCTGAAGCTGCTATTACTACAGCAGCTAAAGGAAAAGAAAAAGCAGCAGTTGATCCTCAACAGCAAAAAGCAGCAGACCTCAAGTTTCACAAAGCCAGGGCCAAGAAAATGGGTCTTCCCTTGGACAAGTATTTTGAGTTCAGGGATGAACAGCTTCAAGCCCTGGAAGCTCTAAGAAAAGAAGAGGCCTCTGCCAAAGTTGCCAGAACTTTTGCAATTCAAGAGGCAAGTAAAATCAAAATGCTCTCTCTGGATGTGCAAAAGAAACTGATGGAAGCTGCTAAGGAATCAGCAGGTGAAAAGGAAAGTGAACAGGTTAAGGGTGCTCTAGTCTCTGTGACCAAACCAAAACAAGCATCCTCTGCAAGGGCCCAATTCCATTTTGACAACTTGGCAAGGAAAAAGTTTCAGGATGTAGCTGACAGAAGGCTTGCCAAGGAAGCAATTGTCAAAGTTGTTCCCATATCAAGAAAAGACAGTCAGTGGAAATTGAAAATAACCAGGATGGGTGCAACAGGCCCAGAACTGGACACTTATGACTACACTGATGTTGCACAGATGGGGTATAGGGAATGGGTTGAGTTGGAGAGAGTGAAGGATATGTCAGGGCATATGTCAAGAAGCTGATGGAGAGAGTTAAGGATCTTGGCCTGATCTCAAAAGAAGTTAGTGAGGGTGTCTATATGACACAACCCAAAATAAAGGCCAGGAGGACAAGGAAGGATACTGAGCTGGAGGAACTCCTCATTATGATTGAACAGGGTGATATCGCTGTAGAAATCAAAGGAGTAAACCACAGTCTGCCTAAGGGAGTAGAATTAGAAGATGGCAAGCTGATTGAAGAGCCTGAGCTAAGGGTATTTTTTGTGGATCCCCTGACACAGAAGAAATGCTTTCAAAGAGGATATGATCTTCACAAAGTAGGCCTCAAACAACTTGTGGCATTCAGACTGTCAAACTCTTTTAAGGAATCCTTCAAGTGGAGAGCAGCTATTTGGGATCAGCTTAGAGGATTCCATGAAAGAGGAGAGCTCAATCATCCTAACTTTATGTTCCTTTAGGTTGAATTTGAAGAATTGGATGAAAGCAGAGAGCACTTGTAGAAAATGTTTGAAGAAGGAATGCCACCACCACTATCTTGAAGTCTATCTACCATCAGGATAGGTGAAGAATGGAAGATGTCCATCTGTTGGACAGGCTTGCCATTATCTGCTCCCAACACCAACAGTCCAAAACCTGTTGTACATTAGTTGTACTTCAATTACATAAGTTGTAATTTTTTATTTACATTAGTTGTAATATACATTAGTACATTAGTTGTACTTTTGTAAAAACATGTGTTGTTTTATGCAGTCAAGAATCAGTGTATATATAAACTGATCTTTTACTTTACTTTGATGTTGTAATTTTATTTCAGCAAATGTACTGTAAAAATGTATAGTGATTTTTTATAAGGCCAGCTTGAACTGGTTATTGCAAATAGGGGGAGATTGTTAGGCACAAAAAGGCCTCAGTCAAACCTGTTCTGCATCTAAGGGGGAGATTCTTAATCAAACCTGTTGATGCACTTGAAAGGTATAATTTAAGGCCTGTTTATGCCTTAATGAAACCTGTAAAGTGATTTGCAATATCAGTTAAAGCTGTTCTATGTGTTGCATGTGTTGCAACAAAGGCAGTTTGTCCAAGTTGTTCTGACTGCTGAACATGCTGGACATAAACTGTCTACGCTGCTCTACACTGGTGAGCAGCTTGGGCAGTTTACAAGTGTTCTGTTCTTTGTGAACAGGCTAAAACACTTTATAGAATATGTTTCCAAGTCCTCATGTATTGTTTTTGGCTACAAGATTAGTTTACAAAGTCGAAGACAAAGTGGAAAACAGAACTGCTCAGCCTGCCCAAGCTGTTCTGTCACATGAAGACAAAAGGATATTTGAAAAAGGGTGACAGACCTTTTCTTATATCAAAATAGGCCTTAACAAAGGAAGGGAGACGCAAAGTTGACATTCCTTATTTAGTTAAAGCTTATGCAACAGTAGACAAAGAGAAAAGACAAAAGTTCTGCCCACATGAAGACAAGTCTGCTTTTCAGAATGTGCAGAAAAGTTTATGTTGTCTTTTCAACAAGACTTCCCACTTTTTCTTTTCGTCCAATGAAGAAGCTTCACTTAGATCCTCTGAGTGAGTATAAAAGGAAACTTCCAAGGATTGAAAGAAATAGCAGAAAGCTAAGTGCTGAGCCAAGAGTGTGAAATCCGAACGTGCATTAGAGTGTGTCTTTTCATGCATCCAAGTCTGCTTGAATAAAACAGTGCTTTGTGCTTAAGCTGTTCTTATTCAAGCTATCCTTCTGAGTCTTGTAAACACAGTGAGTGATTCTTAGTGAGTGTATTCATTGTAACTAGTTTAAGTCTGTCTTAGACTAGTTAACATACAGTTGTATCTGTCATCTCAGCTTGAACCTTTCCGCAGTCAAGCTTGTTTGTAATTAACATTTGTTGATAATAAATACAAACATTGAGAAAATAGTGTGTAATTTTTAAATTGATGTATTCACTCCCCCCTCTACAGCTTAAGGCTATATACTTGGGAATCCTCTCGGGACCTACACAGTTTCTGCCCCTATCATCTTCTTCATTAGATTCATCATAAACCAAGTAGTCTCCTTGTGCTACCAGGCCATTGCATCAGATCTCTTCTTTAGGGCCTCAAACTTTCGCTCATAATATCCTATGTCACACTCAAATGGGTTGTTGCATTCTCGAGCAAAGTGACAAGGCTTACCACATTTATAGCATAGCCGTTCATTAGCTGCCTTGGGCTCAGCTCCAGGTGTATCCTCTCTTCTTTAAATAGGCCTTTTGTCAGCTCGGCGGGGTTCCCGACTATCATCACGACGATTATACTCCCGCCTATCATCATTGCGCCTGCCGTCACGCCTTTCATAACGGCGATCAGCTCGATGATCCCTTCAAGCATCATGTCTCTCTCTCTCTCTCTCCTATAATCTCGTCTATCTCTCCTATCATCATAGCACCTATCATCTCGATCATTTCTCCTCTAGTCATCATGTCCCATATCATCCCATTCATCTCTTCTCCAATCATCTCTGCACCTGTCATCCCTATCATCCCGTCCGTCATCTCTTCTTTCATCAGAATACCTTCTTGGACCAGTGTCATATCGGAGTTGGTTATTCTGGTAGAACCATTTTTGCTGTAGACGATTAGATAGGAAAGCCATATGTTCATGAATATCGGCCTCTTCAGCATCCAGAGGCTCAGGCATTTGGGGTATGGCAAACGGATATTGAGATGAAGAACCAGTTTTGTGGTAGTAGGGTAGGGGTGAGGGATTTGGCTGTGGTTTAGTGGGGTATGTCTTATTTGAGAGAAAGGGTAAGGAATCTGTAGATTTGGTGCTTGGGTTTACAGTCAATAACAGAGATGCTAGAGAGTTTGCCATCTGATTCTGAGCATCGACATCACCCTCGTATTTCTTTATCTCATTGAACACCACATTTATAGAGAGATTTGCGATGTCCAGAACTCTTTTGGTTGCTCTACTTGCTATTTGCCATTCTGGAGATAGGAATTGGATGTTGATGTCATCTTTGTCCTTTTGGATGTGCGGTTTATTCAGCACATTAAGAATAGCGCTGAACCTTGTAAAGGTACTCTGTAGGGATTCTCCATCCTTGGCTCTTAACTCTGTGAATTTTGCCTTTGCTTCCTCAATTTTGGCCATATCATCTAAGTCTGCCCCAAGCATTTGTATCTCTAGCTCGTCCCATATTTCTTTAGCAGACAGTTTGCTATTAAACCCAACTAGAATATCAGTGGGAAGGGCTTGATAAATAAGATACTCCGCCCTTTTATATGTTGTTTGTCTTTCCAACTCTGCGTCATTTGCAAGTTCACGAACTGTCCGTGATGCTGGGACTGGAGGAACAACATCTAGTACTGCAAGACATTCTCGGTAAAAAAAGAGTAGGTCCCTCACTTATGGACTGTATCAATAGAATTCCCATGGGTTGCATGCCAATGAACTTGAGGAACTGCTTCTTCCATTGCTCATATTTATCTGGATAGAGAACTGGAGGTCTATTCTCTGATCCAAAGACACGAGCTTCGCGAGACATGATGTTTTGTTGAGTGCTTATTGTGAAAATAGGATCTTTAGAAGTGGAAACTTATATTTCAGTTCAATTAACCGAAATTCGGATGAAATAGAACAGAAACTCAGATGGACCGAACTCGAGTGATGAACAGTAACTCGGTTGGTCTTAACTCGGGAGATGAATAGAAATTCGGATGAAGAGAACTCGGTTGATGGACAGTAATTCGGGTGAACCGTAACTCGGATGAACAGTAACTCGGATGAAGAACTGTCCGAGTTCGGATGGTTCAATTCATAGTGATCAATGCAACTCTAGCGATCCGAATTCAGTTGGTGATCCGGAATTTGGATGATACGAAATTTGGATGATGATCCGAGTTGAATTTTTAAAAAAATTTTAAATTGAAGACCAAATGATTTAGAGACCCGAAAAATGTTTTAATTGAATTTCGGATGATTAGCATTTCGGAATGGATCCCAGATTTGGTTCGAAATAGGTTAAAACTTTATCCGAGTTGATCCGAGTTGTTCCAGACATGAAATTGTTGAATATATTCCAGTATTTCGGAATTAATAATGATGCAATTTAAAGACTGGAAATAATTTTAAATGTTCGGTTAGAATTTAGAAACAAGTTTTGCGTAAAACGAGTATCCAAAATCACTTAAAAATATGGATTTTTAAAGCAAAAACCGAGAATAACACTTAAAATTACATATTGACAATTTCAACGTTTAAACAAGAAAAACCTTATAATGATTGAAAAAGAAATGCTCGAAATCAGCATAAGATTTATTGCTTATGATTATGGAATATATAAAACCAAGCAAAAACAGAATATTAAAAAAGGATTAAGAGCAAAACCGTGGGAAACCCATCAACTTCTAATTAGAAGAATTAAATTACAATGGAAATAAATAATGTTACATGGAAATAAAACAAACTAACTATTACAAAATAAAATTCCACATGATCGAAATTTATAATCTAACAATGTAAATCACAAGCTTCAAGATCCAAACGACGACATGAGGATCATCATTCTGATGATGCTCCTCATGAGGGGGAGAAGAGGAGAAAACTTAGTGATTCGGAGAAACAGATAGTGTTATATGAAGCTAAAGAAACTGAAGTTGGAGGTTCAGTAGAAGGAGGAGCTACAACAGATGAACTATCTGCGTCTCAATGTGAAATAGGGTTGATTTTTCATGAAGACGTTGAGTATGCAAATGAGTTTCAATTACAATTTTGACGAATATGGAGATTCAGATGATGATGAAGTGTTGAGAATAGAGGATGTTGAAAAGGAGGTTAGTGTTAGGCACAAAAAGGCCTCAATCAAACCTATTATACATCCTAGGGGGAGATTGTTAATCAAACCTGTTTGATGTAATTGAAGGTATAATTTAAGGCCTCTTAATGCCTTATTGAAACCTAAAAAGTGATTTGCAATATAAGTCAAAGACTCTTACGCTGTTGCATTTGTTGCAACTAAGGCACATTGTCCAAGCTGTATAACTCTGTTGAACAGGCTGGACACTATCGACGCTGCTCATACTTGTTCAGCAGCTTGGACAAATTTTAAGTGTTCTGTTCTTTGTGAACAGGCGAAACACTTTATGGAATATGTTTCTATGTCCTCATGTATCATCTTGGACTAAAAGATTAGTTTTCAAAGTCGAAGACAAAGTGGAAAAACAGAAGCTGCTAACACTGCCCACGCTCATCTGTATACATGAAGACAAAGTGGATATTTGAAATGGGTGACAGACCATTTCTTATATCAAAATGGCTATACAAGAAGATGAAAGGTTCAAAGTTAAAATTCCTCTTTTAGTTAAAGCCTTCTGCAACAAAGACAAGAAGGAAAAACAAAGATTCCGCAATGTAGAGACAAATGATGCTTTCTCTGAACGCGCAGAAAAGTATCTTTTTGGAAAGACACTCCACTATTTTTTCATCCAATGAGGAAGCTTCACTGGGATTCTCTATGAGAGTATAAAAGGAAGCTTCTAAGGAATGTTAGATAACTAAGTGTGTGATATTCAGAACGTGCAAAGAAGTGTGTTTTCATGCATGCAAAGTCTGCTTAGAATAAAACAGTTAAGTGTGTCCAAGTTGTTCTTCTTCAAGCTGTCTGTCTTCTAAACAGTGAGTGTATTCATTGTAACTGGTCTGAGTGTGTGTTAGATTAGTAGAACATTTGTTGTATCTGTCATCTCAGCTTGAACCTTTTCGTAGTTCAAGCCTGTTTGTAATTAACACTTGTTGATAATACATACAAACATTGAGAAAGTTTGTTGAAATTTAAAATAGCTGTAATCCCCCCCCCCCCTCTACATCTTATAGAAAGATATACTAGGGAAACCTATTGGGACCTACAACTGGTATCAGAGCAGTTTAGAGTGTGTGTTAACTCTAGATCTCTCATTACTCCCTAATTCCCATCATGGACAACAATGCTGCCAATATTCCTCTTATTATGACAATGGTTCAATGACGAAACCTCCCAAGTTCAATCATCAGAACTTCTTTGGATGGAAATGCAGAATGATGCTCTACATAGAGAATCTGGATGTACAGCTACCAGAGATAGTAATGGAATGTCCCTTTGTGCCAACCTCTGTTACTACTATAACTCCTGCTGCTAGCAATTTAAAGACTGGAAATAATTTTAAATGTTCGGTTAGAATTTAGAAACAAGTTTTGCGTAAAACGAGTATCCAAAATCACTTAAAAATATGGATTTTTAAAGCAAAAACCGAGAATAACACTTAAAATTACATATTGACAATTTCAACGTTTAAACAAGAAAAACCTTATAATGATTGAAAAAGAAATGCTCGAAATCAGCATAAGATTTATTGCTTATGATTATGGAATATATAAAACCAAGCAAAAACAGAATATTAAAAAAGGATTAAGAGCAAAACCGTGGGAAACCCATCAACTTCTAATTAGAAGAATTAAATTACAATGGAAATAAATAATGTTACATGGAAATAAAACAAACTAACTATTACAAAATAAAATTGCACATGATCGAAATTTATAATCTAACAATGTAAATCACAAGCTTCAAGATCCAAACGACGACATGAGGATCATCATTCTGATGATGCTCCTCATGAGGGGGAGAAGAGGAGAAAACTTAGTGATTCGGAGAAACAGATAGTGTTATATGAAGCTAAAGAAACTGAAGTTGGAGGTTCAGTAGAAGGAGGAGCTACAACAGATGAACTATCTGCGTCTCAATGTGAAATAGGGTTGATTTTTCATGAAGACGTTGAGTATGCAAATGAGTTTCAATTACAATTTTGACGAATATGGAGATTCAGATGATGATGAAGTGTTGAGAATAGAGGATGTTGAAAAGGAGGTTAGTGTTAGGCACAAAAAGGCCTCAATCAAACCTATTATACATCCTAGGGGGAGATTGTTAATCAAACCTATTTGATGTAATTGAAGGTATAATTTAAGGCCTCTTAATGCCTTATTGAAACCTAAAAAGTGATTTGCAATATAAGTCAAAGACTCTTACGCTGTTGCATTTGTTGCAACTAAGGCACATTGTCCAAGCTGTATAATTCTGTTGAACAGGCTGGACACTATCGACGCTGCTCATACTTGTTCAGCAGCTTGGACAAATTTTAAGTGTTCTGTTCTTTGTGAACAGGCGAAACACTTTATGTAATATGTTTCTATGTCCTCATGTATCATCTTGGACTAAAAGATTAGTTTTCAAAGTCGAAGACAAAGTGGAAAAACAGAAGCTGCTAACACTGCCCACGCTCATCTGTATACATGAAGACAAAGTGGATATTTGAAATGGGTGACAGACCATTTCTTATATCAAAATGGCTATACAAGAAGATGAAAGGTTCAAAGTTAAAATTCCTCTTTTAGTTAAAGCCTTCTGCAACATAGACAAGAAGGAAAAACAAAGATTCCGCAATGTAGAGACAAATGATGCTTTCTCTGAACGCGCAGAAAAGTATCTTTTTGGAAAGACACTCCACTATTTTTTCATCCAATGAGGAAGCTTCACTGGGATTCTCTATGAGAGTATAAAAGGAAGCTTCTAAGGAATGTTAGATAACTAAGTGTGTGATATTCAGAACGTGCAAAGAAGTGTGTTTTCATGCATGCAAAGTCTGCTTAGAATAAAACAGTTAAGTGTGTCCAAGTTGTTCTTCTTCAAGCTGTCTGTCTTCTAAACAGTGAGTGTATTCATTGTAACTGGTCTGAGTGTGTGTTAGATTAGTAGAACATTTGTTGTATCTGTCATCTCAGCTTGAACCTTTTCGTAGTTCAAGCCTGTTTGTAATTAACACTTGTTGATAATACATACAAACATTGAGAAAGTTTGTTGAAATTTAAAATAGCTGTAATCCCCCCCCCCCTCTACATCTTATAGAAAGATATACTAGGGAAACCTATTGGGACCTACAACTGGTATCAGAGCAGTTTAGAGTGTGTGTTAACTCTAGATCTCTCATTACTCCCTAATTCCCATCATGGACAACAATGCTGCCAATCTTCCTCTTATTATGACAATGGTTCAATGACGAAACCTCCCAAGTTCAATCATCAGAACTTCTTTGGATGGAAATGCAGAATGATGCTCTACATAGAGAATCTGGATGTACAGCTACAAGAGATAGTAATGGAATGTCCCTTTGTGCCAACCTCTGTTACTACTATAACTCCTGCTGCTGAAGGAGCTGTTTCTGAGGTCAGGACTATTTAGAAGGCAAAAGCTTAATGGTCTGATGAAGAAAAAAGGCTGGTTGCTCTTGATGCAAAGGCTAGGAACAACCTTGTTATTTCTCTCCCTAATGACGTGTTCAAACAAGTTGAGAAAATGAAGACTGCAAAGAGGATGTGGGATACTTTGTCTACTGTCTATGATGGTCCTACTTTCACAATGGATAATAGGCTTAAAAATCTTGTTAGAAAGTATGAGCTATTCTTTGCGAAGCCAAAGGAGTCATTCACTGAAACCCACACCAGGTTCACTGCCTTGATAAATGATCTTAAAGTTGTTGGGATCACTAAAGACAACTTAACTTTGGTGAACAAATTTTTAGACATTCTGCCTGAGGAATGGAATTACTTCTCTACTATCCTCAGAAACTCAGGTACCATCAGAGGCATGGATCTTTTGAATCTTTATGGATCCTTGTTGAATGATGAACAGTCAAGGAAACAAAAAAGATATGCCTTAGAGATGTCCAAAAGAGGTGTTGCCTTAGTGGCCAGCTTGAGACAACCTGCTGTTCAGGTGTGTTATATGTTCACACAAGCTGATAAACAGGCTGATGATGAAATGGAGGAATTGTCAGACGAAGAAGACTGTGAAGACCTTACTGAGTTTGATGATGAGAAAATGATTGCTATGCTTGTCAGAAAATTCAATAAGAAGAGGTTTGGTGGAAAGATGCTGCAAAAGAAGTCAGGTGCCATAAAAAAGAAGGCATTTGACAAAACTAAGGCTGAGTGCTTTAAATGTGGTGAAACAGGCCATATGGCTGCTGACTGTGTGTCTAAAGTTGTTGGCTCCTCATCCAAACCATACAAGACAAATAAAGACAATGGCTACAGGTTAAGTACCTAATGGCCATGGCTAAGCTGAGAAAGTTGGAAGACTCAGTGGCTTCCAACAAGCAGAATGGACTCATGGCTGAGACTTGTGACTCGGAGGAGTCTGATTCATCATCTGATGAGGAGGAAAACAATTGTCAGATGGCCAACACTGATGTCCCCTCAACAAATAGCTTCAAATAGGACTTGGCTGAAGCAAAAGCTCTCAGCTGCTTGGAGAACTGGAACCCAACTATGATGTATAAGATACAAAATTTTATGGATTATAGTTCTGATGAAAAAGTTAAAGTGGTTGAATATTTACTTGTTGATTTAAAAGCTGCTGTTGAGAAGCATGATGCTTTGATGTCTGAGATCTCTAAGTTAAAAACAGATCTTGAAATAAAAGAGAGAGACAGACTTATTAGAAGAAAAGAGAGAGACAGACTTAAATCATGCCAAGCATCAAAAGATTGTTGAGTCTTAGTGCCAATCAGCACAGAAGGGCAACCACTATATCAGTCAGCAGATCCCTGCTCGAATCCAAACCTACCTTGGAGGGGATCTTGATACAGCAGCTTCAACTATTGAGATAAATAATCTAGAAAAAGACTTATCCACTCTTGGTGAGCTTCCAAGTACTTTTATCCAAAGAGTAAATGGAAAGCTGGTCTCAACAAAAAGGTTTGTCAGGCCTCAAAATACTGACAGTTTGTCTGAAAAAGCTTTAAAGACTAATGATTGAATGTGTTCTCCATCAAATCAGTTTGCTAAGTGCATAGTTGGTTCACACAAACAAAAGAAGGGCACACAAGTTCAAACTGCAGCTTTGGACACTAAACTAGTCAACAAGACAGGTTCTGGATCTAAAGTTGATGGAAAGAAACCTGTTAACCCTTTTGATGCTGATCATTTTGAGAAAAGGTTTTCAAAAGGAAAGCAACCTATATTCAACAAGGGTAAGTTTCATGTTGGAAGCAAATCTGCAGTGATTTTAAATAAGTTTTTCAATCATAGTGGAAAGCTGGTAATAAGCGAAGGAAAACCTTTTAATAAAACTAGAGGTAATGATCATGTTGATAGGCAACAGTCATCACATCTCAGTAAAGGCAAAGGCAAAGCCATTGTCCAACCTGAGAAAACAGGGAATAAGTTTCCCAAACATGTGGAAGGACAAAGGCCAATTAAACTTCCTGTATTTGATCTCTGCCCTCCTAAAAAGAGAAAAGAGGACACAGGTAAAGATGTTGCAGTTGTACCTTCCACTCAAACTGTCGGTTCTTCTAAGAATAGTCTTAAGTTTTCTAAACTTGCTGAGAAGTCAAACAAAGATATCCCAAAATGTGTTTCTTGGAGTACTTCTTCCAAAAAGTCTAAAAAGAGAAAGTGCTACAAATGTGTGAAGAAGACTCATATGCCAAAGACTGTTCTGAAACTGATGACATAAAGCCTGCTGACACTACTAATTCCAACATTGCAAAAACCAGTAGTGTTGGAAGTAACATTGTCATTGAGGAGAGTATCCAAGCAGATACAGTCCAAATTGGAAATATTAGTGTAGATCTAAGTGGTCCATCAACAAATGTTGATGAAGAAGGAGAACTCATCCTTATAATGAGTTCACCTAAAAACTAATATTTTACCATGACAATCGGCAGGTTAAGCAACCAAGCCAGGTTTGGTATTTGGAAAGCGGCTGCTCAGGCCACATGACAGGTTTCAAAGATTTGCTGAGTGATATCAGGACAGAAAAAGGCCTAAAGGTCACCTTTGGTGACAATGTTCAGGGATCCACAGAAGGATATGGAACCCTTCAAGTTGGTGCTCCAATATTCAAAAGAGTAGCCTATGTGTCTGGGCTAAAACATAATCTTGTTAGCATTAGCCAACTGTGTTATGCTGGGTACAGTTTAACTTTGATGAGCACCTGGGATACATACTGGATTCCAAAGGCAAGGTTCTACTGTGTGCACAAAGGAAGAAATGTGTATATGTTGTGGATATGAATCTGCTGATCTAACAACTGAAACCTGTTTCATCTCCAGAAGCCATGCAGACCTAAACTGGTTATGACACAAAAGGCTATCACACCAGAACTTCATGAATATCAACAAACTCTGTAAAAAGGAGTTGGTAACAGGTTTGCCTTCTATAACTTTTGTTAAGGATAAACTCTGTACAGCTTGTGAGAAAGGCATGCCAAGAAAACCATCTTTTATATCCAAGCATAATTTTTCTATTGACACCCCTCTCTTCTTAATCCACATGGACTTGTCTGGATCTGTTAGTGTCCCAAGTCTAGGAGGTAGAAGATACACTCTAGTAATGGTTAATGAGTTCCCCAGGTTTACATGGGTGATCTTCCTAAAGACCAAAGGAGACGCTGCCAGAGAAATTATTGGATTTATCAAAAAGATGGAAGTTCTAAACTCTAGTCAAGTCAAGCAGCTTAGAAGTGAGTATGGTACTGAATTCAGATTCAGTACTCTTTAGGACATCCGTGAAGAAAGTGGGATTTCACAAAACTTATCAGCTGTAAGAACTCCACAACAAAATGGAGTTGCTAAAAGGAGGAATAGAACCCTCATTAAAGCTGCCAGAACCATGTTGTGTGCATCAGGTTTCCCTTCATCGTTTGGGGCTGAAGATGTCAACACTACCTGCTTCACTCAAAACAGATCGTTAGTGGTCTAAAGGTTCAATAAGACTCCTTATGAGTTAATCAAAGAGAGAATACTAAATATAAGCTATTTCCATGTGTTTGGATGTCCCTGCTTCATTCTGAATCAGAGGGGTCAGCTGGCAAAAATTTGAATCCAAAGCTGATGACGGTGTGTTTGTTGGATATTCTGCTGTTTCTAAAGCCTACAGAGTATACAACTACAAAATAAAGGTGATAGATGAATCTATCAATGTCACCTTTGAGAGTCTAGGAATGCCTCTATCAAAGCTGTTCCTGAATTAGATTCAGGAGAGTTCAACTTTGATGATCTTATGCATTCAGATGTGAAGGAAAAGGACTCAAAAGCTTCCACTTCACCTAGAGTGGAACCTGTTAACCACAATGGGTATGACGATGATTATGTTGGTACACCCTGTGTGAATAAGTGTACTGATATAATTTATGCACCATGTCCAGAACCAATCAATGCTGATTTTCCTGAATTCTCTGCTGATGTGTTCAACAATAATTATTCATTTTCAATGGGTGAACAGGCTCAGGATATCAATGTGTCTAAAAATCTTCAAAGCTGTTCTGCTAGTCCTAATGAAAATGAAACTGATACAGGAGAATCTTCGTTGAAACATGATCCTAAGTGGATCAGGTGTCACCCCAATGATCAAATAATTGGTGACATCAATAAAGGGGTACAAACTAGATGTGACAGCGTAGGAAACCTTTGTACGTTTTCTAGCCTTGGGTCCCTGATGGAGCCAAATAAAGTAGATGATGTACGTAAAGATGCCAATTGGATCACGGCAAAGAGCTCAATTAGTTTGAGAGAAAAAAGTATGGAAGCTGGTCCATGTTCCTAAAGGTAAAACAATAATTGGCACCAAGTGGGTTTTCAGAAATAAGATGGATGAGCAAGGTCATGTTATTAGAAATAATGCAAGACTGGTTTCTCAAGGCTATTGGCAAGAACAAGGTATAAATTATGATGAAACATTTGCTCCAGTGGCCAGGTTAAAAGCAATTCATTTGTTTCTAGCCTATGCTGCCCACAAGGGCATGAAGATATTCAAATGGATGTCAAGAGTGAATTTTTGAATGGTAAGCTGCACGAAGAGGTATATGTCAATCAGCCTCCAGGCATTTAAAGTGAACAACATACAGGTTTTGTCTATAAGTTGGACAAAGCTCTCTATGATCTAAAACAAGCCTCCAGAGCTTGGTATGACACTCTTACTGATTTCCTTATGAGCAATGGTTATTCCAGAGGTAAAGTGGATACCACATTGTTCATAAACAATGTGAAAACTGATATTATGCATGTTCAAATATATGTGGATGACATAATATTTGGTTCTACTAATAAACAGTTATGCAAGAACTTTTCACTACTCATGAAATCCGAATATGAAATGAGCATGATGGGTGAAATGACTTTCTTTCTAGGATTACAGGTGAAACAAACCTCATATGAAATTTTTATTAATCAAAGTAGTATACCTTAGATCTTCTGAAAAATTTTAAAATTGATCAAAGTTCTCCCATCAAAATCCCAATGGCAACCAATGTAAAGTTGGATGCTGATGCGTGGGGCAAAGCTGTTTCAGTAACAGCTTACAGAGGCATGATTGGGAGCTTGCTAAATTTAACTGCTAGTAGACCAGATGTTATGTTTGCTACCTGTTTATGTGCTAGGTTTCAAGCTGATCTAAAAGAATCACATCTAGCGGCTGTCAAAAGAATCTTCAGATACCTAAAGGGTACACCAGGTTTTGGACTTTGGTATCCCAAAGACTCCAGCCTTGAACTAATTGGCTACTCAGATTCTGATTTGCTGGCTGCAGGCTAGATAGGAGGAAAACAATAAGTTAGTGTAGCAAGAAGCAGAATTCTGTTTCTACTTCTACTGCTGAAGCTGAGTACATTGCTGCTGGAAGCTGCTGTGGGCAGATTCTATGGATGCAGCATCAACTTGAGGATTATGGCCTTGTATATAGGAAAACTCATATTCTGTGTGATAATACAAGTGCCATAGTCATCTCCAACAATCCAATCTCCCATTCGAGAACAAAGCATATTGAAGTTAGACATCACTTTATCAGAGATCACATCCAAAAAGGTAATGTGGAGGTAAGCTTTATTTCCACAGAAGAACAGCTTGCAGACATTTACACCAACCTCTTGATGAAAACCAGTTTAATTACCTTGTAAGCAAGCTGGGAATGTTAAATAAAAGTGACTAAGTGTCATTGATGTTCCTATGATCACTTGTTCCACTCTGTCCAAAATTTTCCATAACAGCTTAGAACAGGTTTTAGTTGTCCGGTACTTAGCCAGTTTTTCAAAATTTGGACAGCTTGAACATAAAACAGGCTTGACAAAATACGTTTTCACTTCAAACTTGTTCTGTTGTACAAACTCCTAACCTACTCACTCTCCAAATCTGTCATACAACGCAATGCCTTGTAACCTGTTCAAATATTAAACAGGTTTCACCATAAAACCTGTTCTCATATAGTTGCACAGGTTGCATGAATAGCTTGAAGAGTGATCAGTTTGTGATGAAACATGTTCATCACTGGTTTGAACAGTAGTTTAGAACATCAGTTTTTAATTATCTTTCTTCACATTTAAGTTACTTAAATTACGTATTTATTTAACTTAATTACCTATGGATAATGTTTGTTAACGTGCGTTAGTAGTTGAAAAGGTCAAGGTGGTCTAACAACCGTTCTGACATGGCAAACAGTTCCGTTTTCTGTTAAGAACATTTCAAATCAACCGCCAAAACCTTTCTCTCTCCTACTCACTCTCGTTCAAATCGTAGAAATACCTAAGTCACTGTTTCTTCTTCCTCTTCTTCTCTACTGCTTCCATAAAGTGTCATATATCGTGCATCACTACTACATTCCAAATGGCTCACCAAAACAACCAAAATAACCCCCTCTTACCTGTGTTCTTTGGTGATGGTGTTGAAAAACATCCCTCTGTCACCACAATGCTCACAATCAAACCCACCAACTACATTGCCAATCTGACCATTCCCAAAAACTATGTGGGAAAATGCTATGAACCCATGGTGGAGTTTTTGCAAGCCCATCCCCTGCACTATGCAATGACAGCCTCTCCTGGTGTCATGTACCAGGAGATGGTCTATGGGTGTTTGTACACCTATTCATATGATTCATCCACCAAGACTGTCATGGGAACCATTCTCAATGGCACTCAATCGATTGAGATTAATACTGGTCTTCTCAGGGAAGTACTTCATCTTCCCATTGCTGATAGATTTGACAAAGCTCAACCTAAGATGAACAGATGGGGAATCTACTACACTTCTATGGTGTAGTAGAACCAAAAGTAGGTGCTACCTTGTTCAGGAGGGATCTATCTCCAACCTACAACTTTTAATGTGCCTCAGTGGTGATGAGCTTAAGCTGCAAGGTTGGATTATTTGATCAATGATGGGCCGTCGTTGTGTCCCGCAGAAATAATCCTTAAATCTACTATTTAGCTCAGAGAAGTAATGGTCGAATCTACAGGGACTGCGTATGAAATTAGGGTTAATCGGCTAGCTTTGCGAGTTTTATTAAATGCACTTTAAATTGTGAATCGAGTGAATTGGATGATTTATTTAGATTAATGACTTGCGATTGAATTGTGACTAAAATTAACGGCAAATAACTAACGAAGTAATAAACAATCAAATTCAAGATAACCATTCACGGAATCAATACGTCATAAGTATTACCCACTCGAATTTCATGCAACAATCTGTAAGGTCTACCAATGCAAGATCTATCTAGACGCGGATCCGTTAACGAGTGCGGAATCCTCGTTGACGGTTAGACAGACAACTCTCAACCAACGGAAACACGGAGACTATTAGACGCTGAACGAACGACACACGAACGATCCTACGTACTAATTCTCTCCGAAACGGGACTCACCTAGCTGATAAACTCGAGATCGCCTATTGCTTAATTCCTCACGAATTCTGCCAAAGGTCTGCTAATGATTCGAGTCTATTCCTAATTATAGACCCTGATTCGAGTTTGCTGTGGGCCAACCTCGAATCTGGCCTAAGGCCCATTCGAATCTGTCCATCTGACAGATTCGAATCTAACCTATATTCGAATCTATGGTCTCATTCGAATCTATCACAGATTCGAATGTCATCCTTAACCTATTCGAATCTAGCCAATACACTTAAACACTTAAGTGATGAAACTTATGTTTTAACTTATGCTTGACATAGTCTTTGACCTTTATGTTGGAACTTCTTGTAATATGTTACATCAAGTTCAAACACACAATCAGTAACAGACAAGCACATATTAAACATATATATCAAAATACTGGTTAACTCAGAATATTACCTAAATCATAATCGATTAGACTGCTATCGTCACACAGGGTGTACCAACAGACTCCCCCTTGACGATAGCTTCTAATTATTTACATGACATCAAATTTAAGTACTAGAGCTATATATATTACTACCTGCATATAATCCCGCATCTATACAAACTTTAACTATCTTTTGGAACTTCCTGGCTTCAGATCTCCATGGTTCAGTGAAGAAGATAGGCTGATCGTGAAGCTTCTTCAGGTCGTCCTTAGATAGGTTTATCAAATGCAGAGGATCATATACTTTCAAAATGACCTGCTCGTCTTGATCTTCCATGATAGCTTCAGCAGTGTCAATCTCTAGGTACCACCACTTCATGTTGCTCAAAACGTTCTGTGGCATTGGTTTCATAGGTACTTTCTTCAGACATTTGACTGGCTTGTACACCATTCTGGCCCAAGGTCTTCCAGTATGAGGATCTATCCTTGATCCATCCTCGACCCTTTTGCCTGTTCTCGGCTTAAGCCTTTCAAATTTGCCTGATCGCCCTTCTTTCCTTATAATTCTTTCAATAACGCTCGCGTGGGGATCATTTCCAATATTGATCAGCTCCTTCCAGGCTAATTCTTTAACTTCAATCTTGGGCAATGAATTAAAAGCTTTCAGTGTCCGCCTCAAGTATTGAAGGCCATCTTTTTGGGGTTACAAGTTGACCAGAAGAAGGAAGGCATGTTTATCCATCAGACCAAGTATGTCTATGACATATTGGAACGGTTTGGGATGGAAGGAACAAAGTTGACTGCCCACTTCAGCACGCCGATTCAAGTGAATCACAATCTCGGGCCGGGTACTGAAAGTGATTCCGATGTGGATCCGACTTTATATCGGGCCATGATTGGGCAATGAATTAAAAGCTTTCAGTGTCCGCCTCAAGTATTGAAGGCCATCTCTTCTCTTCAAAATAAACAGCTGCAGTTCTCTGTCAAAGAACCAGCTAATAATCCCTCCAGCAAAATTTCCAGCACCTGGATTCCTCATCTTCTTCTTCATCTTCAGCTGATCCTTCTTTTCTTCCTTCTTGAACCAAAGATTTAACAGATCAGCTCTAGATGGCTCTTTCTCAGCCTCTTCAAGGTCTTTATCTTCAGCTGAGGCTACCTTGATGTAATCAATATCAATCACATTATGATCTTGGCTTTCATACAGTTCAGTGATTGGTTGTGAATTGATAATTACTTCATTAACGTGATCATCTTCATCATCTATCACTTCATCATCAGATCTCCAGTCAACGACGTCATCTGGAATGAACTCACCTTCTTCTAACTCTTCAATATCATCTTCAAAATCAAATTCCATCAGCTCTTCTTCAATATCTTTTAGCGCATCGATCATGTCGCTATCTAAAGTCCTTGAAGAACCAACTTCTCCTCCCGCTCCTCCTACTTCTCCCCCTATACTAGGCTCCCCCTCAGATTGAGCAGTCTGAGCAGCAGAAAAATCTAATGGCTCATTCTGTCTTTGTGGGCTGGGATCATTGCCTTGGTTGTCTTCATCATCTTCATCTCTCGACCTCTGTGCTTCCTGATCACGGCACGATGTCTCCCCCTGAGCCTGTAGATTCTTCATTAACTGCTCAATAAGGGAGCGCATCGACCTTATCTCTGCTGACTGATCACAAACAAAGGCTTTTAGCTCTAAGTTCTCTTGCTGAACTGTGTCCACAATCTTTTTTAGATCGGCATTATGAGTCTGAATCTCGCCGACTGCCTTTGTTAGGCCTAAGATTTGGATATTTTGGAAATCGACTCGCGCTTTTAGCTGCTGAAACCTTTGATTGTCTGTGTATGAGGATGAGGTTGATGGGATGGACTGAATTGGAGTTGGAATGATTGGTGATGGGATGTATGGTTCATCGCGAGGTGGTGGTGGTGGAATGTTGGTTTGAGGTTCTTGTTCTTGAGGTTGAGGGTTTTGAGATTGAGAAGTTTCTGGTTGTTCTGCGGAGACTGACGAGGATCCTTGCATGAACCTGTGACGTTTGGCCCGTTGCCTCGTCACAAGTTGAGAAACTTCGTCTTCTTCGAAATCAGACTCCTCCGATTCCCTGTCCCATCGCCTCCTAGAACTACGTTCATTAATAATCAGTCGCGAACCATAAGTTCCAATCTGAACTTCAGGAACGACAGACCTTGACTCTGGAGCTTC
This sequence comes from Centrapalus pauciflorus, assembly GCA_020465985.1. Classification (NCBI taxonomy): domain Eukaryota; kingdom Viridiplantae; phylum Streptophyta; class Magnoliopsida; order Asterales; family Asteraceae; genus Centrapalus; species Centrapalus pauciflorus. The sequence goes on from JAANYP010003164.1 coordinate 452,189, forward strand.
AGCTTCTACCTCCTCCATCTCTTCTGACTCAGTTGCTGAAGATGACAAAACGTCATCAGCCTGCTCTGGCTCATAATTCTCAACATCCCTCAGCACATCTTCTTCTCCTTCTGGAGGCTCAAGTAATTCTCCCACTAATGCAGCAGCTATATCTTCATTTGCATGTGGACCCGCCTCCCAAATTTCATTTAACGTTTGGCACAATTGATCAGCTTCATTTGGGACAGTTGACGGCCCTGCTTCCTGCATTTCTGGTTGCTGACTCGAAGAAGGCCTAGACGCCTGAGTCTGACTTGCAGTATCTCTTTGTCTTCGCCTTGGATCACGGGGACGAACACGAGGCTGTTCACGTCGTTGTTGTTGTTGTTGATGCGGTTGCTGTTGCTGTTGCTGTTGCTGCTGAGGCTGAACTTCTACTTCACCTGCCCAGTTGGCAATATCTGGGGCTTGAAATTCCCTATCCAGAATTGCACCAAATAGTGGTCGTGCCACCGGAACTGCTAACCTTCCTCGGTGTGAGGAACAGTCAGAGTAAATGCGCTTCTCCATAACATTAACGCTCAATGCATCGTCTGATTGTGGCAACTCAGGCAAGAAGTGCCTTATCAACATCATCACGAACCTCGGATACAAAAGGAACCTTTCTCTCTCAGGAGCCGTGATTTGATGGATAAATTCCGAGAAAAACAGCTGCGAGAAACTAAACTTCTTATTGTATACCATCGCTATCATCGCTGATTGAATCTTAGATACGATGTAGTCAAAACCAGCCTTCTTAGGCGCAAAACACACCATGAATACGTGGACTAAGAAACGCCATTGTCCTATCAACCCGCTTTTCATATACGAAGATTTTGTAACGTCCAAGCTGTATCCCATTCTCAAAAATGCTGCTTGCCTAATACTTAAAGAAAAGTCTATAGGCCCGTCCTCTTGTTCTTGGGAACCCAGCTGCAGTACTTGACGCAAAATATCAGCAGAGAAAACCAAAGGTTGTCCGGCAATTCTGGTTCTTAACACTGTCGGGGTGACAGTGCAGTCCACCTGTAAGTGATCATAAAATTGACGTACATATGAAATCACAATCGGAATATTTTCATACAACACATAACTGATCCTAGAATCCGCTAGAAAATCTAAAACTTCTCGAAATCCCTGCGCCTCAGGGATGTTATGAGCAGGATTCAGTACCATATTGTGCTTAGGAACAAAAGCACGAAGCGCCATATCTGCACAATAAACAAAACCATTAGATTCATTAAAAATCAATAAACTTGTTCAAATTCAAATTTGCTTTATTTTGTACTTTTTCAAATACCAAATCTAGCACAATTAAATTTCCACAAGTTTAATAAAATTTAAATTAGACAAAATAAATTAAGTACAGATTCGAAGGGAACAGATTCGAAGTGTCCATATTCGAGTGTAATGGACAGATTCGAAGTGTCCCTATTCGAGTCTAATGGATAGATTCGAGGATCATGGTCATCTCGAATCTAATGACAGATTCGAGAAACCCTTGAACAGATTCGAATGTCCATGAACAGACTCGAAGGGCCGTCGGCCATTGTTTCAACCAAAATCCAAGATTTTAACCTTTTTGAACTAGGTAAATCACATACTTTAGTTCAACTAAGTTCTAATCACTGATTTATGCCTTTAATTTGATATTTTATAGGTCCTAACTTAGTTATTTATGAATAACCCTATTTTGACCAATAAAACATCAAAATGTGATGTTTAAGCCTAAATTTGTGTATGAAACCACCAAAATCTTGTACAATCATGTTGCTTATACCTAGATTTGAAAGTAGAATCGACCACAAAAGCTTTAGAATCGACGAAATGTCGTTTAGTAGAAGTACAATAGACTCGAGAATAGATTCGAGATCGCCAGTGACAGATTCGAGAAATCAGATTCGAGAACAGTGAGAAGTAAATGCCTTCACTGTGGACCTTTATATACTAACTACCTTCGAGTCTATGTGTAGATTCGAGTCTACTGACAGATTCGAGAACTTCAAATTCGAGTCTGTCTTAGATTCGAAGCTACAAACACTTAGAAAAATTTCGGAAATTTTGAAATAATTTCAACTTTTTCCAACTATTTTCTACTGTGTAGTGTAACCAGATAAACTATGCCAAATCTTTTACCCTAAGCTCAGATATTTCACGCATTGTATATTTTATCCAACTTTGAATGCACCCTCAGTAACTTTTGACCTTTTACCTAAGTAAAAACTAAACTATACGAAAATAAAATAAAATAAACTAAGGTAAAAATAAAATAAAATAAAATAAAATTTTGACTAAAAAATTTAATCTAGACTTAAGTTATAAAAATAAATTTACAAGCTAAGCTAAATACCAAACAACATATTTTTGGTGAGTATAGTCTAAGAAAGGTTCAATCAGATAGCGATGTCCGATACTAACTTTCAGTACTTAAACTTTCACACTTAGGAATTTTTTGAATTCCTTTGATTGTTTGTCGTGACATACCCACTTAGCCGATTGTTGGTATTTTACCCTGTTAAACACTCTACATTTCGGAATATCCCTTGGCCTTTTTATTTATCAGGAAATTATCTTACGTGACTCAGACATAGACATACTTTTATGATCAAGGCACACAGACAAAATTCTAACTTGTTGGTATTTGCAAACTTTCTTTAAAAGACAAACATCGGACACAGGTCTGTATTCTCATACAACAAAGTGTCTTAGTTCGACTTAAGGTTTAACTTTAAAGTTAGCAGATAGCGGTGACAGGTCTGTACTGACGTACAACAAAGCGACATGTCTGCTAACCCGAATCTAAACAGAGACAACAGGTCTGTACTTACGTACAACAGAGTTGCATGTTTTCGACTCTCAGTTACATATGATATTTCTATTCTTTCCATTTTAGATGTATTTGATGTTGCCATACATCCCCAGAAAGTTTGCATACCTCATTTAGACTCAATGTTTGTATGTCTTGTACATAAAAATTAAGACCGATTGGTCATACATCTAGGTTAGTGACACGCTTGACTTTTTCTAGAATATTTTATTAGCCTTGTGATTCCCTATATGTATTATGCCTACCAACACATCAAACTAAATAAAGTATAACACTTAGGATTTAGTTGCATTATGTGTGAAAGCCTAAACACTTAGAGTCTGTAACGACGGTGCTAATTTTCGTCACTTTGAACCTATGTATCTAAGACTTAACTCCTTTTCTGATATTCTCTTTTTTTTGTATTTTTGTAATTTTCTCTCTTTTTTCTTTTGTTTTTCATAGCAAAACGCATTAAACTAAGCTAATCTACTAACTTACTAAAAATAGAAACTTACTAAAAATAGAAACTTTCCTAAATTAGAAACTTTCCTAAATTAGCAGACTACTGTAAAAAGAAAGAAATATAACAACTATAAAAGGAAATAAAATACTACTAAGGTCAATTTACTCTGGGTTGCGCATTCCATTAAGTTGAATTAAATACTCAAATCGTGACTTATCAAACGCTTTGGTAAATAAATCAGCATTATTATCTTCAGTTGCCACCTTTACCAGTTTGATCAAGTTCTTTTCAGCACAATCACGAATAAAATGATGTCTTATGTCTATGTGCTTTGTTTTACTGTGTTTAACTGGATTATTTGTTATCGCAATAGTAGATTGATTGTCTATCCTAATTGGAGTTTGAGTATAAGCCAAACCGTAATCCCGCAATTGTTGTTGTATCCACAGAACCTGTGAACAGCAACTACCAGCAGCAACATACTCGGCCTCGCACGTTGACACGGCTACCGATGTTTGTTTCTTGCATTGCCAGGACACCAATCTCCCTCCTAGGAACTGACAACCTCCAGTCGTTGATTTGCGCGTCAAGCTGCATCCTCCGTAGTCAGAATCCGTGAACGCCTCCAACTCTAGATCTCCCTCCGCGTGATACCAAAGTCCCAGCTTCGGTTTCGACTTGAGGTATCGTAGAATCCGCTTCACAGCTTTCATATGCATCTCCTTCGGATTCGCTTGAAACCTAGCACAAATACAAACAGCAAACATAATATCAGGTCTTGAAGCAGTTAAATACATAAGTGACCCAATCATGGCCCGATATAAAGTCGGATCCACATCGGTATCACCATCAGTACCCGGCCCGAGATTGTGATTCACTTGAATCGCGTGCTGAAATGGGCAGTCAACTTTGTTCCTTCCATCCCAAACCGTTCCAATATGTCATAGACATACTTGGTCTGATGGATAAACATGCCTTCCTTCTTCTGGTCAACTTGTAACCCCAAAAAGAAATTCAACTCCCCCATAGCACTCATCTCGAACTTAGACTTCATAACCTTCTCGAAATCTTTGCACATCTGTTCGTCTGATGATCCAAAAATGATATCATCTACGTACACTTGTACCAAGATAAAATGATCTCCCTTTCTCTTCACAAATAGAGTACTATCTATCCTACCCCTCTCAAAGCCATTTTCTAAAAGATGGTTGGATAGAGTCTCATACCATGCCCTAGGTGCCTGATGTAATCCATAAAGAGCCTTATCTAATCGATATACTCTATCAGGATATTTTGGATCTGTAAACCCGGGCGGTTGTTCTACATACACCAACTCCTTCACTTTCCCATACAGGAAAGCACTCTTAACATCTAACTGATATACCTTAAATCCCTTGAAGGAGGCAAAAGCTAAAAACAACCTAATTGCTTCTAACCTTGCTACTGGTGCAAACACTTCGTTGTAATCGATTCCCTCCTCTTGGTTGAAACCCTTTACAACTAATCTTGCCTTGTTGCGCGTGACTATACCCCGATCGTCTCTTTTGCACTTAAAAACCCATTTGGTTCCTATTGCAATCTCCCCTCGAGGTAACGGAACTAACTCCCACACTTCTAGTTTCCTAAATTGTGAAAGTTCTTCCTGCATCGCTTCAACCCAGGAGTTGTCCTTAAGTGCCATTTGCACATTTTTGGGCTCTACTTGCGATATGAAACACGAATATAGACATGTATGATATGCCTCGGAGTCGTTTATCATCGACAACAACACAGTGTTGTTATTTACACTACTCCGAGTCCTCACACCCTCGTTAGGATTTCCTATGATGCTATCTATAGGATGGTTCTTGTTAATCCTAGAGGTCTCTATTTCGTCTACCCTTAGATTATCTCCTAAGTTGGATCCTATTTCACCTAAAGGGGGAACAGGCTCAGCTTCCACATTCTCTTCCTCACGGACGTTTTCCTCAGAGGCAGAACTTGATGCTTGAGTCTGATTCTCAGTGTTAGGTTCTTCTGGATTAGCAACTTCTGGAGACCCATCTACAGTCGCAGTAGGCTCGGACGTAGATTCGAACGTGGTCCTTGGAAAAATATGGCCATCGTCATTTAGGTGCAACGTCGCCATGTCTTTATCGATTGTACCTGCAGTATCATCCAAAGGAATGTTAAATGACTCAAATAACTTATCATAGTCAAATATCCATTCCGGACCAGTTTGGGGTTCATGTGTATAACTTGTGACTTCAATATTATACACAATCTCCACAGTACCACTCTTTTGTTAAAAACCCGTTTGTTTGGTGAGTTTGGCACATAACCTAGGAAGTATCCTTCGTCAGCCTTTTCACCAAACTTCGGTTGATGTTTTGTTCTTAAAAGTGTACATGGTACTCCAAACGGTTCGAATCCAGTTAAGTTAGGTGGCCTTTTATTCAAAATTTCATAACATGTTTTGTTCAATGATTTGACTGTAAGGACTCTATTTAAAATATGGCACGCGGTATTCACTGCCTCCCCCCAAAACATGGTAGGAAGCTTTGAATCCGAAAGCATAGTCCTTGCAGCCTCAATCAATGTTCTGTTTTTACGTTCGGCCACCCCATTCTGTTGAGGTTCATATGGTGCACTGAATTGAGGCACGATGCCCTTTGATAGGCAATATACACCAATTACAGAGTTTTTAAATTCAGTCCCATTATCACTACGTATATTTTTAACCCTTGTTCCGTAGGAATTCTCCACTTGGTCTAAGAACCCGATGAGCTTTGTAGCCGTCTCGTCCTTCGTACCTAAAAAGAAAACCCAAGAAAACCGTGAGTAATCGTCGGTGATAACTAAGCAAAACCAACTACCTCCAATACTCCTTTTGTTGATTGGGCCGAAAAGGTCCATATGCAACAAATCGAATGTCGAGGTTATGGAATTCAGCTTCTTGGACTTGTGTGTCTTTTTATGTTGCTTGCCCTTCATGCACGGTAGACACTTGTCTTCAAATTGAAAGCTCTTCAGAGGCACACCTTGCACCAAGCCATTCTTTGTTATGTAGTTCATTTTCCTTAGGTGCAAGTGAGCCATGCGTCTGTGCCACAAAACCGATTCCGTCTCCGAAGCTTTTGATAGTAAGCAGATCGGACCCATCGAATTATCTGGCTTGTTCATGTCGAGCATGTACAAGTCATTCTTCCTTGGAGCCCGCATCAATATCCAATCTTCAGGTATCTTGAATCCCGGCTTTAGCACTAACGCCTCAGTGTCAGTAAATAACACCGAGTTCTTTTTATCACAGATTTGAGATACACTAATGAGATTATGAACCAATTTATCAACGTGATAAACTTGATCCAATGTAATCGTCCCATTAGTGACTTCTCCAGTTCCAGTGATATTTCCTCCTTTGTTGCCCGCGAATGATACAAATCCCCTATTACCCCCCTTGAAGTCTGTGAGAAGACTTCTTTCCCCCGTCATATGCCTGGAGCAACCACTGTCGACGAACCACTTGTTGTTTGGACCGGTAGTTATCTCCTGCACATGAAAGAAAAATAGGTTAGTTATCACGGGGAACCCAAGCCATGACTGACTTGGTAATACCATTCTCGTCCACATACTTGAACTCTTTCAAGTACCCATCTCGCCTTTCAGGTGACTTGGGCCTTTGAACTGAATTCTGTTGTGGTGCCGAGTGATTTAGATTCACTCTTTGCCTTTGAGTAGGCATTTGTTGTGATGCTCTAGAATAAGTCTTATTATAATGCATTTCAGACTGTGATTCCTGAGCTTTTACCGGAACATATTGTCTAACAGGAGTATGTGACCTAACTGGAGTGTGTGACCTGCTAGGTGTGGTGCTCCTATAGACTTGTTGAGGTGCTGACCTAGATTGATTAAAGACTCGATTTGGTGAATTTGTCCTAACCACTTCTTTTGGTCCAACCTTAACCGGTGTTTGTTTCACAACAGGTTTTGGTGCGGCTTGCACAGTTTTCTCGGTACTCTGAGAACTACTAGTGCTCGCCACACTTGGTGAGGGCTTAACTGGTGTTGGGTTCACTGTCTTAGGTGTAACATCAGCTTTCCTATTTGGACAGTGAGAAGCAACATGCCCTTTCTCGTGACATCTAAAGCAAGACATCTTATCCATGGACTTTTTGGTTGGTCCCTTAGATCTAGGTGTCTCACTAGTGTCTATTACCTTTGGTACATCTATAGTGTCTGTCTCTTCGACCTGGTCAGCCCATGAAATTTTCTGTTTTCCTGCAGGTGTTTCACTGGAGGAAGACACAAATTTCACTTTCTTGACCTTGACCGTAGAGTCATCCACCTTAGGTGTGTTTTCAACTTTAGGCTCAGGTGTAGGTTCGGGTAGGTCCTCTAAAACTACTGAGTTGTCAGTTTTCTCCTGAGGCTGAGGCACATAGTTATCATTGAAAGGTGGAGGAATTTCGTGAAAACCTAGACCTACAGGCTTCTTAGACTGTCTTTGGGCATCTAAGACTTTCCCTAGGTTTAGGCTCGAATTCCTAAACTTTTCCAGTTTGCTATTTGCCTCTGCTACCTTAACCTTGGTCTCGGCTAGCTCTATGTCCTTGTCTTTCAGACTTTTGGTCAAGGCTTCTACGTGCTCATACATAAGTTCTATCCTAACACACTGCTCACTCAGTTTGTCTTTTAGAACGATTACATCTTGAGCATCAGCCTTAAGCTTTTCTTTTAAATCTTGTTTTATGTCATTTAGGCTAGCATTTTCTATTTTTAAGTTTTCATTTTGAGCAGCTATGGTCTTATGTGAGTCTAAAACTAGATTTAACCTATCATTAGAATTAACACATAAAGCACATAATTCACGAAATAGAGAATTAGAAAGACTAACCTTAGAGTTATCAGATTCCACGTTGGCCATCTGAGCAGCAAACTCCAGCACGGTCTGATCATTCGCTTTCTCTACCCACATCGGACTGCTGTCCCTTGTGGTCTGCTCATCCTCTTCACAACCATTTTCCGTAACTTCAGCCATGAAAGCTCTAGCGTTGGACTCCGGATGTGAACTCCAGTCATAAGAACCATCTAGCTGTCTGTCAGAAGTGACATTGGATATCAGACCCGCTAGATTGGCCTGACCAGACGAAGAACTCAGAAGATATCTCTGTTGGGACTGACTTTGGTACTGTCCTTGATGCTGACTCTGCCCCTGGTAGGTTTCTACCTTCGGTCTTTGACACTCCCTCGCGAAATGTCCCAATCCCTGACAGTTGTAGCATTTGACCTTGGACTTATCAAATCCTATCCCCTTGTTATTCATCTGTAGATTTCTTCCAGTTCTCTTTATGAATCTCTTAACCCTCTGGGTTACCATGGCCAGTTGCCATTTAAGATCCATCTCCTCAAGATCATCAGGGTCGACCTGATCGTAGTCTTCATCCCAAAGAGCCGGATCATTGATCTTCCCTTGAACGCAATTTCCGTATGCGGCCACAAACGAAGCAAGTAGATTCAAATGCTCTTCCGCGGACTTTGCGCTCATCGGCATCTTCGAATAGCTTTGACTGGTCGATGCCTGTTGGACTTGAGGTTGCGGTTCTTCCGATCTTCCTAACCCTAAGAACGCGCGGTTTAGTGAGTCTTCGGACTCTGGTGGTGATGACGTTTCTCCGGTGAAAAACGCTGTAGCACTCTTCTGATCAGCTGTCACTGATGATTTTGATGTCTTTCCAAAATACATAGCCGGATTTTGGACTTGCTTCGTAATCAGTCTCAGCTTTTATCATTTCGAAGTGATATGCCCTCAACGTTCCCACGATGTCATCCAGCGATTGAGCATAGTATTTATCTTCATTCAGCTTAATCATAGCCACGTACATAGCCCATTTGGCCGGTAGGGCATCAAGAAGCTTATTGTTCTTGTCTGTGTCAGAATACTCAATACCATGACTTTCAAGCTCTGTTATCAGATGATAAAATCGTGTGATAATATCATCCAACTGTTCATCCTTAAGAGCCTTGAAAATTGCAAACTGTTGGGTCAACAGCTCTGTACGCTTTCTTCGTACCCGTGGATTACCCTCACACCGTTTCTGAAGAGACTCCCAAAGCTCTTTCGACGTCCTCTGAGTCCGAAATGTGTGCAAGATATCTTGAGGTAACGCCATTCGGATAATAGAGAAAGCTTTGTTTTCAGCTTCAAACAGTTTCTTGTCATCCTCTTTCATCATTTGGTATGACAGAACCTTTTGACGGCCTTCTACCTCAGATACTGGTGGAATGTACCCTTCATCAATGCACACCCACATGCGCATGTCGTTGAATCGTACAAAATCCGTGAATCTATCCTTCCACCAGTAGTAATCCTCAACTTTCATCAGCTTAGGTGGTGCATTGGCCTTCCCAACTTCGTGATCCATTTCAAGGAATTTCTGAAGGTTCGACATCTTTTCTGAAAGAATTTGAATTTGAACTTAATTAATTTAATTAGAAACTGATTTAAATTAACTTATTCGAATCTAGATAGATTCGAAACTAATTAATATTTAATCTTTTGAAATTAAATTAAAAGTCAAGTAGATTCGAAATAATGTCAGATTCGAGGAAGTCCCTAGATTCGAAGTGATGACAGATTCGAAGGAGTCTATAGATTCGAACACCCTTAGAATCGAAGGCACAATAGAATCGAAATTCAGCAGAATCGAAGCTCAGACTCGAAACAGTTACAAACTCGAAACAAACTCGAAACAATATAGACTCGAGATCCAATTCGAATGTATTAACAGATTCGACACACCTCAGACTCGAAACTGACTGAAATTGACTCGATAGGAGCGTATTTTGGTTAGACTCGAAAAATAAAGTAAAACCCTAATTACCCCTATAGATTCGAGCGCCGCAAACTCGAAAAACGGCTAACACTTTGATTTTTTGACGTTTTACGGATTAAATCACTATTTTTCAAATGAAAAATAATGATTTCGACCAAAAATGTGAAAAACGACAAAGTGTTTCCCGAATATGAATTTGCTAAGCTCAAAAACACGTTTTTGAGAGAAAAACCGTCCAACTAGCGTCAAGAAACCTAGAATGTATCTGATGAACACGAAGAACACCACGAACACTCCGTAGGCTCTGATACCACTTGTAAGGTCTACCACTGACAGATCTATCTAGACGCGGACCCGTTAACGAGTGCGGAATCCTCGTTGACGGTTAGACGGACAACTCTCAACCAACGGAAACACGGAGACTATTAGACGCTGAACGAACGACACACGAACGATCCTACGTACTAATTCTCTCCGAAACGGGACTCACCTAGCTGATAAACTCGAGATCGCCTATTGCTTAATTCCTCACGAATTCTGCCAAAGGTCCTCTAATGATTCGAGTCTATCCCTAATTATAGGCCCTGATTCGAGTCTGTTGTGGGCCAACCTCGAATCTGGCCTAAGGCCTCATTCGAATCTGTCCATCTGACAGATTCGAATCTAACCTATTCGAATCTAAGGATACATTCGAATCTATCACAGATTCGAATGTCTTCCTTTACATATTCGAATCTAACCTATACACTTAAACACTTACGTGATGAAACTTATGTTTTAACTTATGCTTGACATACTCTTTGACTTTTATGTTTGAACTTCTTGTAATATGTACATCAAGTTCAAACACACAATCAATAACAGACAAACACATATTAAACATATATATCAATAACACTTGTTAATATTCAGAATATTACTTAAATCATAACGCAGATCGTTTAGACTGCTATCGTCACACAGGGTGTACCAACAGTTCGTTAAGAGGAAAGGTGACGATTTCATACTGGTACAAGTGTATGTGGACGACATCATTTTTGGGTCGTCAAATGAGAAAATGTGCAAAGATTTCGAGAAGGTTATGAATTCAAAGTTTGAGATGAGTGCGATGGGAGAGTTGAACTTCTTTCTCGGTTTACAAGTTTAACAACGAAAGGAGGATATGTTCATTAATCAGACGAAGTATGTGTATGATATTTTAGAGTGCTTCGGGATGGATTGAACAAAGCTTACGGCGCACTTCAGTACTCCTATACAAGTCAATCATAATCTCGGACCGGGTACAGATAGTGATACTGATGTGGATCCGACTTTGTATCGGGCCATGATCGGTTCACTCATGTATTTAACTGCTTCAAGACCTAATATAGTGTTTGTTGTTTGTATTTGTGCCAGGTTTCAAGCTAACCCCAAGGAGATGCACATGAAAGCTGGGAAGCGGATTCTACGATACCTGAAATCGAAATTGAAGCTGGGACTTTGGTATCATACTGATGGAGATCTGGAATTGGAAGCTTACACGGATTCCGACTATGGAGGGTGTAGCTTGAACAGAAAGTCAACAACAGGTGGTTGTCAGTTCCTTGGAGGGAGACTGATGTCCTGGCAATGCAAGAAACAGACTTCAGTAGTCATATCAACGTGCGAGGCCGAGTATGTAGCTATTGGTAGTTGCTGTTCACAGATTCAGTGGATTCAACAACAATTGCAGGATTACGGTTTCACTTATACTCATACTCCCATTAAGATAGACAATCAATCCACAATTGCCATAACCAATAATCCGGTAAAGCACAGTAAGACCAAGCATATAGACATAAGACATCATTTTATTCGTGACTATGCTGAGAAAAACTTGATAAAATTGGTTAAAGTTAAAACGGAAGACAACGCTACGGATCTCTTCACAAAAGCATTTGATAGATCACGCTTTGCGTTATTAGTCCAACTAAATGGAATGCGCAATCTAGAGTAACCTGACCTCAGTAGATTTTCTATCTTTTTTAAATGTTTTTTAAGTTATTAGTTTATCTTTTTGTTTACTGCACTTAAAAGGGAAGAACAAAAGAAAAAAGAGAGAAAACCATAAAAAAATTTCAAAAAAAAAGATAATATTGAAAACTGAGAGAAGTCATAGAGTCTAAGGTTCAAATTGACGAAAAAAAAACATAATATTGAAAACTGAGAGAAGTCATATACATGTTCATGTTCTGATATGTTGGTAGGCATAAAACTTGAAGGTTTTCCTAAGAGCTGATAAAACAATCAAGAAAATGTCATATTTGTAACTAGCTTTGATGTATGACCAAAAGGTCTTAATTTCTATGTTAGAGGCTCACAGACACTACTTATGAATGAGGTATGCAAAGTAATCTGGGCAATGTATGGCTTCATCAAAATACATCTTACGTAAAGAGCAAGTTTTGTAACGTAAAGAAAGTCAAAACATGTTGTTTTGTTGTACGTAAGTACAGACCTGTCACCGTTGTTTTGACTTAAACTAGCAAGATATGTCGCTTTTTTGTACTTGAGTACAGACCTGTCACCGCTGTCTTGCTAAAATAAGAGAAACTCTAAGACAAACGAAGACACTCTGTTGTATGTAAATACAGAACTGTGTCCAATGTTTGCCTTTTAAAGATGATTTGCAAATACCAAAAAGTCATAATCATTGTATGTTTGTCTTGATCATAGAAGTATGACTAAGTGTCGGACACGTAAGGTAGTTTCTTGATAAATAAAAAGGCCAAAGGAAAATCCTAAGTGTTGAGTGTTTAAAGTGGACAAACGTACCGACAATCGACTTGGTGTGTATGTTACGACAAACAACCAAATGAATAAAAAATTCCAAAGTGTGAAAGTTTGACTAAGCTATCTCATTGAACCTTCTATGACACTCTCGCAAAAATATTTAGTTAGTGTGTTTTTATCTTTAAATTTCTGCAATTTAATTTAATTTAATTTTAATTTAATTTAATTTGGTTCATTTTATTTTTAAATAAATAGGATCGAGGTCATTTACTAGGATGCATCTTAGTTGGAGAAACACAATTGCGTGATAATCTGTTTGCTTAGTGTGAAGCATTTCGTAAAAGTTGAAAAAGTTTTGCAAAATTGAAAAAGTTGCAAAAGTTGAAAATTTTTCAAAGATTTTTCGAATTTGCACTTAAGTTCGTGTAAGCCTAAGTTCGAACGAACTTAAGATCACACGAACTTGTCTAACATAAGTTTGAGACACAGTGAGGGTATAATAGGGCATTAACATTCAATTCAATCACCTACTCTAGAACTTATCTACACACGAACTTAACCAGGTGATCTCGAACTTAATTCAACGATCACGAACTTGTCGTCTTCTCGATCTTCTTTCCTCTTCCATGAAGATCCACATAGTGTCCCCTCGAACATACACTTAACATATGTTGTTTTAACTCACAATCTGCTAAGTCAGTGGTTTTTGGGACCTTTAATGGTGTGAATCTCGTATAGTTTATGTTTCATGTAACCAAAAGCTAAGTATTCAACAATACAAAGTTTAGGGTTATAAAACTTAAAATAAAACATAAATAACCTCGACTAGAACCTATTAGGACTAGATTCTTTAGTAATTTAAGTCTAAAAAGGTTTAAATCATGATATTGAACTTAAAAAATTGCCGACTTCGAACTTGTTCTACAGGTCAAGAACTTGATGAGTCTACGAACTTAGATCAAAATATCTACAACTTCGTAGACTGACAAATTCGAAGGCCTTTCTCGAATTTGCTACTAAGTTCATAGGTTTTATGAGTATCACGAACTTACACATAAGTTCGTATGATAGTAACTTCGAACGAACTTAATCAAGTTCGAATGAATTCAAATGTTTTCCAAAATTTAATTTTTCAGAATTTAACTAATTGTTGTGTGTGCAGGAATGGCAGATCATGCTTTCTTCAATAAGCATAATATGATCATTAGCATAGACCTCCAAGCGGCGGAGACACAGCAATATAGAGAAATTTTGAAGTTTTAACCCGCTCAAGGATTGCTGATGCGTTGACTCACAACCTAATGCTTATAATTCAATACATCCGACAGTTTTGGGTAACTTTGCACGTCGACAGTTCCGTAGTGCATCCGGTTTGAGGGCTACCGTCAATGGACAAGGGATTTCATTTTTAGCAGAAAATTAGAGGGAGGTTCTTTAGTTGGGGTCAGCAGAGCAAGAAAATGGTCCGATAGATTTTCCAGCTGCAATAAGGCAATCGACCTTCTAGCGAATGGGATACGCTTAAGACTAGGCAAAAGCCTCTTACGTGAAGAGTGGTTTAATAGGCCAGTGGCGATACCTGATGCATGTTACGCTTGTTTTTTTTTTTTTTGCACCAAAGAAGGCAGGTTTCGACACAATGACATCCAAGTTACAATTAGGGATGATATCATTGGTGTATAACAATCCCATTAGTTTCTCAAGCTTCTTTTTTGGAGAGTTCGTTCATCAGATAACTGCGCCGACAAGGGAACGATTTCTGTTATATCCAAGATTTGTGATGATGATTATCAGAGATTTTTTGCCGAAACTGTCTCCTTTGCCACAAGTGGTCATGGTAGCAGCAATCGATAAGCGCATTTTTGTTGATTGTCAGAGCCATAATCAATGACGAGTGAAGAATGTCAGGCCGCAGATGACTCCTTTGTTCGGAGCAATAATAGATCCAGAGTTCGTGGCTCCAAATGCCGAAGCTTGGATAGTTAATGAGCCCCAACAGCAAGCACCGACACAAGCTCCGGTTGCTCTAGTTTAACCTACATCTCAAGCGACAGCGGAAGCTGAGGCTACCACATCGGTAGCAGAGGCTGACTCGATTCAGCAGAAGGTAGAAGAGATTTTTGCTCAGGAGGCATCTTCACAAGAATCAATAACCGAGGAGTTGATCCAAGAAAGCCACCAACCCCCAGAAAACATTTTTGAAGATATCGAGACTTACCAGCCAGAATCATCAGAAGTGGCTGTTGAATCTGCGTCTGTACAGTCTCAGAATTTGAGAGAGATTTAAGGGAAGCTGCAAATCCCTCCACTGTGTTTGATACTCATGGAACTCGGCTCGTAGTGCGGCGACAAAACGTTTGTCGACCATCTTTAAGAATTCAAGATGAGGACGAAAGAGACGAAGATTTTGTATTAGAACAAGAGGCGTTGGTTGCGAGGCAACAACGGGCTAAGCGCCAACGCCTAGCTCAAGAAGGGCCGTCAACATACCGTCGTTCCATCATCAACCACCACCTCCACTCCATCAACATCAACATCAACATCGAGAGACGCCCAGACCATCAACCAACTAAAAGCGAAAGTTGATATCCAAACAGTCCATATCCTTCAGTTATCCAAAGCGGTCAGTGAAGCTACAGCAACATAATGCCCAACTAGATCAACACAATGCAGAGTTAGATAAGACTGTGGCGGCTCAACAACAACAGATAGCTACATTACAAGCCCTCCTAGAGCAGATTTTGAAGGATCGTGCTGCTAAGGGGGAGAGTAGTTGTAGGGAATATGAGGTGAGGGGTAGCAAATAAGAAGACGAAGGAGATGACCCAAGTGCCTACAAAGCAAGGGAGCTAGCAGATCTTTCAAAATAGACTGCTCAGCAAGCTACATTTCAGGGGGAGTCTGGCTCGTCGTCTGCAGTTGAGAAAGATAAAGGCAAGGCTCTCGAGGCTACAGATGTAAATGAAGAAGAGTTAATTGGAGCCTTGTTGGACTTAGAGGAAGATGAGATTCATTTTCAATTTGAAAATTACATAGATCAAGAAGACCTTGAAGAAGGAGAATTTATTCCTGAAAATGTAGTTGACTGTAAGTCTGATGATGAGGTGGTAATAGATGAAGATGATGAAGTAGATGAAGTGGTCATTGAAAAGCAACTTGTCAGGATCTAAATTTAACTACCTAAGATTAACTGATTTGAATTGATCAGAGTGTAAACCAATAATCATGAATTAAATCAAAGTCTAATTAAGAAGTTTGCGGAATAACACTTAATTATTTTGATAAAAGCTTTCAGAATGCATAACAAAAATGAACATAAGAAATAGACAAAATTACTTGTATTGCTGAATCAGAATGATTACAATCACCTCTAATCTGTTTGATTAGACGAAGAACACAAATTGTTCTTAGGGTTTTACAACCTTAGAGGCTTATGAAAACTTAAACAAAAAGCAATTACAAACTTCAATATGCAGAAACTTCAATTACAATAGAAAAACCTATTCTATCTATTTATAATGCTTTCTGATTCGTTTCCTTGAAGGACTCTGACTTCTCTGATAGTAGATATGCTGGAATCTTCATGTAGATATCTTTTCCTGAATATCAGCACTTTCTGTTTATGAAACTGTTGAGCAGCTTGAATCACTTAGCAGCTTGAGCAGGGCAGCTTGAGTGAAATTACTCTGGCAGCATGAACTTTTATACTAGCAGCTCGAACTTCTTCAACTAACAGCATGAACTTTGTACTTACATAGAAATTCTACTAACAGTCTGAGAAGTCTAACTAACAGTTCGAACTACTTAGAATATTTCCCAACAATCTCCCACTAACTTAAATTCTTTACACAAGACTTTAAGTTCTATACAAATAAGGAAATAAAATAAGTAAATTGTTATTTACAAACCAAGGCTTTCAAAAACTTACAACTGTCCCAATTTCTGATTGACAGCCTTCAAAAATTCTCTCTTCAAATCTTCTCTATCACAATATATCCTTACTGACCTCATTTGAAGTAGCATAGCCTTTGGAAGATCAAAAAATTCAAAATTGAAGAATATACAGGATCCATTTGCAAACCTGATTCTGTAAGTCTTTGATTTGACAAATAGATCAACTTGTACAATTTTCATCTCCTTGGCATCTTCTATATCCTTCCTTATTGACTCAGGATCAAAAATGCTCTGTAAGTCTTTAATGGCTTGTTTCACTTGTGGGAGGGAAGATCTGACTTGAGTTGCAGTCCCAACATGATACATCCTTGTGAGCTCATCTCTTGTCATCCCTTGAGCCATATGCATTATGCTTTTATACTCTTCCTCAGGACCAGTTTCTCTTCTTACTACGAAGTGATATCTTAAGTCAATGTTATCCATTGGCTTAGCATACCAGTAAGTAATAAGAGGTTTTGAGAAATCATGCTGGTCAAGGGACTTCTCAATCTCCATCACTTGTTGCAGCTGATGCTCAAACAGCACCCTTTTAACCTGATCAAGCTTTGCTTGTGAAATTGACTCTGGTTGAGGAATAGGAGCAGCAGCTTGAACAGGAGCAGGATCACTGGCAGCAGCTTGAACTAAATCTTGTGATCTTTGGACTTCTTGGGAGACTTTGGCTACCTTTTGTTTTTCCATTTCCTTGTTATGGATATCTTGCAGCCTTTCTGTGCTCATGGACTGAGCCATTTTCTTTGGGATACCAGCTGAAAAGGCAAAATTAATCAGAAATCTTCTATGCTCAGCCTTCGAATGCCTTGTTGGCATCTTCCTCTTCCTTTCACCTTGCTTGACCACAAACCCTCTTAGGTAATCTCCTAAGGTCTCATCATCTTGCATTGGGGCATGGGTTTGCTGGTCTAAGGCCTGATCTTGTTCTTCTGCTATTTTTCTGGCAATCTCAGCATCAAAGGCAATTTGTGCTTCTTTGGTAGAAAATTTGTGCATTGGAGACTCAATAAGAATACCCTTGCCCTTATCTTTTGTAGCAGAAGATGTAGCTTGGACTGAACTGATGGGAGCCTGAATTCCTTCTCTTATAACAACTCCAGTTGCTCTTGTAGAAGCAGCTTGAGTTTCAAGGCTAACAGCTTGAGAAGCTGTTGGGACTGCTAGCATAGAATATTGGACTGTTGGAGCTGCTTGGACTGATTTAGGGATCTCCTGATTCTCTCCCTTTTTGGAAGCATTGGTTTGGTCAGGAGGACCTACAACCTTTGCCACTTGGGTTTGAATCATCTGCTCTAATTTAGTGATCTTATTCCCACAGAGGGTAAACCGTTTATGGAGATAATCCATTCTTTGATTTTGAGCCGCTTCTGCCTGCCTGAGTGCAATTATTTGTGCCCCCTGTGCAGCAATGATGGACTGATGATATTCCAACATTGCTACAACAGGTTGCAGGTTAGGATCCGTTAATAACATGAGTTGCAGACTAGCCTCAAGAGCAGCAAACGAATGTGGTGCTTGTGATCTATCACTGGCATGAATACCAGAAGTAGAAACCTCTGGGCCCCTCTGTTCTTGGTACTGGGGACTTCCAGAAGGTACTTGCACACCTTCTGTTGCCATGGGTGTGGTCTTAGTGATGTTGGCACTGTCTTGTGCCTCTTGTGCAGAAGCAACAGTAGTGTCAGCCACAGAACCCATAGGGACAATCTCTGGTGAGATGTCCACCTCCTGATTGAGGTTGGGAGTGTCCTTAATTGGTGCCCTCTGGATATTCTGTGCAGAAGTGTCCTCCTGCATAGGGTTATTTGGCTCTTGTATGAGGGCTGAGGAGGAAGGAGCTCCTGGACCTCTTTTCCTTTTATATAGTATGATTGGGGATGTGGGCTTAACAATAGGAACAGAAGGTATTTGAGTATCATGAGGAGTGGGTTGGGGTCCTGGGGGTGAAGCAGTAATGTTAGGCTGAGCCTGCTCAGGACCCTCTCCTTTGTTTCTTGGAATGATGCCCATCATTGCAGAAGGCAATGGGACATCTACACTCAAAAATTGGCACTTGGCTTTAGAAACCTTTTGATAGAAGATAGTGAGTGCCTATGGGAAACATGTATCCTCTTATGTATATGAAAATTTGTGCAAGTTTTTGCAATTATTTCTGCTAAAAATCTACGATACATCAAAAATTCCCCATTCTTTAGGGAATGATGCCTTAACATCCGCTGGAAAATCATATTTGAAAAATTGATATGTTAGCCTGTTGAAAAGCACACCAAGGCAGTGGCAATGTTTGATGAAAATTCAGACCAACCAGTTCTTTTAGGGCTAATACACTGCTGAATGATGTGCACAAGATATTTTCATTTAGGTGAAAAGTGTGCTTTAAAGAAAGTAAAAGAATCAGCAGGACCCCTATAGCCAATATAATAAAGACCAGAATGTAAAGCATTTAGAGATAGGTCAGTTATACCTGAGGCATCTTGAAGATGCAGATGTTGTCTAATGGATTCCTCAGTCACCGTGATGGTATTTCCATCGATTTTGAATGTCAGAGAAGAGTCTCCATTGATGGTTTTTAAAGAAGCATGGTTCCAGAACTGTTCAATATGTGAGATGTATATGGTGGGATTGATATTGAGGGAATGATGGATATGGGAACTTCGAAGGAAGTCCATCATGTCATGGAACGATTGAAGTTCAGAGTGTTTTAGAGAGTAGGGTAAACAGTTGTGTTCTTTGACGAACTCCATTAATGAACGAAGGATTTAGGGTTTCAGTGATGTGCGTGGGAATTGTTTCAGAGAATCAAGAAGGGTTTTGGAAGATATTTTGCAACTGCTAGTTACAAGTGAACGAGACTGGAACCTTTAAAGGTTTTTAAAAATATCTAAACCCGCGCACACACTTATGGAAATGGCCAAATTACCCTGCACCCTTTGACAGATCAAGTGAAACAACTAACAGTCCGAGAAAATGAACTAGCAGCTTGATAAAATACTCAAGCTGTTAGTTGAAAATTTAGGCGACTGCTAATGAAACAGTGACTCCCCCTTAATCAAGCATATGAATAAACAAATTAATCCATATTAACCATACCAATATTTGATACTAGGAAGGTGAATCTTCCTACATCAAATGGTTTTGTAAATAGATCAGCTAACTGATCATCAGTATGAATTTTGGTAACTTGGATTAATTTCTTCTCATTGCAGTCCCTTATAAAATGAAATCTAATTTCTATATGCTTGGTTTTGGGAAATTTCACTGGATTTTGTACAATGCTAATTGCACTTGAATTGTCAATATAGATGGGAGTGGATAGGAAATTCATACCATAGTCTCTCAGTTAATTTTGAATCCACATCACTTGGGAGCAGCAACTTGCAACTGCCACATATTCTGCTTCAGTAGATGAAGTGGAAACAGTTGTTTGCTTTTTGCACTGCCAAGAGACCAATCTTGTTCCCAAGTATTGACATCCCCCAGTTGTGGATTTTCTGTCAATGTTGCATCCTCCATAATCACTGTCAAAATAGGCTGTTAGTTCAAGAGGAGAGTCTTTAGGATACCAGAGGCCTAAATGTGGCTGGCCTTTGAGATATCTAAAGATTCTCTTAACAGCAACTAAATGAGAATCCTTTGGAGAGCATTGAAACCTAGCACACACACAAACAGCAAACATAATATCAGGTCTAGAAGATGTTAGATACATAAGAGATCCTATAAGAGATCTGTATAAATGAATGTCCACATCTATGCCATCTTTGTCTGTACGGAGCTACTTGTGAGGATCCATAGGAGTACTTGCAACTTTGGTATCTTGATACCCAAACTTTTCCAGTATGTCTTTAACATACTTTGGTTGACTTATGAAGAGACCAGTGGGCTTCTGCTTGACCTGCAATCCTAGAAAGAAGGTGAGTTCTCCCATTGAACTCATTTGAAACTTTTTGTGCATTAAGGCCTCAAACTCTTTGCACAAACAATCATTTGTTGAACCAAAGATGATATCATCAACATAGATTTGTACAAGCAGAATCTCATCTTTGATGGACTTTGTGAATAGTGTTTTGTCCAGAGTGCCTCTCTTGAATCCATTCTGTAGAAGGTATGATGACAGAGTATCATACCATGCTCTAGGAGCTTGATGGAGTCCATAGAGAGCCTTGTCTAGCTTGTAGACTCTGTCTGGATACTTGTAGTCCTCAAAACCAGGAGGCTGACACACATAGACCTCATCTTCAATTGTGCCATATAGAAAAGCAGACTTCACATCCATTTGATACACTTTAAAACCTTTGAAGCTTGCATAAGCTAAAAACAGTCTGATGGCTTCAATTCTTGATACTGGAGCAAATACATCATCATAATCTATGCCTTCCTCTTTAGTGTACCCTTGTGTTACTAGTCTTGCTTTGTTCTTGATGACTATCCCTCTCTCATCCTTCTTGTTTCTGAACACCCATCTTGTACCAATGGCTCTCTTTCCTTTAGGAAGATCAACAAGTGTCCATACATTATGAATCTTGAATTGTAGCAGCTCTTCCTGCATTGCCTCAATCCAGGATGAATCTTTCAAAGCTTCTGATGCCTTTTTAGGTTCTAGCTGAGACATGAAACAGGCATGTTAAAAAGCAGCTAGACTGAATTCAGGAACTGCTTGTTCAGCAGCAGCAGTCTCATTTTGAACCATTTTCCTTGTTTGCACAGGTGTACGTGGATCACCCATTATTTGATTGAGATGATGATACTTATGAACCCTGAGTGTAGGCTCTCTATTTGTCTGAAAGGAGGATCCAAGATCTGTATCATCTCTATCAGGACCAGTGGATGGTTCAGCTTCTGGAACAGCTTGACTTGAATCTGGGACTGTTTCCCTTTGCGTTGGAGCTGTTCTCTCAGGACTGGGGAGTTGCACTTCAGTGTCTGGATTTGAACCATGTTGAGCATTTAGAACCCCTGGAGGGTCACAAGACAGAAGTGGTATAATTGTATACTCATCCCAATTGTTTGAATCTGCAGCAGTTTGAAACTCTGTGCCAACAGCTTGATCATTTGTGCAACCAGCATGAGAATTTGCATTGACAGCATGAGAATTTGCGTTGACAACTTCAATCCTGTTTGCATCAGCTTCTGCAGTATACTCAACAAAGCTCAGAGAATTTGTTAGTGAATCTAAATCAAACAACCAATCAGGACCAGTGCCTTTGACATTTGCAGTATTTTCATTAAATTCAACATTGGCACTTTCTTCAATGGTTTTAAACACACTGTTATATACTCTATAGGCTTTGCATTGATATGAGTATCCCACAAAGAAACCTTCTTCAGCCTTACTTTCAAACTTTCCTAAGTGAGTCTTAGTGTGAAGAATGGTACATGGACAGCCAAACGGCTTGAAAAAGGCTATTAAGGGTATTCTATTATGAAATAACTCATAAGGAGTTTTTCCTTGAGATTGAAAAATCTGAACCCTGTTTAGAGCATAACAGGCTGTATTGACTGCTTCTGCCCAAAAGGTCATTGGCAGTTTTGAATCAGCTAGCATGGTTCTAGCAGCCTCAATTAATGTTCTGTTCTTTCTTTCAGCTACACCATTTTGCTGTGGTGTTCTTGGTGCACTATATTGCCTAGCAATACCTTTGGACTCACAGAAACTGTTTAGAATATGATTCTTAAACTCAGTTCCATTGTCTGATCTTATCACCTTGACTTTTGAGTTGGATTGGTTTTCTATCTTAAGAATAAATGACTTAACTAGCTCAGCAGTTTCATCTTTAGACCTAAAAAAGTAAACCCAAGTAAATCTGGTGAAATCATCAACAATGACTAAACAGTAAGCCCTTTTATTCAAACTCAAAACAGATGTTGGACCAAATAGATCCATATGAGTCAGATGAAGAGCAGATGAGATTGAATTTACTTCTTTGGCCTTATGAGAAGTTTTGTGTTGCTTGCCTTTAAGACATGCTACGCAATGATCATCACATATGAACTCCTTTTGTGGTAAACCTCTTACCAGTTTCTTTTTGACTAAAACATTCATGGATTTGAAGTTCATGTGACACATCATTCTGTGCCAAAGGGCAGACTCATTGGATGATGCTTTGGATATCAAACAGCTTAAAGTACTTGATTTGGATAAAAGTTCTGTGTCCAAACAGTATACATTGTCCTTTCTTGGTGTTCTTAGTAAAACAAGATTTTCAGGAATTTTAAAATCTTTTGAAAGGATAATGCACTCAGAATCTGTAAACAAAACAATATTTTGTTTGTCACAGATTTGAGACACACTTAATAAATTATACTTAAGCTGTTCAACATACAAAACATCATTGAAAGTCATGTTGCCTGCATTAACAGTACCTTTACCTGTAACCTTACCTCCTTTGGAGTTACCTCCAAATGCAACAAATCCTCCTTCAAAGCCTTTGAAATTTGACAAGCACTCAGAATTGCCTGTCATGTGCCTAGAGCATCCACTGCCCAAATGCCATCTTGTCTTATGAGGTGACCTGTGGTTGCCCTCAGATGGTAGTTCAGTGGAGGAGACATTTGATGTTTCTGCCATTAGAGCTTGATTTTGAAACTCTTCCTCTGTCTGATCACTCCAGTCAAACACGTAGTCTTCTTGAGAGACAAGTGCTTGTGATGATGATGCCTGATTAGTCTGCTGAGGCCTTGATGACTGTTGACCTTGAGATCTGCATTCTCTAGCAAAGTGACCAAGTTTGTGACATTTAAAACACTCAACTTTTGACTTATCAAAAACTGGTTTGCCTTCTACTCTGGCTGGAAAGGTGGTTCTGCCAGTTCTTTTCAGAAACCTTTTGGCTCTCATGGTCAGCATTGCATGTTGCCATTTCAGATCCATCTCTTCTAGATCATCTGGATGAATCTGTTCTAGATCTTCAGCATTTAGAGCAAACAGTCCATCATTAGCAACAAAAGCTTCATAGTGACCTTCAGTAGAGTTGCCATCACCACCTAAAAAGGAATCACTGCAATTAGATTTTTCAGATGACAGAAGAGCAGTATTGTGATTATAAGAAAGAGATTTCTTTTTAGTATCAATCTCAGTCTCAAACACTCTCAGAATGTTGTACAGATCATCCAGTTCTATTTCATCAAGAGTGTCTTTTGTTCTCCATTGAGCAGCATAAACTGTCCATTCTTCTCCAAGAGATCTGAGAAACTTTCTGTTGACCTCATCTTGATCCAGACTGACTTTTGCACTTTCCAATTCACTTATCAGTTTGTTGAACCTGTCAAAAATCTGAGTAAGGTTTTCATTCTTGCCACCAGAAAAGTTTTCATACTGCTGTTTCAAAAGATCCTTTTGATTTCTCTTGGTGCTGGCATTACCAGCAAATCTATTCTCTAAAGCAATCCAAAGAGAATGAGTAGTATAAAACTTTTTGAAATGATGTTGATAAGCGTTAGGAATGGCTATTTGTAGAAGTGTAAGAGCTTTCACTTCATTCATTCTAGCCTTTCTTTCAAGTTCAGTTTTTGGAGGAGTTTTGACTGGTTTTCCCTCATCATCAAGTTATGGATCAACTACAAGAGGAAATTCAACAGCTTCCCATATGACATAATCAATGAATTGAATATGCTGTTGAATCCTGAGTTTCCACATCTCAAATTCAGTGGGCTTGAGCATAGGCACTTTGAGTCCTTGCCCAGATCCACTACTTCTATTATCAAATTCCATTGCAAAAGATTAAAATGTTAAAAGAAAGCTTTCGACTTTGAAAAACAAAGAACGACCTATGGCTCTGATACCACTTGTCAGGATCTAAACTTAACTACCTAAGATTAACTGATTTGAATTGATCAGAGTGTAAACCAATAATCTTGTATTAAATCAAAGTCTAATTAAGAAGTTTGCGGAATAACACTTAATTATTTTGATAAAAGCTTTCAGAATGCATAACAAATAAACATAAGAAATAGACAAAATTACTTGTATTGCTGAATCAGAATGATTACAATATCCTCTAATCTGTTTGATTAGACGAAGAACACAAATTGTTCTTAGGGTTTTACAACCATAGAGGCTTGTTAAAACTTAAACAAAAAGCAATTACAAACTTGAATATGCATAAACTTCAATTACAATAGAAAAACCTATTCTATGTATTTATAATGCTTTCTGATTCGTTTCCTTGAAGGACTCTGACTTCTCTGATAGTAGATATGCTGGAATCTTCGTGTAGATATCTTTTCCTGAATATCAGCACTTTCTGTTTATGAAACTGTTGAGCAGCTTGAATCACTTAGCAGCTTGAGCATGGCAGCTTGAGTGAAATTACTCTGGCAGCATGAACTTTTATACTAGCAGCTCGAACTTCTTCAACTAACAGCATGAACTTTGTACTTACATAGAAATTCTACTAACAGTCTGAGAAGTCTAACTAACAGTTTGAACTACTTAGAATATTTCCCAACACAACTTGTCACAGAGCTATACGCGAATGAAAATCAGAAGGTGATAGACATTGATATGCTGAGATCAGCAAATTATGATGAATCAGAATCTGATACAACTGACAGGGAGCCGACCGAGGAGGAGAAGAGGAGTTTGTTGTTCAAGAAGGAAGAGAAAAAGGCTTAATTGGCAGGAAAGGAGAAAATGAAGCTGCATAGTTCAGGAACGTTATCTGGTGAGATTCTAAGCTGGTTCTTTGACAGGGAACTGTAGCTATTTGTTTTGAAAAGAATAGACGGGCTTCAATACTTGCGAAGAAGGCTTAAAGTTTTTAATTCATTGCCTAAATGTGAAGTTAAAGAGTTTGCATGGAAATATTTGATCATCCTGGGAGACGACCAGTATGCTGAAGTTATAGCAAAAATTATCAGAAAAGAGGGTCGGTCTGGAAGGTTTGAGAGAATTAAGCCAAAAACGGGGAAGCGGTCATGGATGAAACAAGGATAGATCCATTGACATGCAGACCATGGATGAAGATGTATTATAAACCTGTTAAGTGCTTGAAGAAGGTTCCGTTGAAGATCATGCCACAAGACGTTATGAGGAACATAAAGTGGTGGTATGTTGACAACGAGACAGCTGAAGCAATAATGGAAGACGAAGACGAGAAAGTTATTTTGAAGGTATATGATCCTCTACATCTTGTAAACCTTTCTCAGGGTGACTTGATGAAGGTTCATGAGCAGTCAATCCATTTTCATGAAGGTTGGAGCTCAGAAGGCAAGAAGTACCAGAAAGTAGTTAAAGTTTGCATTGAACAGGGTCTTCATGCAGGTAGCAGTTTAAATAAGCCTAGTATTATAGATTAATGAATATCTAACTAGAAGCTATCGTCAAATGGGAGTCTGTTGGTACACCCTGTGTGACGATAGCAGTCTAGATATGTAATAGATAGTCATATGTAATAGATAGGGCTTTATTAATACAAGTCATGTGTGTTTGTTCATGATTGTGTATAAGGTTTACATTTGCATGTTAAGTTCATGACTGTGAAGACAAGTTCTTGAGATAATGAACTTGGGAGAATAAGTTCTTAAGGGCATAGGCCACGAACTTAAGTCACACAAGTTCGTACGAACTTAGCTCACCTAAGTTCGTATATGCTTGGGTTTGAACTTCTAAGTTCGTAGGCTTGGGCCTTGCATGAATTTATGAGTTATAGGTGAACTTATTTAGTTATTTTCATAGATTTTTGGTAAAATACGATTTCAAAGTTTGAACAAGTGCACAGGCAAACTAGAAATCATTCTCAGAGACTTTCAGGAGCAATACATCGTGTGGGGTCGGTGTCATATCGGCTGGCATGTGTTCAGCTCCGTGTTCAGCGCGTGATCGATCTGTTAAGCGTCTAACGAGGATTCCGCACTCGTTGAACGACGTCGCGCCTTGATTCGATCCGTGGACGTGGTGACCTTACACTAAGGGCCGTATGGACGAGTCAAGCTAGAGACTCGTCAAAACAAGTGCTCTCGGAAGGCAACCCGTAGATACTTTCATTTGTATACTAAGTTTTCATTGTATGTTTAGTTTGTGTGATTTCTTAGTGTTATCATTTGCGTGTTTTAGTGTGTTTATTTGTGTGATTTTGCTTATTTATCTAGTGTGACTCTCAGAATGTTTTCTATAGTTTGTTGCTTGTTTTGATTTCATTTTCATTGCATGTTTCGTGATTGAGTCCATAGGTTTCGAGTCAAGTATGGAGTAGGATTTTATCTTTAATTCTGAGTTTGACTTTTAATAAGTCAACAACTTTGAATTTCTTTAATCTTTCGTGTTTTTAATATTAGTAGTTTGTTTTTGTCATCTTTAGCATCTCATTTATGTTTTTCAATAGTTTCGTATCCCATGCTATGTAAAAACTTGAGCTTCTATTATCGCTTTAATTGCGTAACTAGCGCTTCATATGTTTGACTCTTAAAGTCAACTGATTCATCCCTTAGTTCTTTTAGATGCTTTTGGCGTGGTTGGGAGCTCAAATTATGGAATGTGATTATTGGTGTTTTAAGAATCATGTCTTAGTTATGCAGCACTTGAACTGTGGTGTGGGGTGTGCTATACTTGTTATGAGTTAGTTACTTTGTGACCTCGGTTTTAGGCCTTAACTTGCTATGGGAACAATATCTTGTGTGATGATTCTTAATGTTGTTGCAATGTTCCTGACCTGTGTGTCTGTTCATGATCCCTTTTCGCTTTATTTGCATGGTAATGGTTCCATTAGTTGACTCTCAAAGTCAATTTGATCTTGTTTAGTTCTGTACAAAGTTCTACTTCACTTGCTCCAATTTCTGAGTTTTCGAGAATATAAGTGTGGGGTGAGGTGTCTGATGCATTGTAGAGGTGATAACATAACCCATAGTTAAGTTCACGGGATCTAATTGGGGCTGATTTTTTTATATATTGACAGCGTGGGAAACTGATTTGTACTTCTTATGACCTGTTGCTGTTGCCTGCTTGAACTTCCCACACACTGAAATCAAACCCCACGCATGGGCGTGACTGACTTCACGCGGTGGCGTAGACCCACGCAGGGGCATAACCAAACCTTGCAGGGGCGTAGACGTCCTTTAGTCCACGTGGGTGCATGACTTAACCTACGTAGGTGCGTAGCTCTAAGATTTATATAAACTCATTCAGCGCCCTTTTTAGAACACGCAGACCTCTCAGGCGCTCAAACAGAAATTAAATCAGCGTGTTCCTGTCAAGATAAAAAAAATAACTACCTAAGATTAACTGGTTTGAATTAATCAGAGTATAAACCAATAACCTTGTATTGAATCAAAGTCCAATTAAGAAGTTTGCGGAATAACACTTAACTGTTTTAAGAAAAGCTTTCAAAACAAATAATCACATAAACACAATCAATAATCAAAAGTCATTTGTATTGCCAAACTCAATGATTACAATCACCTCTAATCTATTTGATTAGACGAAGAACACAGATTGTTCTTAGGGTTTTACAACCTTAGAGGCTTATGAAAACTTAATCAGAAATACAAATACAACTGAATAAACTTGTACGTATATATTTACAATAGAAAACCTATTCTATGTATATACATATTGCTTTCTGATTTGTTTCCTTGAAAAACTCTGATTTCTCTGATAGTAGATATGCTTGAATCTTCAAAATATATCTTTTCCTGAATACCAGCACTTTCTGTTTATTGAGCTGTTGAGCAGCTTGAAGTCTATCTGTTGAGCAGCTTGAGCTTTAACACTGGCAGCTTGAACTTTTGAACTAGCAGCTCGAACTTTTTCAACTAACAGCTTGAACTTTGTACTTACACAGAAAATCTACTAACAGTCTGAGAAATCTAACTAACAGCTTGACATACTTAGAATATTTCCTAACAATCTCCCCCTAACTTAAATTCTTTACACAAGACTTTAAGTTTCTATACAAATAAGGAAATAAAACAAAATAAAACTGTTATTTACAAACCAAGGCATCCAAAAACATACAATTGTGAAAGTTTCTGCTTAACAGCCTTCAAAAATTCTCTCTTCAGATCTTCTCTATCACAATATATCCTCACTGATATCATCTGTACTAACAAGGCCTTTGGAAGATCATAAAATTCAAAATTGAAGTACATGCCGGATCCATTTGCAAATTTGAGTCTGTATGTCTTTGATTTGACAAACAGATCAACCTGTGCAATCTTCATCTCCTTGGCATCTTCTATATCTTTTCTTATTGACTCTAGATCAAAAATGCTTTTTAGATCTTTGATAGCCTGCTTGACCTGTGGAAGAGAGGATCTGACTTGGGTCACAGATCCAACATTATGCATTCTTGTAAGCTCATCCCTGGTCATCCCTTGGACTATATGCATCATACTCTTATATTCTTCCTCAGGACCAATTTCTCTTCTTACTACAAAATGATATCTTAAGTCAATGTTATCCATTGGCTTAGCATACCAGTATGTAATAAGAGGTTTTGAGAAATCATGTTGGTCTAGGGACTTTTCAATCTCCATTATTTTCTGAAGCTGATGTTCAAACAACACCCTCTATACCTAATCAAGCTTTGCTTGAGATATTTCTTCTGATTGTGGATTAGAAGCAACAGCTTGAACATGTGGATCTGGATTACTAGCACCAGCTTGACTTGATTCCTGTTGGCTTTGGACTTGATGGGAGACTTTAGCTGTTTTTCGTTTTTCCATATCTTATCATGAATATCTTGCAGCCTCTCTATATTCATGGACTGAGCCATCTTCTTTGGAATTCCAGCTGAATAGGGAAAATTGATCAAAAACTTTCTGTGCTCTGCCTTTGGATGCCCTGTTGGCATTTTCCTTTTCTTCTCATTCTGTTTAACCACAAACCCTCTTAGGTAGTCACCTAAGGTTTCATCATCTTGCATTGGGGCATGGGTTTGCTGGTCCAGAATTTCGTCTTGTTCCTCTGCTCACTGACTAGCAAATTCAGCATCATGAGCAACCTGGGCATCTCTGGAAAATAATCCATCCTCTGATTTTGAGCGGCTATAGTTTGTTGAAGTGCTCTGAATTGTGCCCCCTGTGTAACAATAATGGACTAATAATATTCCAATACTGCCACAACAGGTTTCAGCTGAGGATCCGTTAAAATCATAAGTTGCAGACTAGCCTCAAGATCAACAAACGAGTGTGGTGTTTGTGATCTATCACTGGCAGAAATTCCAGAAGTTGAAGCTTCTAGGCCCCTCTTTTCTTGGTTCTGGGGACTTCCAGAAGGTGCTTGCACACCCTCTGTTGCCATGGGAGTGGTCTTAAGTATGTTGACATTGTCCTGTGCCTCTTGTGCAGAAACAACAGTAGTGTCAGCCACAGTACCCATATGGACATTTGCTGTTGAGATGTCCACCACCAAATTGAGGATGGGAGAGTCCTCAGTGGGTGCCCTTTGGATATTCTGTGCAGGAGTGTCCTCCTGCACAGAGACATTTGGCTCTTGTATTTGGGCTGAGGAGAAAGGAGCTCCTGAAACCCTTTTTCTTTTGTATAATATGAGTGGGGATGAGGGAGTAACAGAAGGAATAGAGGGATTATTTGTATCAAGAGGAGTGGGTTGGGGTCCTGGGGGTGAAGCAGTGATGTTAGGTTGAGTCTGCTCAGGACCCTCTCCTCTGTTTAGTGGATTGATGCCCATCATTGCAGAGGGCAATGGGACATCAACAGACAAAAAATTGGCACTTGTTTTTAGAAGATGTTTTATTGTTGGTAAAGAGTGCCTATGGGAAACATGAATCCTTTTATGTACATTGAAATTACTGCAAGTTCTTGCAATAATTTCAGCCAAAAATCTAGGATACATCAAAAATTTCCCATGTTTTAGGGCATCATGCCTTAGCATACCCTGAAAAATCATATTAGAAAAATTGAACTGTTGGCCTGTAGATAAACACACTAAGGCAGTGGCTATGGTTGAGGAAAATTCTGACCAACCAGTTCTTTTAGGGCTTATGCATTGCTGTATAATATGTACCAGATATTTCCACTTTGGGGCAAAATGTGTTTTAAAGAACGTATAAGAATCAGTAGGGCCCCTATACCCTATGGCAAAAAGGCCTTCATGTAAGGCAGTAAGAGGTAAATCGGATATAGCTGCGGCATCTTGAAGATGCAAGTGTTGGCGTATGAGATCCTCAGTGATGGTGACAGTGGTTCCATCAATCTTGGACGTCAAAGAAGTGACTCCATTGATGGTTTGAACAGAGGCATGTTTCCAAAATTGCTCTATATGAGATATGTATATTGTGGGGTTTATGGTAAGAGCATTATGAATGTGGGAACTTCGAAGGAAGTCCATCATGTCGTGGAATGGTTGAAGGTCAGCGTGTTTGAGAGAATAGGGAAGACATTTATGTTCTTTGACAAACTCCATTGACAATCAATCGGTGATTTAGGTTTCAGGGATGTGTGTGGGAATCGCTCAGAGAGAAAATAAAGATCGTGGAAGATATTTTGCAACTGGTAGTTACAATTGAACGAAACTGGGACCTTTAAAGGTTTCTAAAATATCTAATCCCGCGCACACACTTATGGAAGTTACCAAATTACCCTGCACACTTTGACAGATCAAGTGAAACAACTAGCAGTCCGAGAAAATGAACTAGCAGCTTGAGAAAAGACTCAAGCTGTTAGTAGAAAAATAAGCATATCCGAATGAAACAGTGTCTCCCCCTTAAACAAGCATATTAAATAGATACATTTTTCATAAAATAAGAAAGAATGATGAAAAACAAATTAATCCATATTAACCATGCCAATATTTGAAACCAGGAAGGTGAATCTTCCTACATCAAATGGTTTTGTAAATAGATCAGCTAACTGATCATCAGTATGAATTTTGGTAACTTGGATTAATTTCTTCTCATTACAGTCCCTTATAAAATGAAACCTGATGTCTATATGCTTGGTTTTGAGAAATTTCACTGGATTTTGTACAATGCTTATTGCACTTGAGTTGTCAATGTAAATAGGAGTGGATAGGAAATTCATACCATAGTCTCTCAGTTGATTCTGAATCCACATCACTTGGGAACAGCGGCTTGCAACTGCTACATATTCTGTTTCAGTAGATGAGGTTGGAGACAATTGTTTGCTTTTTACATTGCCAAGAGACCAATCTTGCTCCTAGATATTGACATCCACCAGTTGTGGATTATCTGTCAATGTTGCGTTCTCCATAATCACTGTCAGAATAGGCTGTTAGTTCAAGAGGAGAGTCTTTAGGATACCAGAGGCCCAAATGTGGTTGGCCTTTGAGATATCTAAAGATTCTCTTAACAGCAAACAGATGTGAGTCCTTTGGAGCACATTGAAACCTGGCACAAATACAAACAACAAACATTATATCAGGTCTAGAAGATGTTAGATACATAAGTGATCCTATCAAGGATCTGTATAGATGAATGTCCACATCTACTCCATCTTTGTCTGCATCAAGCTGCTTGTGAGTGTCCATTGGAGTACTTGCAACTTTGGTATCTTTGTAACCAAACTTTTCCAGTATGTCTTTAACATACTTTGATTGACTTATAATAGCCCTGTAGGCTTTTGCTTAACATGCAATCCTAAGAAAAAAGTGAGTTCCCCCATGGAACTCATTTGAAACTTTTTGTGCATTAATGCCTCAAACTCCTTGCACAGACTGTCATTGGTAGACCCAAAGTTAATATCATCAACATATATCTGAACAAGCAGAATCTCAGAACTGATGGATTTTGTGAACAATGTTTTGTCCAGTGTACCTCTCTTGAATCCATTCTGTAGAAGGTATGATGACAGAGTGTCATACCATGCTCTAGGGGATTGGTGGAGTCCATAGAGGGCTTTGTTTAATTTGTAGACTCTGTCTGGATACTTGTAGTCCTCAAATCCAGGAGGTTGACACACATAGACCTCTTCTTCAATTGTGCCATATAGGAAAGTAGACTTCACATCCATTTGATACACTTTAAATCCTTTGAAGCTTGCATAGGCTAGGAACAGTCTGATGGCTTCAATTCTTGCCACTGGAGCAAAGACATCATCATAGTCTATTCCTTCTTCTTGAGTATATCCCTGTGTGACCAATCTTGCTTTGTTCTTGATGACTATCCCTCTCTCATCCTTCTTGTTTCTGAAAACCCATCGTGTACCAATTGCTCTCTTGCCTTTAGGAAGATCAACCAGAGTCCATACATTCTGAATCTTGAATTGTAGTAGTTCTTCCTGCATTGCCTCTATCCAAGATGGATCTTTCAAAGCCTCTGATGCCTTCATTGGTTCTAACTTTGACATGAAACAAGCATGTTCAAAGGCAGCTAGACTGAATTCTGGCACAGCTAGTTCAGCATCAGTAGACTCTTTGTGAACCATTGTCCTTGTCTGCACAGGAGTGCGTGGATCACCCATTATCTGATTGAGAGGATGATACTTGTGAACTCTGAGTGTTGGCTCTCTGTCTGTCTGAAAAGAGGTTCCTAGATTTTTATCATTTCCATCAGGACTACTTGATGGTTCAGCTTCAGGAACAGCTTGACTTGAATATGGGACTGTTTCACTTTGTGATGGAGTTGTTCCCTCAGGACTTGGGATTGGCACTTCATAGTTTAGATGTGAATCATGGTGTGCATCGAGTACCCCTGGTGGGTCACAAGATAGAAGTGGAATGACTGTATACTCATCCCATTGACCAGAATCTGCAACAGTCTGAATCTTTGTACCAACAGCTTGATAATTTGTACTAACAGCATGAGAATTTGTGTTGGCAGCTTCAACCCTGTTTCACCAGTTTCTGCAGTATACTCAACAAAGCTCAAGGAGTTAGATAGTGAATCTAAATCAAACAACCAGTCAGGACCAGTGCCTTTGACATTTGCAGTGTTTTCATTAAATTCAACATTGGCACTTTCTTCAATGGTTTTAGACACATTGTTATACACTCTATAGGCTTTGCTTTGTGTGGAGTATCCTACAAAGAAACCTTCTTTAGCCTTGCTTTCAAACTTTCCTATGTGAGTCTTAGTGTGAAGAATGGTACAGGAACATCCAAAAGACTTTAGAAAGGCTATTAAGGGGACTCTATGATGGAATAACTCATATGGACTTTTCCCTTGTGATTGAACAATCTGAACCCTATTCAGAACATAACAAGCTGTATTAACTACTTCTGCCCAAAAGGTCATTGGCAGTTTGGAATCAGCTAGCATGGTTCTGGCAGCCTCAATTAAAGTTCTGTTCTTTCTTTCAGCTACACCATTTTGCTATGGTGTTCTTGGTGCACTATATTGCCTAGCAATACCTTTAGACTCACAGAAACTGTTTAGGATATGGTTTTTAAACTCAGTCCCATTGTCTGATCTAATCACCTTAACTTTTAAGTTGGATTGGTTTTCTAGACAGTAGACATTGTCCTTTCTTGGTGTTCTAAGTAAAACAAGATTTTCAGGTATTTTAAAATCCTTTGAAAGAACAATGCACTCAGAAGCTGTGAAGACAACAATATTTTGTTTATCACAGATTTGAGACACACTTAATAAATTCTACATCAGCTGTTCAACATACAAAACATCATTGAAAAGCATATTGCCTGCTTTTACAGTACCTTTACCTGTGACCTTACCTCCCTTGGAATTTCCACCAAATGCAACAAAACCTCCTTCAAAGCCTTTGAAATTTGACAAGCATTCAGAATTGCCTGTCACGTGCCTAGAGCAGCCACTGTCCAAATGTCATCTTGTTTTATGTTGTGGTCTGTGGTTGCCCTGCACAATTAAAAGCTTAGTTAGTAGTGGAGTAAACCCAAACCAAGTTGGTTTTGGGTTGTCCTTGTGCATTGACATAACTAAACACTGTCTTAGACTTCTTATACTTAGTGAGATCCACTAATGGATTCTGTGGAGAGTATTTAGTTATGACATGAGGTATCCAGGTGTTTTGTCCATCCTTTGCAATAACAGTCTCAGATGATCCATTATCAGTCCCAATTTTGAGCCTAGCAGTCTGAACTGAGTCTGTAGTGCTAACAGCTTCAGAATTTGCACTAACAGTCTCAACTTTAGACTTGGCAGTTTCAACATTTGTATCAACAGTTTCACCTGAGTTTTTACCTTTAACACACCATATCTGTTTAAAATTTAATTTTGGTTTTGCAAAAACTTGTTTTTGGTGTGTGGACTGTTTCTTATTTACTTTGAAGAACCTGTGATCAACTGTTTTCTTTGGAACTGGTGCAACAGGTGGTTTGACCTTAAGATTTTTTGTGTTTTTAACAAATGTCTGTTTCTGAACCACAGTCTGTTTTGCAACAGATGGTTTGTACAAGCAATGTCTGGCCAAATGGTTTTTCCTACCACAATGGAAACATCTTTTGACTGTTTTGATTTGAGAACCAGTTTTATCAGACCATAACTGATTATTGTTCCTTTGATTTCCCCTGACTTGCTGTTGTTTAGGAAACTTTTGGACACCATGCTTTTGGCATGTGCAGATTGGAAGAGTCTTACCCCTTTTATTACCTTTTGAGGAATATGCTGTGTTACAGTTAGAAGGTACAGAAATCTGGGGAGTAGCATGGCATACACTCATCTTCTCTTTTCCTTTCATACTGGGTTTTGGGGCTGCTATGGGTACACTCATTGTTTTGTGTCCTTTTTCAGCTTCTTTGCACTCACAGTCTGCATTTTTAATGAGATCTTCTTTAGATTCAGGACTGATTCAAGAACAGGATCTACAGTGGTCATAGACTCATCTAATGGTTCATTAACAAGCCTATCAGCAACTTCACTCATTGGATGAATGTATTTGTTGTTGTATGGAAGTGGAGTTGCTCTATGTCCTATACCTTCTTTGGGATTGAGCTGAGATTTTACCCTATCTTTGAATTGAACTTCCATTAGGTGTTCCAGCTTTTGATTTGCCAATTTGAAGTTTCCTAGATCTATGTTGACAGATTCTAGTTTCTTATTACTTTCAAACACCTTTTGATCAGCCTCATCTAATTTCTTATTTAGGGACTCTATTTTCTTATTCAGCTCCTTTTTCTCCCACTCATGATATGTTCTATCATGTCCAATTTGAATCTCATTATCCTTATAGTCATTGATCTATTTTTCAAGATCTTCTATGGCCTGCATATACTCATATCTCCTTTCTTCGATCTTAGCTAGAGTTTTGCACATGCTCTCATTATGATATCTGTACTTTTTAACCATATTTTTGCATGTTTGAGAGCAGAGTTTAGTATTTACCTCAGATGGAAGTTCAGTGGAGGTGACATTTGATGTTTCTGCCATTAGAGCTTGATTTTGAAACTCTTCCTCTGTCTGATCACTCCAGTCAAACACATTGTCTTCTTGAGAGAGAAGTGCTTGTGATGATGAAGCTTGATTGGTTTGCTGGGGTCTTGGTGGCTGTTGACCTTGGGATCTGCATTCTCTGGCAAAGTGACCAAGCTTGTGACATTTAAGACATTCAACTTTGGATTTATCAAATGCTGGTTTCCCTTCAGGTCTGGCTTGAAAGTTGGATCTACCAGTTTTCTTTAGAAACCTTTTAGCCCTCATGGTTAACATTGCATGCTGCCATTTCAAGTCCATCTCCTCTAGATCATCTGGATGAATCTGTTCTAAATTTTCAGTATTTAGAGCAAACAGTCCATCACTGGCAACAAAAGCATCATAGTGAACTTCAATAGAGGTAGCATCTGCACCTAAAAAGGAATCACAACAGTTAGATTTTTTAGATGACAGTAGAGCAGTGTTATGATTATAAGTAAATGACTTCTTTTTAGTTTCAATCTCAGTTTCAAACACTCTTAGACTGTTGTAAAGATCATCCAACTCTATTTCATCAAGAGTATCTTTGGTTCTCCACTGTGCAGCATAGACTGTCCACTCTTCTCCAAGAGATCTAAGAAATTTTCTGTTTACTTCATCTTGATCCAAGCTGACTTTGGCACTCTCCAAATCACCTATCAGTTTGTTAAACCTGTCAAATATTTGAGTTAGGTTTTCATTCTTGCCACCAGAAAAGTTCTCATACTGCTGTTTCAAGAGATCTTTTTGATTTCTCTTGGTGCTAGCATTGCCAGCAAATCTTTTCTCTAAAGCAATCCAAAGAGAATGAGCAGTATAAAACTTTTTAAACTGGTGTTGATAAGCATTAGGAATGGCTATCTGAAGAAGTGTATGAGCTTTCACTTCATTCATTCTAGCCTTTCTTTGAAGATCAGTTTTTGGAGGAGTTTTAATGGGTTTACCCTCAGCATCAAGCTCAGGATCAACTACAGGAGGAAATTCAACAGCTTCCCATATGGCAGAATCAATAAATTGAATGTGCTGTTGAATCCTGAGTTTCCACGTCTCAAACTCAGTGGGTTTGAGCATAGGCATTTTGAGTCCTTGCCCAGATCCACTACTGCTATTATCAACTTCCATTGTAGAAAACTAAAAATTTTTAAGAAAAGCTTCTGACTTTGAAAACAAAGAAAGACCTGTGGCTCTGATACCACTTGTCAAGATCAAAAAAAAAAAATAACTACCTAAGATTAACTGGTTTGAATTAATCAGAGTATAAACCAATAACCTTGTATTGAATCAAAGTCCAATTAAGAAGTTTGCGGAATAACACTTAACTGTTTTAAGAAAAGCTTTCGAAACAAATAATCACATAAACACAATCAATAATCAAAAGTCATTTGTATTGCCAAACTCAATGATTACAATCACCTCTAATCCGTTTGATTAGACGAAGAACACAGATTGTTCTTAGGGTTTTACAACCTTAGAGGCTTATGAAAACTTAAACAGAAAGACAAATACAACTGAATAAACTTGTACGTATATATTTACAATAGAAAACCTATTCTATGTATATATATATTGCTTTCTAATTTGTTTCCTTGAAAAACTCTGATTTCTCTGATAGTAGATATGCTTGAATCTTCAAAATATATCTTTTCCTGAATATCAACATTTTCTGTTGATTGAGCTGTTGAGAAGCTTGAAGTCTATCTATTGAGCAGCTTGAGCTTTAACACTGGCAGCTTGAACTTTTGAACTAGCAGCTCAAACTTTTTCAACTAACAGCTTGAACTTTGTACTTACACAGAAAATCTACTAACAGTCTGAGAAATCTAACTAACAGCTTGACATACTTAGAATATTTTTAACAGATCCCTTCCCGTAGCTCTGTCCACTGTTGATTTCACCACCCCCCACCGTCGAGTTCACCACCATTCACCCACCCATAGTCGATTTTGCCACCATCACCACTGTGGTGTCTTGACCTGCTGTCTTTGTGTCCCCATCTGTCCGCATGAGCTCACACACAGTAGTTTCATACAAGCATCTGGTCATGATTCCATCGTCTTTGCTGAGTTCTTCCGACTGAATCACGATTTGAGGTTAGTTTTAACAACTTAATGCTCTGCTCTGTTCGAGTTTACAGCCTAGGGTTCGGTTTGTCTGGAATTACCAATTTCAACGAACCCTAGTAACTTTTTGAGTACATATTTCATTCTGATTGAGGAAATTCTTGCTGTTAAGCTCTTATTCTGATTTGGGACAACTCTTAATTGATTAATTTCACATACCAGGGTCGGCTAATTTCACGAACTGTTATGCTTAGACCCTTGGTAAATTGAGTTCTTATTTTTGTTGAGCTGCTTGTTCGCTTGATTTAGCACTGTTGCGGCATCTGATTACTTGATTTTCTTCAAATGCTGCTCAGACCATGCATTTTTATTTTATTTGACTTTTAATTGGTTTTCTTGCTTATTTACTTGAATTGTGTGTTTATAGTGTTATCCCCTACCTTTGTTCGAGCACCATATTGTTTGGTACTTAGATGTGCATTATCTCTTATGATAAATCATCTGGGGATGGGAATATGCTCCACCTGTTGCTAACTACACTTGCGTTAGTACTTTATTAACTTACGATTCATGTGTTGGCTTATAATATAAGTCCAAGTGCGAGACTTGTGGTATTGTTTTCTCATTCACGCTACACATTAGTTGTCTGAATTGTTTCTCACCATCTGGTTCTCTGCATCTAGAAGTCATCTAGTTAGCATTGTTGGTCCTCATCTTATGTGCGGATATGTTTCGAGATAGCCTTGCAATCATCATTATAATCTTTAATGCCCATGTTTAGGCTACTGAGTGCATTCTTTACTCTATTTATTTCTCACTCACAGGCTCCTTGGTACATAAATGATTCCCTCTTATACTTGCTTTAACATCAATTTTTCTTGGGGTCCTGCTCGAACCATAGCATTTGCGCACACACAAA
Source organism: Centrapalus pauciflorus (assembly GCA_020465985.1). NCBI lineage: Eukaryota > Viridiplantae > Streptophyta > Magnoliopsida > Asterales > Asteraceae > Centrapalus > Centrapalus pauciflorus. The sequence goes on from JAANYP010003164.1 coordinate 491,246, forward strand.
CACTGGGTTTGGGTTTGGATTGGTTAAGCTATTATGTGAGTTGTTTTTGAATTACTCTTGAATTGAATGTGTGCTGCCCAGGCCTGTAGGAATTTCATTTGTTGTTCTCTGCTGTCATATTTCTGTCTGCACGCCTACAGAACCGCATAAGCACAGACACACACGACCACGTCTTATATTCTTGTTTGGGTCAGTTAACAACAAAGTTCTTGTCTGATTGTTGGTTGCTTTTAAGTCGACTGTGGGTCTTTATATGCTCATATGCAATCCTACAGGTGCTTTTAATTTTTACTTTGTTGTTCATGCTTGTCTAGGCCACAACACGCTTAATCTGGTTCTGATTGTTGGATGCTTTTAACAAATAAAGGGGTGCATTGAGTTTTCTCTAGTCACTGATCACGTTCACACACTTTCACATAGTTCGGGTTAATTCTTTTATTTTTTTTTCTTTCTTATATTTACTATATTCCTTAGTTCAATCTTAGTTTTTAGTATTATTTATTTATTTTATTTTATTCTGTTTTATATTTATATTTATTATCATTGTTATTATTATTATTATTATTCTTTTTTCATTATATATAAAAAAATTGGCCCACGCAGATTTGGCCTTTAGATTTAATTTGTTGAATCCCCAATGGACTGGTCTGGTTGCATTTTATTGATCCAAGGGATTTCAAAGGGTACTGGCATTGCTTTGCTTGTTACACGAAATTCACCATGCTTATGCCTATCCTGTTGGACTTGATTTCCTGATTCTATTTGCTCTCCTCTTCTGTTTTTCATATCCGAGTTGCTTTTGCACTTGAACTGAGTAAGCAGGTTGAGTTTTGCGAGTTTCATGTCTGCATCAGAATGTGGTTGGATAATTCTTTTTGCTCGTTATTTTCGTGATTCTTGGTCAAATTAAACATATCTAGATGGTGTGGTCTATGTTCGATTGAGTGGCTGTCTTAAGATATACTGACATTTATTTTTTTTTTAACAGATATGCCAAAGCGACGACACATCTATACTAGGTCACTTCCTCTTCCTGAACCAGAGCACGGACACAAGTGTATTCAACTCCTAAATGACACTCAGTCGGCCAAATTTGTTGCTTTATGGCCGAAAACTTTTCCATATCCGCTTCTGTCAATTGGGAACACATGAGGACTTATGGATTTGAGGATGGACTCCGTCAGTTAATGAGACACGGGCAGGAAGATTTAACGAGGATATCACCCTTTGAGCGTCTCTTAGACATACATGAGCCAATTTATCGAGAGTTATGCCATGAATTTTTCTCTACTATTACCCTCGATGAGTCTACTAGGGAGTATGCCTTGCCATCTATGATCACATTTCATCTCGGCGGGGTTTATAGAGAGTTATCATTGGGGCAATTTGCAGTTGCTATGGGCATTTACACAGTGGATGAGGTTACACATGACTCCTTTCGCATGACAGCAAGGGAACTAGCTGCAAATTATACTCACCATGGGTTCTTGAGACAACTTGCATTTACGGGCTTCTCACCCTCACTAAAGTCCACACAGTTCTGGACCTTCTTACCTAGGATATTCTACCGGATCATGGCAGAGTCGGTGACTGGTACAGGAGTAGGAGCGGACACGATTCCATTACGTAACCTCGAGATTATGAATTATTTTTGGATTCCCCTTCTCCCATTCAGTTTGCCTACCTTCTTGCCTATCACCTTCGACATGGAAAGGGAGCTCGGAGCACGTGTCCGATCTGTGGAGGACCTTATGTCACACGCCTAGCACGCCACTTTAACATTTTGACAGAACAAGCCTTAGAGGGACTTACACTAGTTGCGACAGAAGGTGTTCAACCTATCACCTCAGACTCTTTAAGACGCATGGGTATTTTGGATAGTCGTTATCGCCTAAGGCCTCCCCCAGTCGACCCCCATACACCTCCAGACCCTCAGCCGAATCCACCGAAAGCTAGAGAGCAAAGCGATGATCAGAGACCAGAGACTGAGCCATGGGCAGCTCAGAGACCACATGATATTCCTCCAACAGTCCCACCCCATGCAGCACCGACCTTAGACAACGACTTCATTCCCCCTCATTTTACATTCGGCGTTACTACCGCTCATCCCGCATATGCGTTTGCTTTAGGGGAGCAGTTATTACAGATTCGACAGCTACATGAGGAGTCACGCTCTACGAGAGGCACCCCTACCCCTCGTCAGCATTTTAATTTGGGTTTTGCTCCTTCGATCTTCCCCACTACAAAGCAAGAAGACACTCAGCCTGCATCACACCCCTCTACATCAGCTCAGGAAGACACTCAACCTATGTCACGACCCGCTACTTCATCCATCTTGCCACTGTGCTACGTTCGTCATTGCAAAGGCTATAGTCACTAGCCATGCCATTTCAGCATCTTTGACTTTTCGTTTCTTCATTGTTATTTGCCACTTTAATAGTTGCATAAAATAGATTTATGTGTACATATGCTATATTTTGGTAGTTTCTAATATCTAGTTTTCTTTTGATTCATAGATGTCTTTCTTATGATGGGCCATGGTAGAGATGCTCGCTGGCATCAGCCTCATCGTCTAGACCCTCCAAGCCATGCATTAGGGGAGTTTTTCTGTTCCATTTAATCTTCATGTTGCATGTTATCTTGAAATGTTCATGTCAGTGAGGGCACTATCTATAATAAGTGTGGGGTGGGGGACAGACATATCGAATTTGGATTTTGGCAGGTTCTTTACATAAGCTTATGCATGTTTGTCTAATGATAGGCCGATTTTCAAAATTTTCTCTCGATTATTGCATGTTAGATTTGTAGTAATATTGTTCCATTTTCTATGCATGTGAAGCTGAGAAAATGACTTTGAGATTTTCTTTGTGACAACAAGATGTTTGATGTGCATGTTACGCTTCTTGACTGCAATTGCATGATTAAGCACAAACAACCTTGTACTTTCGTTTCATGAGAATTTGAGCCCATCTAGCATTCATATTTAATGCTCGTTATTTCTTACGGTGTGAATTTGTCGTTGTTAATTGGATTAAGGTATAACTTGTTTGTTAAATGCATGCCAAGATCATTTCGTTTGAGAATCTAGCACTCATATGAAGGCACAATTAGGATACCCCATTTCCCCAGTGACACCCATGCCTGCTTCATTTCCCTTAGTTTCCCCGTTTGAGCCTGAGCCTTTCATTTCGGTGACAACCCAGACAATCAGCCAAATGATCCTTTTGTCTTTCATTTGACCGGAATTGGGATCATGATTCAATAGCAAGCTTTATGGATTTATCTGGGATCATTCGTTTGTTAGTTAGTCCTTTGTGAGCCTTGATGATTATGCCTTGTTTTGATAGCATTTGAGTCATGTGTAATTCTCGGCTTTTGTGTTCTTTTAGCCCCACTTTGGCCATATAATCCCCATTTCCTTAGCCTAGCCTCTTTACCGCCTATTAAGACCTTTATGTGCTTTATTTTCAAACATTAAGTGATGGCGATGTGATTTACTCTCAAGCATATGCTGGTTTTCTTTTAACATGTCTGGCATTGAGCGGAATTCGGAAAAATGTACGAGCCTATACACATGAGTGATGAGTGAAAACTATGAGGTGCTAAGTCATGTAATGAGGTGGGAAGTTGTTGACATTGCAATTCTACTTTTTTGCATCTTGGGGTCTCATTGTTTCTTGGTTTGGCTTCAAATTCATTGTTTACGGATCTTTAATGTTATTGAGCCTTGCATGTTTCTAGAGATTTTATTTTGAATTGATGCCTAAGTAAAAACATTTATGCAGTAGTTTACTTGAGGAAAAACAAAGTTCAAGTGTGGGGTATTTTGATATGTTCAAAATTACACATATCGTTGGCATCATTTACCTTGCATTTTGGTCGATTTTCACTCGAAATACGTGAAAAAGATATATAATTCGTTCATTTTTGTGATTCATAGGAACAAAAGTGATTTATCGACGAAGGAACGAACATCGAGGAAAACCCAACCAAGTTTGAAGCCAAAACGAGTTCTCATGAATTTTCCAAGAAGAAAAGAGTTGAAGTGGTGATTTTTGGAGCCTACGACCGTAGAATGAGAAGCCTACGACCGTAGGGGATGCCAGGATCATTTGCACGGGCTAGGGCATGGGTTAGACCAATTCAAAGAGGCCTACGACTGTAGGACTTAAGGTATACGGTCGTAGGCGGCACAAAATCCCTATAAACAGAATGTTACGGCCAGCAGCAAAAAGGGAAGATAAGCAGCGATTTTAGAGACGATTTTTGGGTGATTTTCAGAGTTTTTCTTCGTTTTTCAAGTAGTTGATCATAGATTAGTTCAGGGTTTCGGTATTTTTCAAGTTTTCAAGCATTCGGTTCAAGTTTTGGAGTTTGATTTCGCACGGATAGCTACGGTTTGGTATACTCGTTACTTAAACTTACTGATTTCGTAATGGTTGTTATTTATTTGAGTTTAATTTCGATATTTAATATGAATAGTGAGTAGTTTTCTTGTTCACCCGCTTGGAATTAATCGAATTCTATGTATTAGTTGGTATATTATTGGATTGATTGATGGGTTTTGGTTTATATTTGTCGATTTTTGATTATTTCATATTTTCTTGATAAAAATCAGATTTTTAATAATCTTTTAGCATTGTTTTGTGATAATAAAGTGTTAATTAAATTTGCATTTTTAAAAAGAATGATGCTTTGAATGAAAATTTAATAGTCAATTATCTCTTCTAGGCATTGTATTGCAATAATGATTTGATAGTTGATTGTTAAACTAGAACTTTATGCTTTGTTAATTCTTATGCATTGTGTTGTGATAATAGAGTTGATAAATCGTAAAGTTTGATTTTTAAAGGAATGGAGTTAATTTGTTGGATTTCCGTATTAATCGACTATCTTTAGGCATTATAGCCGGCCTTAATTGAATTTATAATTGGTTATCAGCGGATTTGTTTTTAGTCAGGTCAATTCAATCCATAACCAATTAATCGTAGTTTTCTAATTCCAAGTGGGTGACGTTTTCGTAATATAAGAGTTTCGTAAATTTTAATATCGATCTTTACTTGCTTAAGTTAATCTAATTTGATTTTTCTCTAGTTAGTTTGGTACGTATTACATAGTTATCACTACTTGTTACGTTCGTTAGTTAAGTTTAATTAGTGTTTGCCGGTATTAGGTTTTATTTAAAACTGAGAAAGCCAAAAAAAAAAAATAGTTTAACTTTTAAATCTTGTGTTACCTAGTTTGCTTTAGTTATTCGGTTAATTAATTTTAACTATTGTATCTGTAAGGTCGCTTGCCTACGGATCCTATCTTGACGCGACACCGTCCAACGAGTGCGGAATCCTCGTTAGCGGTTTGACGGAAAGACCACGCACACGAAACACGGAGACACAAACGACGATAGACGAACACTAGAACGCCCCAACACGTGATTCTCTCCAAGAACAAACACACAATCTCCTTGCAAGTTCGAGTTCGCCTCTGCACTAATCACTTCTTGAATTCTTGCAAAAGTTATTAATTAAAACAAATTAACACCTACTTATATCACCTGATTCGAACTTGCCTAGGACAAGTTCGACTAAGCCCAAGGCCTTTCGAACTTGTCCCCCATAAGTTCGAACCAGTTACTTTGAACTTATCTTTGAACTTATGTTTTTGAACTTATCTTTTGTAACAACCTAACTTTTGGCCCAACTTATTATCTGATTATCGAACCAATGATGTAATTTTATTACATTAATTGAATTATAATTTAATTAAGTTTTGAAATATTTAATTAAATTATATAAATATTTAAATTATGATTTAATAAATCATTAAGATAATTAAATAAAAGAGATATAAGATACAAAAGTAATAGTGAGTTAAGTAGCAAATATAACTAGTTGAAATATATAAACGTAATTTAAGATCATTAATCTCTAAATCTGACTCTCTCTCTAACTTTCTCTCTCTACTCTCTCTCTACTTCTTTCTACATTTTTTTCTAAACCGACCGCCCGATTATCGAGTTTTATATGTCATCGGAAAGGTCTCGAGGAGTACTACAACAATCTACAGATGCATGCATGATTTCGTACGAATTTGAGGTAAGAAATCGAATTTTTAAACTTCTATATTTTCGGTTTTGAAGATATAAATTCGAATTTAGCATTTTTCATGAGATTAAAGCTAGTCTAACTTGATTTTAACTAAGAATAAGTATAATATAATTGAACCTAGGCTTAATACTTGGTATATTCATGATTTTAGGCTTAGAAATTCATGTTTTAAAGCAATTAAATATGATCAAATTCGAGAAACCAAGAACAAACTCGAATATAGTTAAAATCGAACCAAGGATTTGATTTTTGGTTATTAAATTCGAATATGGTTCGACTTTGGACATTAAATTCGAAATATGGATTCGAGTTTAGTCATGAGGCTCGAGTTTGATCATATAATTTCGAATTTGCTCATTAAAATCGAATGGGGTTCGAATTTATCAAATGAAGTTCGAATTTGATGATGTATGATTCGAATTTATGTATATAAAATCGAAAACCCACTTCCTAAACTTGAATATCTTGAATAAAACACATGAACAACACATAAAATAACAAAATAATTAGCTTAATGATTATATATATATATATATATATATATATATATATATATATATATATATATATATATATATATATATATATATATATATATATATATATATACACTGATCTTTTGAGAATATTAATTAACAAAGAATACAAATGAAAGAATGAGATTGATGACCGTATAATCAAATATGAGACTTTGAGATTAAAGATCAACGACCGAACATTGAACTTATTGATCAAATGATTCAAAGACTAATAAATATCAGAAATGATATGAATAACAAGAATTGAGCAACAAGCAAAATGGCAAGCATCTAAAAGTCTGATATAAGTCAGATAGTGGTTCTAATCCACTACAGATTGTGAGCTACAGAGCCAGAGCCAGAAAGTGCAAATAACCAGTAACTGTGAGTTGTAGATTTTACTTTAACTGCAAATTATGTGAATTGAGACTTTTGTTGCATGATCCTGATTTTATTGGCATTCTGATCTTATTGAGCATATTGATAAATTGCCATGATTACTATGAATTGTTGAGCAGATCATTTATTCTTTTAGCTTCTATTTCATTGATGAGTCATTTGATTGTTAAGCTTAACTCCATCACTATTGCTCAGTGTTGGGTTAATGTTAGGCTTATGATGTGCTGATTTAGGTGATGAAAGCACAGAGGGTAGCTAGAGCTGAGCATTCTGATGATACCCATATAGCAATTACTGGTAGCTAGCCCAGTACGTGGCTGATCCCCACTAATGATGCGTGTGTATGGAGTTATCATCATCCGAGCATTCCTTATGAATTTGTCTAAAAGTCTCAAGAGCAACAACAGTTTTATAACTGGGAGCTGAGCAAAGTCGCGCATCAAAAGAGCATTAATTGGCCAATGTCCCTTCGAGATTGAGTTGTGCATGAGCCTAGTGCAGTGCATAAGCAATAGAGCTGAGCCATGCATGAGCCGAGTGCAGTGCATGTGCTTCCGCGTTCATAATTGCATGTTAAATGTGAAATTCTACAATCTCACTAAGCAATTAAGCTTACCCCGTTGTTGCATTATTTTTCAGGTAAAGGCAAAGGATTGGCTGGACCTAGTTCATAGGTCAGGACTCTGAAAGAGCTTGAAGTGCTTTAGAACCCGTTTTAACTCTTGGTACTTGATTGATGATTGAGCTTTGGGGTTCGGGGCTAGTCTATATTTTATGCTTTGATGTAATAGTCTAGAAGTCTGTCCCTATTGTCTAATTTTGTCTCTGATTGTAATTAACTTTAATTCCGCACTGTTAATTTTATCTTAGTTTCATGATTGATATTGCGTTGCTACTGGGCCTAGACTTAAGACCTTTGAGAAATCATGGGTCTCACATCTTTGAAGTTATCTTTGAACTTATCTTTGAACTTATGTTTGAACTTATTGTAACACATCAATTACACCAAGTTCAAACATACATACAATCAATATCAAACATATATTATCAAACATATAACAAACATATATCAAACACGTATGCAATTACGAACAAATTGACTATTACAAAATATCGTCTATACTTAGACTGCTATCGTCACATAGGATGCACTAACAGATTCCCCCTTGACGATAGCTTCTAACTATATATATTTTGTCTAAGACCTAGAGCTATATAAATTACTACCAGCATACAATCCCTGATCTATACAAACTCTAACTACCTTCTGGAACTTCCTGCCTTCTGATCTCCAACCTTCATGAAAGAAGATCGGCTGATCATGAAGCTTTCTCAGGTCGTCCTTAGATAGGTTGATCAAATGCAGTGGATCGTATACTTTCAAAATTACTTTTTCCTCATAGTCCTCCATTACTGCTTCCGCCATCTCATTGTCAACATACTACCACTTCATGTTGCTCAGCACATCCTGTGGCATTGACTTCATCGACACTTTCTTGAGGCATCGGCTTTCCGGTGTGGGGATCTATTCGTGACAGATCTTCAATTCTTTTACCTGATCTTGGCTTAATCCTTTGAAATCTTCCAGATCGACCCTCCCTTCGTATAATCTTAGTAACAACTTCAGCATATTGGTCGTCTCCTAGATTGATCAGTTCTTTCCAAGCCAACTCTTTCACTTCACACTTGGGCAGTGTGTTGAACACCTTCAAAGTTCTCCTTAAGTATTGAAGGCCATCTTTTCTCTTCAGCACGAATAGCTGCAGTTCTCTATCAAAGAACCAGCTCAGTATTCCTCCTGAGAGATTTCCCGGACTTGGCACTCTCATTCTTTTCTTCATCTTCAGATCTGTCTTCTTTTCTTCCCTCCTGAACCAAACCTTTATCAGATCGTCTCTAGTTTGCTCCTTATCAGCTTGTCAGTCGGAATCATCCATAGACGATAATTTAATCTCATCTATGTCTATCACGTTTTGATCATTATGCACATATTGTTCTGTGATTGGCTGCTTAGGGATGATCACTTCATCAACATCGTCGTCTTCATCTTCCACAACCTCATCATCAGATTTCAAGTCCACAATCTCTCCAGGAACAAATTCTCCTTCCTCTAAATCTTCTTGATCACAATCAAAGTCATCTTGATCATCAAGATCCATTAAAGCTTCAATCATTTCTTGTTCTACAATCTCTGAAGCTTCGCCTGCGCCTCTATCTCCATACCTGACTGACTCGGTTCCCCCTGAATTTGTGCTTGCTGAGCAGTCTTCTGAGAAAGATCTGCTAGCTGACTTTCTCTTGCAGCATCGGGATCATTTCCGTCATCATCTTCTCTCCTTACTTCAGCTTCCCTGCAACTACTCTCCCCCTGAGCTTGTAGATTTTTTAATAACTTCTCTAGGAGAGTTTTCATAGTCTTCATCTCTGACGCTTGATCAGCTACCGTTGTTCTCAATTTAGCATTTTCTTGATCAAGTCTGGCATTATGCGCTTGTAACTCTTTCACTGCTGTTCACAGTTGAAAAATTTGGACTGTTTGGAAGTCCACCTTTCCTTTCAGCTCTGTGAACCGATGATTGTCAGTGAATGTAGTTGATGTTGATGTAGTGGAGGGGGTTGTTGATGGAGCGTTGGTTGGAGTTGATGGAGCAGCTAGTATCTCAGGTTCAGGAGCCGAGGTGGATGGAGCTCCCTGCATGAATCTATGTCGCCTCGCCCTACGCCTAGGAACGAGTGGAACCTCTTCTTCCTCTTCAAAATCAGAGTCTTCTTCCTCTGCATCTCTACCTGCTCGTCTTGTCAATTTTTGTCTACTGACCACTAGTCTAGATCCATATCTGCCATTTCTGACAGTCGAATCAACAGCTTCAACTTCTTCTATTTCCTCAGAACTAGAATCAGAGTCAGACTCGGAGGCGGTCTCTGCTTGACCCTCAGCCTCAATCTGCATTCTTTCTCCTTCTGCAACTCCTTCAACATGGACCTCAGTGTCCATATCCTCGGCCTCAGGTGGTTGGTATTCATCAATGTCTCTTAATATATCGTTGTACTCAGTTGGAGGCTCCAAAATCTCATGAACTAACTCTGCTGCAATATCTTGCTCAGCAGCCGTTCCTTGAGCCCAAATTTCTTCTAGGGTTTGTGCCCTCTGATCAAACTGTTTGGCAGAACTCGACGGACCTGCAGCGTTCGTGGATGGACCAGCTGCAGTCGATTCTGATTGTCTGCTCGAGGATGGACTAGCTGCCGGAGCTCGTCTAGCCGGAGCTCTTTGCCTTTGACGCTGTTGCGGTTGCTGTTGTTGTTGTTGTTGTTGTGGAGCTTCACCTGCCCAGTTATCACCCTCTGGGGCTACAAACTCAGGGTCAATAACGGCTCCAAACAAAGGTGCTACTTGCGGCCTGACCTGCTCAGTTCTTCTTGCATTATGGGACTGGCAGTCAGAAAAAATCCGTTTATCAATAATGGCCACGCCATTTGTATCTGGAAGTTGTGGCAAATTTGGCAAGAAGTGACGGATGATCATCATCGCAAAGCGTGGGTACATCAAAAATCTTTCTCTGACGGGAGCTGTGATTTGTTGCACAAACTCCCCAAAGAACATCTCTGAAAAACTGAATCACTTATTGTATACTAAGGCAATCAACGCTGATTGCAACTTAGATACCAAAGTATCAAACCCGGCCTTCTTCGGCGCAAAACAGACCACAATGACGTGCACCAAATAACGTCATTGGCCAATCAAGCCACTCTTCACATAGGAAGCCTTCGTAATATCTTGGGCATATCTTATTCGCAAAAATGCCGCTTGCCTTATATGAACTGGAAAATCTATAGGCCCCGCCTCCTGATCCTCTGTGCCTAGCTGTAGAATTTGACGCAGCATAGCAGCTGAAAATACTATAGGCTGTCCCCCAACTCTTGTACGTAGGACTGTAGGCGTCACTGAGCAATCATTCTGAAGATGCTCCCAAAACTGACATACATACGGCAAAATGATCTGCATATTATGGGTAAGAGCATAAGCGACCCGCGATTGTGTCAAAAATTCGACCATGTGACGGTACGGTGGAGCTTCAGGCAATTCTCTATCCACCGACGTAACCATGTTATAGAAACAACAACCATTATTAGTAATGAAAAATAAAATGAAACTTGTTTATTTCGAATTTGCATAATTTCGACCTTACATAAGTTCGAAATCCAACACATTCGAATTTATACAAGTTCGAATTTATTTTTTGAAAAAAAACATTCGAATTTAAACAAATTCGAGGATTAAATTCGAAGTCGGTCATTTTCAAACTAAAATCCAAGATTTTAACCCCATTTGACTAAAAATTAGTATAATCTAGTCCTTTTGGATTCTAATCGAAGTTATATGTCTTTTATTTGAACTTCCAGCGGTTAAAACTTGTGATTTTGAATCACATAGTTTAAACCCAAAAACTATCAAATAAACTCGATTTTTTTCCTTAATAATGTCCTAAAGTACCCAAACTTTGTATAATAGTGATCACTATACCTAAATATGTGAGTAGGTTCGAGAAAAATGAGCAAAACTTTGAGAAATAGGAGCAAAGTTGAAAGCGATAAGTTCGAATACACAAGTTCGAAATCGCCAGAGCAAGTTCGAATGAACAAATTCGAAGGTAGGTGCCTTAAATGAAGTACTGTTAACCTATTTATACCAACAACCTTCGAACTTCCCATAAATTCGAACTTCCTGACAAATTCGAACTTTAGTTCGAATTTGTCTTAAATTCGAACTTAATTGAAAATTTTGAAAATCCTTGAATAAAATTCAACTTTTTCGTGTCACGGAATTTTACAAACCTTGCAAAATTATTCACCCCAAACAATATATTTTCACGCAAAATTTGTTTATTCAACCAATCATGCATCCTAGTAACTTTGACCTTTTTCGTACTTAGAAAAGATAAAATAAAATAAAATAAAATAAAGTAAAATTTGAATAAAATTTAAACTTAAGCTACTCAGAACTACTTTTAAAAATTTACAACCTAAACTAACAGAATATTTTTGCGAGAAAGTCAAAGAAGGTTCAATCAGATAGCGATGCCAAACGCACTTTCAATATTTCACTTTCACACTTAGGAATTTTTGATTCCTTTGATTGTTTGTCGTGATATACATTCCAAGTCGATTGTCAGTATGATTTTCCCTTTAAACATTTTACACTTTGAAATATCCCTTGGCCTTTTTATTTATCAGAAAACTATCTTACGTGTCCCATACTAAGACATACTTTTATGATCAAGGCATACACACAATGATTATAACTTTTCGGTAATGCAAATTTTTTTTAAAAAGCAAACGTCGGACACAGTTCTGTATTTACATACAACAGGGTGTCTTAGTTTGTCTTAAAGTTTATTTAAAACTAGCAAGACAGCGGTGACAGGTCTGTACATACGTACAACAAAGCGACATATCTTGCTAACCCGAGTCAAAACAGAGGTAACAGATCTGTACTTACGTACAACAAAGCGACTTGTTTTGACTCTGTCCTTTTTATTAAAATTTTCTTTTCTTTTTTTTTTTTAAAGATGTATATGATGTTGCCATACATCCCCCAGAAAATTTGCATACCTCATTTAGAATCTTTGTCTGTATGTCTCTAACATAGAAATTAAGACCATTTTGTCATACATCTAAGTTAGTTATACGTATGACTTTTCTTGAATATTTTATTAGCTGTTAGGATTTCCTTTGTGTATTATGCCTACCAACACATCAAACAGGAAATTGTACATCACTTAGAATTTATGGTGCATTATGTGCGAAAGCTTAACACTTAGAGTTTGTTTAGACTGTGCTAATTTTCGTCACTTTGAACCTATGTATCTAAGACTTAACTCACTTTTCTAATATTGTCTTTTTTTGAATTTTTTATGGTTTTCTCTCTTTTTTCTTTTGTTTTTCATTTTAAAATAAGCTAATAAAGTAACCTACTAACTTACTATAAAAGGAAATAAATTCTACTTAACTACCAACTTACTATAAAAAGAAAGAAAATATACTAAGGTCAAGTTACTCTGGATTACGCATACCATTCAGTTGAACTAACAACTCAAAGCGTGACTTATCAAAGGCTTTAGTGAATAAATCAGCATTGTTATCTTCCGTTGCCACTTTTACCAGTTTTATTAAGTTCTTTTCAGCACAATCACGTATAAAATGATGTCTTATGTCTATGTGCTTTGTTTTACTGTGTTTAACTAGATTATTAGTTATAGCAATAGTAGATGTGTTATCTATCCTAATGGGAGTATGAGTGTAAGTCAAACCGTAGTCCCGTAATTGTTGTTGTAACCACAAAACCTGTGAACAGCAACTACCAGCAAATACATATTCAGCCTCGCACGTTGACACGACTACCAAAGTCTGTTTCTTGCATTGCCAGGATACGAGCCTCCCTCCAAGGAACTGACAACCTCCAATTGTTGACTTTCGATTCAAGCTGCAACCTCCATAGTCTGAATCCGTGAATGCTTCCAATTCCAGATCACCATCAGCATGATACCAAAGTCCCAGCTTCGGTTTTGACTTGAGGTATCTTAGAATCCGCTTCACATCTTTCATATGCATCTCTTTCGGATTAGCTTGAAACCTAGCACAAATGCACACAGCAAACATTATGTCAGGTCTAGAAGTAGTTAAATACACGAGTGATCCGATCATGGCCCGGTATAGAGTCGGATCCACATCAGTATCACTTTCTGTACCCGGTCTGAGATTGTGATTCACTTGAATCGGTGTGCTAAAGTGAGCAGTCAGCTTTGTTCCTTCCATCCCGAAGTGCTCCAGAATATCGTAGACATACTTCGTCTGAAGGATATACATGCCCTCCTTCCTCTGTTCAATTTGAAAACCCAGAAAGAAGTTCAGCTCTCCCATAGCACTCATCTCAAACTTTGACTTCATCACCTTCTCGAAATCTTTGCACATCTGCTCGTCTGATGACCCGAAAATGATGTCATCCACGTACACTTGTACCAAGATAAAATCTTCTCCATTTCTTTTTACGAACAATGTACTACCAATTCTCCCTCTTTCAAACCCGTTGTCTAAAAGATGAGTTGATAAAATCTCATACCATGCCCTTGGTGCTTGATGTAATCCATACATAGCTTATCAGGACGATACACTCTGTCTGGATGCTTTGGATCTGTAAAACCGGGCGGTTGTTCGACATACACCAGTTCCCTCACCTTGCCATACAGGGAATGCAGTCTTTACATCCAACTGATAGACTTTAAATTCTTTAAAGGACACAATGGCTAGAAACAGACGAATTGCTTCGAGCCTTGCTACTGGTGCAAACACCTCGTTACATCAATGTTATACACAATCTCTATCGTACTGTTTGTTTTGTTAAAAACACTTTTGTTTGGTGAGTTAGGCACATAACCTAGGAAATAACCTTCGTCAGCCTTTTCACCAAGCTTAGGTTGATGTATTGTTTTCATTAATGTACACGGTACCCCAAACAGTTCGAAGCCAGTTAAATTTGGTGGTCTTTTATTCCGAACTTCATAATAGGTTCTGTTCAATGATTTGACAGTAAGGACCCGATTTACAACATAACAAGCGGTATTCACTGCCTCCCCCCAAAACATGGTAGGAAGCTTTGAATCCGAGAGCATGGTCCCTGCTGCCTCAATCAAAGTCCTGTTCTTCCGTTCTGCCACCCCATTTTGTTGTGACTCATAAGGTGCACTAAATTGATGCACTATGCCTTTAGATAGGCAATATACACTAATTACTGTGTTTTTAAACTCTGTTCCATTATCACTCCTGATACGTTTTACCCTTGTCCCATATTAGTTTTCGACTTGATCTAAGAACCCAATCAACTTTGCAGCTGGCTCGTCCTTCATACCTAAAAAGAAAATCCACGAAAATCATGAGAAATCATTAGTGATAACCAAACAGTACCAACTATCACCTATACTTCTTGTTGATAGGTCTGAATAGGTCCATATGCAACAAATCGAAGGTGGAAGCTATTGAGTTCTGAGTCTTAGACTTATGTGACTTCTTGTGTTGTTTGCCTTTCTTGCACGCTATACACTTGTCTTCAAACTGAAAACTCTTCACCGGGACACCTTGCACCAGTCCATGTTTAGTGATGTAGTTCATTTTCCTCAGGTGCAAGTGTGCCATGCGTCTTGTTGGTACACCTTGTGTGACGATAGCAGTCTAAGTATAGTTGGCATTTTGTGTAAGTCAACTTACGTGATATTGAATATTGACCAGCATTTAATATATGTGTTTATATGTGTTTGATATTGATTGATTGTGTGTTTGAACTTGGTGTAACATATTACAAGAAGTTCAAACATAAAGTTCAAAGATAAATTCAAACATAAGTTAAAGCATAAGTTCAAATAGAAAGTTGTAATGTGAAATTCGAATTTAGAGTAAATTCGAATTTATCACATAAGACAAATTCGAATTTAGTGTAAATTCGAATTTGCTATTAAGGCAATCTCGAATTTGTCAGGTGGACAAATTCGAATGGGCCTGGTTCGAGTTTGTCCTAAGACAAAGTCGAAATGGTCACTATAATTAGGGATTAACTCGAATAATTATGTGACTTTTGCAGAATTTCGGAGAGTGATTAGCAGAAGGCGATCTCGAGTTTACTTGTAATCAGAGAGTTGTTTCGGAGAGAATCATCGTGTAGGTACGTTCGTTGTTGTTCGTATAACATAGTGGTAGTCTCCATGTTCCGTGCGTGTGATCTTACCGTCAAGCCGCTAATGAGGATTCCGCACTCGTTGGTGTTCGTCGCGTCTAGATAGATCCGTTTGTTTCCAGACCTTATAAGTGGTATCTGAGCCTACGGGGTGTTCTTTGTGTTCATAAGATACATCCTAGGTTTCTTGACGCTTTTGGACGGTTAATATCACGTATTTTTTTGAGGTTTTCGAGCTTATCAAATTAGATTCCGGGAAATACTTTGTTGTAGTTCACGTTTTTTATCAAAATCAATAATTTTACTTGTAAAAAAATTGATTTAATCTGAAAAACTTGAAAAACTAGAAGTATTAGCCGTTTTTCGAATTTGCGGCACTCGAGTTTGTTAAGGAGAAATTAGGGTTTGCTCACTTTCGAGTTTGACCAAAATACGCTCCTTTCAAGTTTCCTTAAAAGTTTGCTTCGAATTTGGCCATTTCGAATTTGCTTTGGGTATTCGACTTTACACTAAAGTCGAATTAGGACATTCGACTGTAGTTGGGTTTTCGAATTAAGTGGACATTCGAATTTAAGTGGAGTTTCGAGATTAGTGAACCTTCGAATTTGTCATTAATTTCGATTTTAGCTGGATTTAAAAACTGTGACACCCTTGCCACAACAACCACCATTTACATAACACCCAGGATTAATCACCAACATAACATTACATAATGATCTGATAACCTAATATAAGTGCGGAAGCATTAAAACACATAATTTAAGTAGTGCAATAGTGTTAAACACCCTACGGTGCTACAAGGTATCAAATCTACGTCTACACACCACATTACAATTATTACAACCTCCAGAATATATTACAACATTGTCTCATAACATAATTACCGATTAAGCAATACCAAATCTTCTGAATCTTCAATATGTCCTAACTAGAAGGTCCGGCGGTAGACTTCCCTTTTCCTGTAAAATAAAAATAAACAACTGGGGAATAAGCGGATGCTTAGTGGATAAAAAGATTACGCATTTTATAAATCTTTATGAAGCCCAAGGGTAACACAGATGACCAACATCGGATACCCTCTTCGTACACTAAGTACGGACCAGAGCCGCAGCCCCTTCGAGCCCAGAGCTCGGCATTTAAACATACCATCTGAGACAAACGTACGATCGGGGATGACATACTGCCTACCGGGCCTAGGAGGGATCAGCTCCAGGTCATATAGCACAGTAACATCAGAGTAATCGATGCGACCCACCAGTCCAACACTAGATGCACAACAATCGAACGGACATGCAACAAGTAAGAATGTGCATCTAAATCTACGCAAGATAGTAGAATTCCAATCAAATAATGAAACAGCAGGTCTCAGCAGGCAAAGCTAACATAAAACACATATAAACATGCGAAATCTACTGTACTCACAGTGGGTGCGTAATTAAAACTTCAATATTATTTCTCCTCGGGCTTTCAACCGGATCCACCAAGTACCCCACTGTGGGTTAAACAACACCACAAGGGACCTGTTATATTAATTACAACAATACCACGAGTCAAAAACCGTTTAAATTCATAAGACCAAGTTTTGTAAGTTTTGCAATATTTTCCCCCATCTCGGGTCTATGTCCAAATTCATAACACAATTAAGTTTGAACCCGTCTCAAGTTTACATCTTGTCCTTTGTATAACTCTTGTCATTTTATGTGTTGTTTATGAGTTTTATTCAAAATACTCGAGTTTAGAGAGTAGATTTCTCAATTTTAGGCATTAAACTCGAATTTCATGGGTTAAACTCGAACCCCATTCGAGTTTGAGCATAAAATAGAACCCCATAGCATAAACTCGAACCCCATTCGAGTTTGGGGTAGATTCGAACCCCCTCCCCTTCGAATCTGAGGATAGACTCGAAAATACACTCAAATCTAGTACCAAAATCGAGTTTGTTCTTGCATTTCGACTGTGTTCTTGGTATTTTCGAGTTTGTTCATCTTACAACTTTAAAACATACATTTCTAAGCCTCAAATCACCGATATATCAAGTATTAAGCCTAGTTTCGATTCTATTATGCATATACTATCATATTCTTGTAATATTTCAAGCAAAACTAGCTCCAATTCACATAAAATAACAGATTCGAATTCTATGTTCTTCAAAACCGAAATAACAAACTTAAAAGGGTCGATTCTTACCTCAATTCGTACGATATCAGGAATCCAACTGCAGATTGTTGTAGTACTCCTCGAGATCTTTTCGATGACGTATAATTCTCGATAATCGGCCGGTCGATTTGTGAGATATCTTAGAGAGAAGTAGAGAGAATCTAGAGAGAGAAAGTTGTAGAGAGAGAGAGAGAGAGAGTGCATAAAATGAAAGGCTTTAGCCTTTTATTCCCACTTTCACCATTTTGCACATTTCACCCCTCATCTTAACAGGTTCCATAAAATACTAATTTATTCTTAAATTTATCATAAATAGCTTTTATAATTCATAATATTCCTTAAAAATAATTTCCGAGTTCAAATTTTCTTAAAATAACAACAAACTTTCTAAATATCCCAAATACATAATAATTGGTCATAATTCAACTTAATTGTAAATTTTCCACTTAATTAGCCCAATTACAATAAAATAAATCCGAGGATGTTACAGCATGGGCTCCACCACGCTCAACTTCGTCCTCGAAGTTACTCGGATTCAAACAGTTGTGGATATTTTCTTAACATTTCCGCCTTTGTCTCCCAGGTATGATTGGCTCCCTTATGATGTTTCCAACGTACAAGCACCATTTCGATCTTTTTGCTTCTCAACTTCTTTATCTTAGTGTCTAACACACACTCCGGCTCTTCAACATACCGGAGCCTTTCATCAACTTGCAGCTTGGTGTGGTCTGCCCAATCCTCATTTCCAGTATTAAATGATTTCCTGAGATTCCCAACGTGAAACACCGGATGTATGCCCGACATCTCTTCAGGCAATTCCAAACGGTATGACTGATTTCCTACTTTTTCAACAATCTTGAATGGTCCGACGAATCTCGGAGCCAACTTTCCTCTTTTCACAAATCGTGTAACACCTCTCATAGGTGACACTTTCAGATAAACCCAGTCATTCACTTCAAAATTGATCGGTTTGTGCCTCCTATCGTAGTAACTATTCTGACGATCCTGGGCCGCTTTCATGTTCTGCCTAATCAACTATATCTTCTCGATTGTTTCTTGAAGCAAAGC
Source organism: Centrapalus pauciflorus (assembly GCA_020465985.1). NCBI lineage: Eukaryota > Viridiplantae > Streptophyta > Magnoliopsida > Asterales > Asteraceae > Centrapalus > Centrapalus pauciflorus. The sequence goes on from JAANYP010003164.1 coordinate 510,217, forward strand.
CGGTCCAGCAATCGGTGTTTCACCAGTTTCTCTCCAACATGTAGGAGTCCTACACCTCCTCCCATACAAAGCCTCAAACGGTGCTTTCTTGATCGTCGCATGATAGCTGTTATTGTACGAAAACTCTATCAGTGGCAGGTGATCATCCCAGTTGCCACCGAGATCTAGTACACACGCTCTCATCATATCCTCCAAGGTGAGGATTGTTCGTTCACTTTGGCCATCGGTTTGCGGACGATAGGCCGTACTCATTGCGATCCTCGTTCCCAACCCCTCTTGTAAAGCCGACCAGAAGTTCGAAGTAAATCGGCTATCTCGATCCGATACTATGGACTTAGGCACTCCATGCCTAGAAACTATCTCGTCCATATAAATCTGAGCCAACTTCTCCAGCGAATATCTTTCCCGAATCGGTATAAAGTGAGCTGACTTAGTTAACCGATCCACTATTACCCAAACTGCATCGTCTGGACACCTAGTTTTCGGCAGCTTTGTAATAAAATCCATCGTTATGTGCTCCCACTTCCATTCCGGAATGGGAAGCGGTTGCAAACTGCCATAGGGTTGTTGATGTTCGGCTTTCACAAGCCGGCAAGTTCTACATCTTTCCACGTACTGCCCTATGTCCTTTTTCAATCCCGGCCACCAAAAGTCTGCCTTCAGTTCATTGTACATCTTTGTGCTTCTGGGATGTACAGAAAACTTGGATTGATGTGCTTATTCGATGATTACTAGTCTCATTCCACCAAACTTCGGCAACCATATCCTCCCGTATATCCCTTTCAGTCCCGACTCAACTGTTTCCATATTCTTAACTTGTACTCTAATATCCTCAGCACCGACATTTTCCTCTTTCAAGGCTTCCTCCTGAGCGGCTTTTACATCATTTATAATAGTGGACGTTAACATAGTAGACGTCATCATGTAGCAACAATCCTTAGCATAAGCTTTCCGGCTCAAGGCATCGGCTACTACATTAGCCTTTCCCGGGTGATAAAGGATTTCACAATCGTAATCCTTTATTAATTCCATTGAACGTCTCTGCCTCATATTTAGCTCCTTCTGACTAAAAATATATTTCAAACTCTTATGGTCCGTGTATAGTTGACACTTAGTACCGTACAGGTAGTGTCTCCATAACTTCAATACAAATGTTACCGCAGTCAACTCGAGATCATGAGTTGAATAATTCTTCTCATGCTGCTTCAACTGTCTTGAAGCATATGGTATAACCTTTCCACGCTGCATCAGTACAGCGCCTAACCCCAGTCTCGAGGCATCCGTATACACCACAAAATCGTCATTACCCTCAGGTAAGGCAAGTATCGGCGCCTCACTTAACGCCTTCTTCAGAACCTCAAAGGCCTCATGCTGCACAGTTCCCCATACAAACGGTGCATTCTTCTTTGTTAATGCAGTCAAAGGAACTGCAATCTTAGAAAAATCCTTTATGAACCTCCTATAGTAGACCGCCAACCCCAGAAAACTTCTAACTTCAGTAGCTGAACACGGCGGCTCCCAGTTCTTTATCGCTTCAACTTTGGCTGGATCTACCGAAATCCCAGCCCCCGAAATCACATGCCCTAGAAACTGTATCTGTTGCAGCCAAAACTCACACTTTGAGAATTTGGCGTACAACTTTTCTTTCCTCAATAGCTCTAACAGTTCCCTTAGATGTTCAGCATGCTCAGCTTCAGACTTAGAGTACACCAATATATCATCAATAAACACTATTACCGATTTGTCCAACATCGGTCTACAAACTCGGTTCATTAGATCCATAAAGACAGTCGGGGCATTGGTTAACCCGAAAGGCATAACCAAAAACTCATAATGCCCATAACGTCTCCTAGATGCTGTCTTAGGCACATCCTCTTCTCGAACTTTCAGCTGATGGTATCCCGACCTTAAGTCGATCTTAGAAAACACACTCGCCCCATGTAATTGATCAAACAAGTCATCTATCCTCGGTAGTGGATACTTGTTCTTAATCGTCAACTTGTTCAGCTCCCGGTAATGAATGCACATTCGCATTGTGCCATCTTTCTTCATCACAAACAATACCGGAGCTCCCCACGGCGATGAACTCGGCCGAATGAAGCCCTTGTCCAACAACTCTTGAAGTTGTGTCATCATTTCTTTCATCTCGGTTGGGGCAAGGCGATAAGGAGAACGAGCAACCGGTGCAGCTCCAGGGATCAGGTCAATTCTAAATTCCACTTGTCTCTCAGGCGGCACGCCAGACAAGTCTTCCGGAAACACATCCGGGAATTGTGAAACAACGGGCACATCGGCCAAAGTTCTCTTCTCAGCCTTAGCATCAATCGCATATGCTAAGTATGCATCACATCCCTTTGCAACAAGCTTTCGAGCTTTTGCAATAGTCAGCAAACACAAATCCCCACTTCTCCTATCCCCGTAAATACATATCTCACGCCCCTCCGGAGTAGTTATCTTTATCATTCGATTCTTACACACTATATGGGCTTCATTCTCAATCAACCAGTCCATCCCGACTATCACGTCAAACTCACTGAACTCGATAGGAATCAGGTCCAAATTGAAGACTACATCTTCAATCACTAACGTGCAGTTACGGTATACGTGATCTACCTTGACTAGAGTATTGCTAGCAGTTTCTATGTCAAGTACAGCAGATAATCTAGACAGTGGCATGGCAACTCTTTGTGCAAACATAGTAGATAGAAATGAACGATTTGCACCAGAATAAAATAAAACTCTTCCAGGCAAAGAGTTAACTATGAACGTACCCGTAACGACCTCCGGATTTTCCCTTGCCTCCTCTGCAGTTATCTGAAAAGCACGAGCCGGTGCTCTTTGTGACTGACCCCGGCGGTTAACTGAACCACCACTCGAACCTCCAGACGATCGTGTTGATGATGGGGCAGCAGCTGTTGGTGCATTCTTTCTACAGTTTCTACTATAGTGTCCCCACACCCTACAATTATAGCAAGCATCACCTTTCCTTGGGCACTCACTCTGAAAATGACCCAACTCCCCACAGCAAAAGCAAGCACGTCCGTTAGTGCATTTGCTAAAGTGCTCCAGATGACACTTATCGCAGTATTGCGGCTCGGTGTTGATGGAGTATGCACGCGCACGACCACGATCAGATGTACCAGACTGTCGACGATAAGACTGCTGAGGTGAGTACTATGAGGACCGGGAAGATCCCGAGTATCCTCCATCCCGTTGGCGCTTCGGCGGTGACGGCTGTGTTGGGTTGGTGGAAGCAGCAGCAGACCCAATCGAGTAGCCCAACATAATCAAAATCTGCTCTACATTTCTGGCAGCCTCAAGTAAGCCAGCAAATGTAGGGTAGCGGACGTTGCTCATAACCCTTCTTATTTCAATATCCAGACCAGCCTCGAACCTGGTCACCTTCCTTTCTTCAGTATCGACTTGGTGAGGCGCAAACAGACTCAGCCTCGTAAACTCAACAGCATATTGGGAAACAGTCTTAGTCCCCTGCATCAGTGCCATAAACTTCGCCTCCAATCTCCGACGCTCATCAACTGGACAGTATTGCTGAGTGAATAAGTCCGTAAACTCAGCCTAAGTCATCACAAAAACCTTCTCCTGTGTCAACGCATTCACCATAGCGTTCCACCACATGATCGCATCATTGGTGAACATAGCGGTAGCATACCGAACCATGTCCTTCTCAGCACAGTCGCTGATTCGGAATGTTCGTTCGGTTACCGTTATCCGTTCGAGTGCGGCAATAGCGTCTCCTAATCCGTTAAATTCTACAGCTCCGTTTCCTTTGAAATCCTTAAAACGACAACCTCGGGGTTTGTTAGATGACCCAGTATTGTCATCTTGTTCCTCATTGTTACCCCCTTCCTTCTCCTTGTTCTTTCTCTTATCCTCTTTTCTCTTAGCATCGGCCTCATCTCGAGCCCGAAACTGATCCTGAATCATTTTGTTCTGCTTAGCCATCATGGCTAGCATCATCTCTCTGGCTTCTTCAGGTGTCATTCCGCCTCCAGACATGTTCTGAAATAATAAACATATAACTTGTTTAGTAACATGTCATCAATTTAAAGACACCACTCATTTGTCCCGTATGATAGTCAATCTCTTATAATTACTAGATCATAACTTATCTTAGTTCAGATCATTACTTAAACCACTACATATCATTACCTAATGTTTGAGATCAAGACCTCACGGATACTTGAATCTCAAACTACTGCTTTGATACCATCTCGTGTGACACCCTTGCCACAACAACCACCATTTACATAACACCCAGGATTAATCACCAACATAACATTACATAATGATCTGATAACCTAATTTAAGTGCGGAAGCATTAAAACACATAATTTAAGTAGTGCAATAGTGTTAAACACCCTATGGTGCTACAAGGTATCAAATCTACGTCTACACACCACATTACAATTATTACAACCTCCAGAATATATTACAACATTGTCTCATAACATAATTACCGATTAAGCAATACCAAATCTTCTGAATCTTCAATATGTCCTAACTAGAAGGTCCGGCGATAGACTTCCCTTTTCCTGTAAAATAAAAATAAACAACTGGGGAATAAGCGGATGCTTAGTGAATAAAAAGATTACGCATTTTATAAATCTTTATGAAGCCCAAGGGTAACACAGATGACCAACATCGGATACCCTCTTCGTACACTAAGTACGGACCAGAGCCGCAGCCCCTTCGAGCCCAGAGCTCGGCATTTAAACATACCATCTGAGACAAACGTACGATCGGGGATGACATACTGCCTACCGGGCCTAGGAGGGATCAGCTCCAGGTCATATAGCACAGTAACATCAGAGTTAACGATGCGACCCACCAGTCCATCACTAGATGCACAACAATCGAACGGACATGCAACAAGTAAGAATGTGCATCTAAATCTACGCAAGTTAGCATAATTCCAATCAAATAATGAAACAACAGGTCTCAGCAGGCAAAGCTAACATAAAACAGATATAAACATGCGAAATCTACTGTACTCACAGTGGGTGCGTAATTAAAACTTCAATATTATTTCTCCTCGGGCTTTCAACCGGATCCACCAAGTACCCCACTGTGGGTTAAACAACACCACAAGGTACATGTTATATTAATTACAACAATACCACGAGTCAAAAACTGTTTAAACTCATAAGACCAAGTTTTGTAAGTTTTGCAATATTTTCCCCCCATCTCGGGTCTATGTCCAAATTCATAACACAATTAAGTTTGAACTCGTCTCAAGTTTACATCTTGTCCTTTGTATAACTCTTGTCATTTTACGTGTTGTTTATGAGTTTTATTCAAAATACTCGAGTTTAGAGAGTAGATTTCTCAATTTTAGGCATTAAACTCGAATTTCATGGGTTAAACTCGAACCCCATTCGAGTTTGAGCATAAACTCGAACCCCATTGCATAAACTCGAACCCCATTCGAGTTTGGGGTAGATTCGAACCCCCTCCCCTTCGAATATGAGGATAGACTCGAAAATACACTCGAATCTAGTACCAAAATCGAGTTTGTTCTTGCATTTCGACTGTGTTCTTGGTATTTTCGAGTTTGTTCATCTTACAACTTTAAAACATACATTTCTAAGCCTCAAATCACCGATATATCAAGTATTAAGCCTAGTTTCGATTCTATTATGCATATACTATCATATTCTTTTAATATTTCAAGCAAAACTAGCTCTAATTCACATAAAATAACAGATTCGAATTCTAAGTTCTTCAAAACCGAAATAACAAACTTAAAAGGGTCGATTCTTACCTCAATTCGTACGATATCAGGAATGCAACTGCAGATTGTTGTAGTACTCCTCGAGATCTTTCCGATGACGTATAATTCTCGATAATCGGCCGGTCGGTTTGTGAGATATCTAAGAGAGAAGTAGAGAGAATCTAGAGAGAGAAAGTTGTAGAGAGAGAGAGTGCATAAAATGAAAGGCTTTAGCCTTTTATTCCCACTTTCACCATTTTGCACATTTCACCCCTCATCTTAACAGGTTCCATAAAATACTGATTTATTCTTAAATTTATCATAAATAGCTTTTATAATTCATAATATTCCTTAATAATAATTTCCGAGTTCAAATTTTCTTAAAATAACAACAAACTTTCTAAATATCCCAAATACATAATCATTGTTCATAATTCAACTTAATTGTAAATTTTCCACTTAATTAGCCCAATTACAATAAAATAAATCCGAGGATGTTACAAAAACTTAATTCGAATTTAATCCCAAACAAGTTTAAATTTAATTACATTCGAATTTACCTAAATTCGAAAGAATTAAATTTAAATTAATTTCGAATTAAATTAATTAAGTTTGAATTCAGATATATTTGAAACAATGACAAGTCTGCAGAGGTTTATGGAAATGGATCACGAGGCTGGAAAAGCAAATTCTCCGCCAAAGTTGATGAAAATTGAGGATTATTACTGGTGGAAGGATCGGTTTGCCGACTTCGTGCGATTTAATGATATGCGCCTGTGGATTTGTATCGACGAGGGATACATTCCACCTACTGCAGAGGTTGAAGGTCGTCAACGAGTCTTAACATATTCAAGGATGAAAGCTGAAGATAAGAAAGTTTATGAGGCCGAAAACCGTGCATTCGCTATCATTCGGATGGCATTACCTCAGGAGATATTACACACCTTCCGTAATCAGAAGACAACAAAAGAGCTATGGGATGCTTTAGAGAAACGGTGTGAAGGTAACCCAAGGGTCAGAAAGAATCGAATGGAAATGCTCAAGCAGCAGTTTGCTATCTTCAATGCATTGAAGAATGAAAAGCTGGATGAGACTATCACACGATTCTATCTTCTGCTAACTGAATTAGACAGCCATGACGTGGAGTATAGTGAAACTGAGAAGAATAACAAGCTTCTGGATGCTTTACCGGCCAAATGGGAGATGTATGTGGCCTTAATAAAGCATGATGAAGAGAAATACTATACTCTGACTTTAGAGAATGTTGTAGGAACGCTGAGGGCATATCACTTTGAGTTGCTGAAGAAGGAAACGGATTATGACCGAGTTCAAGATCCTGCGATGTACTTCGGGAAATCAAAACCTTCAGTGGCAACTGAAATTGAAGACCGCTACAACATTCTTCTCGGGAGAGACGTCGTCACCGGCTGAGACAGAAGACTCACAGAGTAGGGCTTTCTTAGGGTTTGCTCGACCAGAAGAAAAGCAGCATCAGGATAATCCGTCATCTACATCTCAAGGATATTCAAAGATGCCTATGAGCGCAAAATCGGCTGAAGACCATCTGAATCTGTTGGCTTCATTCGTGGCCGCTTACGACAATTGCGTTCTGGGCAAAATCAATGATCCTGCGCTTTGGGATGAGGATTATGATCAAGTAGACCCTGATGATCTTGAAGAGATGGATCTGCAATGGCAACTGGCCATGGTAACTCAGAGAGTTAAGAGGTTCATCAAAAGAACGGGAAGAAATCTGAATGTGAGTAACAATAAGATTGGATTCGATAAGTCCAAGGTTAAATGTTACAACTGTCAAGGGTTAGGACACTTCGCTAGAGCGTGTCAGAGACCGAAGGTAGAGAATTACCAGGGACAGTATCAGAATCAACAGGGACAGTATCAGAACCAATCACATAGGCGATATCTTCCGAGTAGTTCTACCAGTCAATCGAATATAGCTGGTCTGTTATCCAATGTCACATCAGACAGACAGCTTGATGGAACTTATGACTGGAGTACACATCCAGAATCGAACGCTAGAGCCTTTATGGCTGAAGTGACTGAGACCGGAAGTGAAGGGGCAGAGGAAATCACAGGGGACAGCAGTCGGAATGAAAGCAGTCCGATGTGGGTAGAAAAGTCAGCTGATCAAACACTTCTGGAGTTTGCCGCACAGATGGCCAACGTGGAATCAGATCATACCAAGGTAACTCTGAACTTTTCTCTTTTCCATGAGTTGTGTGTTTTATGTGCTACATCTAACGATAAGTTAAATTTAGTACTAGAATCACATCAAACCATATCTGCTGAAAATGAATTGTTAAAAACAGATAATGCTAGCCTAGTAGATATAAAGCAAGATCTTAAGGATAAGCTTAAGGCTGATGCACAGGATGTTATAGTTCTAAAGGACAAACTGAGCGAACAGTTATGAACATGTTGAGGCATTAACCAAGGAGCTTAAAACCAAAGACATAGAGCTAGCTGAATCTAAGGTAAAGGTAGCTGAGGTAAATAGTAAACTTGAAAAGTTTAGGAACTCATCTCTTAACCTAGGGAAAATCTTAGATGCACAGCGTCAGTCTAAGAAGCCTGTAGGTCTAGGATATCATGAGAGTCCTCCACCTTTCAACGATAACTATGTACCTCAACCTCAGGAGAAAACTGAGAAATCAGTTGACTTAGAGGAAATACCAGAACCAGTGTCTGAAAATGCAAATGAAAATGAAACTAAGGTGACTGCTAATAATAACAAGGTTAAGAAAGTTACATTTGTGCCATCCTCTAGTGATAAACCTGTAGGACAACACAAAATTGACTTTAATGATCAGGAGGATGAGCCAGTCGCTATAGTTGAACCAAAAGAATCAGACACTAGTGAGACACCTAAATCAAAGGGCGCACACAAAAAGTCAATTGATAAAATGTCTTGCTTTAGATGTCACGAATGGGGGCATGTTGCTTCTAGCTGTCCACATAGGAAAGTAGATAATACACCTAAGACAGGAAAGTCGGAACAACTTAAGCCTTCTTCAAGTGTTGCAAGCACTAGTAGTTCTCAAAATAACGAGAAAACTGTGCAAGTTGCACGAAAATCTGCTGTGAAACAAATACCCGTGTCAGGTCGACCTAAAGAAGTGATTAGAACTAATTTACCAAATCGAGTCGTTAATCAATCTAGGACAGGACCGCAACAGAATTATAGGAGTACCACACCTAGCAGAGCTTACACTCCGGTTAGGTCACACACTCCTATTAGACATCAAACATCGGGTAGAGCTCAGGGATATCAATCGGAATTGCCATATAATCGTAATTATTCAAGAGCTCCACAGCAAATGCCTACACAAAGGCAAAGAGTGAGCCTAAATCACTCGGCACCACAACAAACTCCAGTTCAAAGACCCAAGTCACCTGAAAGGAGAGATGGGTATTTGAAAGAGTTTAAGTTTGTGGACTTGAATGGTATTACCAAGTCAGTTATGGCTTGGGTTCCCCGTGATAACTAACCTATTTTCTTTCATGTGCAGGAGATAACTACAGGTACAAACAACAAATGGTTCGTTGACAGTGGTTGCTCCAGACACATGACAGGGGAAAGAAGTCTACTTGCAGACTTCAAGGGAGGGAATCGGGGATTTATATCATTCGCTGGCAATAAAGGAGGAAATATCACCGGTACTGGAATGGTCACTAATGGGACTATCAAATTGGATTAAGTTTATCATGTTGATAAACTGGTTCATAATCCATTAGTGTATCTCAAATCAGTGATAAGAAGTACTCAGTACTATTTACTTATACTGAGGCGTTAGCGCTAAAATCGGGGTTCAAAGTACCTGAAGAGTGGATACTGATGAGGGCTCCAAGGAAGAATGACTTGTACATGCTCGACATGAACAAGCCCAAATCTTCGATGGGACCAATTTGTTTGTTATCTAAAGCTTCAGAGACTGAGTCTGTTTTATGGCACAGACGCATGGCACACTTGCACCTGAGAAAGATGAACTATATTACGAAAAATGGATTGGTGCAAGGTGTTCCTATGAAAAGTTTTCAGTTCGAGGATAAGTGTCTACCGTGCAAGAAAGGAAAACAACACAAGAAGGCACACAAGTCCAAGACTCAGAACTCCATCGCTGCCACATTCGATTTGTTGCATATGGACCTCTTCGGACCAATCAACAAAAGGAGTATAGGTGGTAATTGGTACTGTTTAGTTATTACTAATGATTACTCACGTTTTTCCTGGGTTTTCTTTTAAGGTACAAAGGACGAGACGGCTGCCAAGCTCATCGGGTTCTTAGACCAAGTGGAAAATTCATATGGAACACGGTTAAACGAATTCGAAGTGATAACGGAACAGAGTTTAAAAACACAGTAGTTGGTGTATATTGCCTATCAAAGGGCATAGTGCATCAATTTAGTGCACCTTATGAGCCATAGCAAAATGGGGTGGCCGAACTGAAAAACAGGACGTTGATTGAGGCAGCAAGGACCATGCTATCGGATTCAAAGCTTCCTACCATGTTTTGGGGGGAGGCAGTGAATACCACGTGCCATGTTTTAAACCGGGTCCTTACTGTCAAATCATTGAACAAAACCTGTTATGAAGTTTTGAATAAGCGGCCACCAAATATAACTGGCTTCGAACCTTTTGGGGTACCATGTACTTTAATGAAAACAAAACATCAACCTAAGTTTGGTGAAAAGGCTGACGAAGGATACTTCCTAGGTTATGTGCCGAACTCACCAAATAAAAGGGTTTTTAATAAATCAAATGGTACAGTAGAGATTGTGTATAACATTGAAGTAACAAGTTATACACATGAACCCCAAACTGGTCCGAAATGGATATTTGATTATGACAAATTGTTTGAGTCATTTAACATTCCTTTGGATGAAAATGCAGGTACTATCGAAAAGGACATGTCGTCATTAAATCTGAATGACGAGGGTCATAGCTTTCCGAGGACCACTTTTCAATCAACATCTGAGCCTACATCAACTGAAGATAGATCTCCAGAAGTTACGGATTCTGAAGTGCCTACAAACAAAAATCAGACTACAAATTCAGCCTCTGAAGACAGTGTCCATGAGGAAGAAAATGTGGAGTCTGAAGTCGTTCCCCCGTTAGGAGAAATAGGATCAAATTTGGGAGATACTCTTAGGGTTGACGAGATAGAGACATCTACGTTTAATAAGAATCATCCAATTGAGAGTATCATAGGAAATCCTAATGCGGGTGTGAGGACTAGGAGTAGTTTAAATAACAACACAATGTTGTTGTCGCTGATAAATAACTCCGAGGCCTTTCATACCTGCCTCTATTCATGTTTCATCTCACAAGTAGAGCTGAAAAACGTGCAAATGGCACTAAAAGACAACTCTTGGGTTGAAGCGATGCAGGAAGAACTGTCACAATTTAGGAAACTAGAAGTGTGGGAGTTAGTTCCATTACCTCGAGGAGAAATATAAGTACCAAAGAGACGATCGGGGTATAGTCACTCGCAACAAAGCAAGACTGGTGGTAAAGGGTTTCAACCAAGAGGAAGGAATCGATTACAATGAAGTGTTCGCGCCAGTAGCAAGGTTGGAAGCAATTCGTTTGTTTTTGGCTTTTGCTTCCTTCAAGGGTTTTAAGGTTTATCAACTAGATGTTAAGAGTGCTTTCCTTTATGGGAAAGTGAAGGAACTGGTGTATGTGGAACAGCCGCCCGGGTTTACAGATCCGAAATACCCAGACAGAGTATATCGATTAGATAAGGCTTTGTATGGATTGCATCAAGCACCGAGGGCGTGGTACGAGACTCTATCCAACCATCTTTTAGAAAACGAGTTTAAAAGAGGGAGAATAGACAGTACACTGTTCGTGAAGAGAAAAGGAGAACATTTCATCTTGGTACAAGTGTACGTGGATAATATCATTTTTGGATCATCAGACGAGAAAATGTGCACTGATTTTGAAAAGGTGATGAAGTCAAAGTTTGAGATGAGTGCAATGGGTGAGTTAAACTTCTTTCTGGGTTTGCAAGTCGAACAGAGGAAGGAGGGCATGTTCATTCATCAGACGAAATATGTCTATGAAATCTTAGAGCGCTTCGGGATGGAAGGAACCAAGCTGACAGCTCACTTCAGCACGCCGATCCAAGTGAATCACAATCTCGGAACGGGTACTGAAAGTGATACTGATGTGGATCCGACGTTATATCGGGCCATGATTGGGTCAATTATGTATTTAACTGCTTCTAGACCTGATATAATGTTTGCTGTTTGTATATGTGCTAGGTTTCAAGCTAATCTGAAAGAGATGCACATGAAAGCTGTGAAGCGGATTCTACGATACCTCAAGTCGAAACCGAAGCTGGGACTTTGGTATAACGCGGAGGGAGATCTGGAATTGGAAGCGTTCACGGATTCTGACTACGGAGGATGCAGCTTTACGCGCAAGTCAACAACTGGAGGTCGTCAGTTCCTAGGAGGGAGATTCGTTTCCTGGAAATGCAAGAAACAGACTTCGGTAGCCGTGTCAACGTGCGAGGCCGAATATGTTGCTGCTGGTAGTTGCTGTTCACAGGTTCTGTGGATACAACAACAATTGCGGGACTACGGTTTGACTTATACTCATACTCCTATTAGGATAGATAACCAGTCAATAATTGCTATAACTAATAATCAAGTTAAACATAATAAAACCAAGCACATAGACATAAGACATCATTCTATACGTGATTGTGCTGAAAAGAACTTAATCAAGCTGGTAAAAGTGGCAACGGATGATAATAATGCAGATTTATTTACCAAAGCTTTTGATAAGTCACGGTTTGAGTATTTGATTAAACTAAACGGATTGCGAAATCCAGAGTAAATTGACCTTGGTAGAGTTTTATTTCTTTTTATACCAGTAGTCTTTCTTTCTTTTTATAGTAAGTTTAGTAACTTAGGATAGTTTCCTTTTATAGTAAGTTAGTAGGTTATTTTATTTTCTTACTCTTGCTTATGAAAAACAAAAGAAAAAAAAAAGAGAAAACCATAAAAAAATCAAAAAAAAAAAAGAATATCAGAAAAAGAGTTAAGTCTTAGATGCATAGGTTCAAAGTGACAAAAATTAGCACAGTCTTTACAATCTCTAAGTGTTAAGCTTTCACACATAACGCACCTAAAAATCTAAGTGTTATACATTATCCAGTTTGATATGTTGCTAGGCATAATACATATAGGGGGTCTCAAGGCTAATAAAATATTCAAGAAAAAGTCAGACGTGTCACTAACTTAGATGTATGACCAATTGGTCTTAATTTTTATGTTAGAGACATACAGACATTGATTTTAAATGAGGTATGCAAACTTTCTGGGGATGTATAGCAACATCAGATACATCTTAAAGAAATGAAAAGAATAGAAAAATCATACTGAGTTAAGAGTCAAAACAAGTAACTCTGTTGTACGTAAGTACAGACCTGTTGCCTCTGGTTTGACTCGAGTTAGCAAGATAAGTCGCTTTGTTGTACGTCGGTACAGACCTGTCACCGCTGTCTTGCTAGCTTTAAAAATAAAATTTAAGACAATCTAAGGCACTTTGTTGTATGTAAATACAGACCTGTGTCCGACGTTTGCCTTTTAAAGAAAGTTTGCAAATACCAAAAAGTTATAATCATTGTGTGTATGCCTTGATCATAAAAGTATGTCTATGTATGAGTCACGTAAGATAACTTGATGATAAATAAAAAGGCCAAGGGATATTCCGAAATGTAACATCTTTAAAGTGAAAATAATACCAACAATCGGCTAGAAATGTATGTCACGACAAACTATCAAAGGAATCAAAAATTCCTAAGTGTGAAAGTTTGAATACTGAAAGTACGTATTTGACACCGCTATCTGATTGAACCTTTCTTTAACTATACTCGTCAAAAATATTCTGTTAAATATTAAGTATAGGTTGTAAATTTTAGTTTTAAGTTAGATTAGTCTAAGTTTAAAACTTTTTTTATGTTCAAAATTTTAATTTTACTTTATTAATTTATTTTATTCTATTTTAATTTTATTTTATTTTACTTTTTACTTTTATTTAGGAAAAAGGTCAAAGTTACTGGGGGTGCATTCTTAGTTGAATAAAATAAACACTGCGTGAATATCTTGTGCTTAGGGTAAATGATTTCACATAGTTTATTCTGTTACACGAAAAAGTTGGAAAAGTTGAAAATGTTGAATATAATTCAAAGATTTTCGAAATTTTCAAAATTTTCAAGTTAAAATTCGAGTTTAAAGCAAATTCGAATTGTCAGGATCTAAAATATGAATAACCAAGATTAACTGATTTGAAATTTATCAGAGTATAAATCAATAATCTTGCTTTGAATCAAAGTTTAATTAAGAAGTTTGCGGAATAACACTTAATTATTTTAACAAAAACTTTCAGAACCAATGAAGCATAAAACATAAGAAGTAATCAAGACTGTTTGTATTGCTGAATTCAATGATTACAATCACCTCTAATCTGTTTTGATTAGACGAAGAACACAGACTGTTCTTAGGGTTTTACAACCTTAGAGGCTTATGAAAACTTAATCAACAAAGCAATTACAGACTCAAAATATGCAGAAAACTTCTATACAATAGAATGACCTATTCTCTGTATTTATATTGCTTTTTGGACTTGTTTCCTTGAAGGACTATGACTTCTCTGATAGTAGATATGTGGAATCTTCGTGTAGATATCTTTCCTGAAAATCAGCACTTTCTGTTTATGAAACTGTTGAGCAGCTTGAATCACTTGACAGCATGAACTGAGCAGCTTGAGTTGTTTTGCTCTGGCAGCTTGAACTTTTACACTGGCAGCTCGAATTTCTTCAACTAGCAGCATGAACTTTGTATTTACATGAAAAATCTACTAACAGTCTGAGAAGTCTAACTAACCGTTTGAATGTACTTAAACTATTTCCCAACAATCTCCCCCTAACTTAAATTCTTTACACAAGACTTTAAGTTCTATACAAAAATGGAAATGAAAAAGTAAACTGTTATTCACAAACCAAGGCTTTCAAAAACTTACAACTGTGCAAGTTTCTGATCTACATCCTTCAAAAATTCTTTCTTCATCTCATCTCTATCACAAGATACCCTAACAGATTTTATCTGAAGTAGCATATCTTTTGGTAAATCATAAAATTCGAGATTGAAGAATATACCAGGTCCATCTGAAAATTTGATTCTGTATGTCCTTGACTTGACAAACAGATCAACTTGCTTGACCTTCTTCCCCTTCTTCACAGCATCCTCTGTTTCTTTCCTTGCAGATTCAGGGTCAACAATTGATTTTAGATCTTTAATTACTTGCTTCACTTGTGGTAGAGCAGATCTAACTTGTGATACAGACCCAATGTTGTGCATTCTGCTAAGCTCATCTCTGGTCAACTTCTGAACCATCTGCCAAAATGTATCATATTCTTCTTCTGGTCCAGACTCCCTTCTTACCACAAACTTAACTCTCAAGTTACGGTCATCCAGTGACTTAGCAAACCAGTAATTGATTTGAGGCTTTGTAAAATCATGGTGATCAATCAACTTCTCTATCTCCATGGCTTTTTGCAGTTGTTGATCAAACAGCACTCTTTTAACTTGATATAGCTTTGCTTGTGAGGATGGATCAGATGTAGGAATAGATGCAACAGCTTGTTCAGTAGGAACAGGAGCACTGATAGCAGCTTTAGTTTGGACTGATTGAGTTGATGGTTGGACTTCTTGGGATGGTTGAGCTTCTGGAGAGACTTTTGTTCTCTTTCTTTTGTCCATCTCCTTGTCATGAATCTCCTGCAGCCTTTCAGTAGACATGGACTGAGCCATTTTCTTTGGAATACCTGCTGCAAAGGCAAAATTGATAAGAAATCTTCTATGCTCAGCCTTGGAGTGCCCTGTTGGCATCTTTCTCTTCTTTTCACCTTGTTTGCCCACAAACCCCTTTAGGTAATCACCTAATGTCTCATCATCATCTATTGGGGGTTGGGCTTGCTGATCTAATTCTTTGTCCATTTCTTCTGCCAATTTCTTGGCAACTTCAGCATCAAAGGCAATCTGGGCTTCTTTGGAGGAGAATTTGTGCTATGGAGACTCAATGAGAATGCCCTTGCCCTTGTCTTTTACAGAAGAGGATGTTGCTTGGACTGTACTTGATGGAGCTTGAATGCATTCCCTGATCACAACTCCAGTGACTTTTGAAGGAGCAGCTTGAGTTTCTAGGCTAACAGCTTGAGAAGCTGTTGGGACTGCTAGCCTAGAAACTGGGACTGTTGGTGCTACTTGGACTGTTGTTGTTGTTGGAGCTGCTTGGACTGATTTAGGAACCTCCTGATTCTCCCCCTTTTTGGAAGCATTGGTTTGGTCAGAAGGACCTACAACCTTTGCCCCTTGGGTTTGAATCAAACGCTCTAATTGAATGAGCTTATTTCCACAAAGGGTAAACCCTTTATGAAGATAATCCATCCTCTGATTTTGAGCCATTTCTGATTGCTTTAGGGCCATTATTTGTGCACCCTGTGCAGCAATGATGGACATTTGGTATTCCAACATAGCTACAACAGGTTTCAGCTTGGGATCCGTCAAAAGCATGAGTTGCAGACTAGTCTCAAGATCAGAAAACACCTGTGGTGCTTGTGATCTATCACTGACATCAATACCAGAAGTAGAAACCTCTGGGCCCCTCTTTTCTTGGTTATGGGGACTTCCAGCTTGTGTTGGCACACTTGCTGTTGCCATGGGCGTGGTCTTAGCTATGTTGGCACTGTCCTGTGCCTCTTTTGCAGAGACATCAGTAGTGCCAGCCACAGAACCCATATGAACCATCTCTGAAGAGATGTTCACCTCCTGAGTGAGGATGGGAGTTTCCTCTAGTGGTTCCCTTTGGATATGCTGTGCAAGAGTATCCTCCTGCACAGGGATATACGGCTCTTGCTGATGGGAGGAGGAGGAAGGAGCTCCTGGTCCCCTTTTTCTTTTGTATGTGTTTCTGAGTGGGCATGTTGGCTGTACAAAAGGATCAGAGGGAATATTTGTATCATGAGGAGTGGGTTGGGGTCTTGGGGTTGTAGCAGTAATGTTAGGCTGAGCCTGCTCAAGACCCTCTCCTTTGTTTCCTGAAATGATGTTCATCATTGCAGAGGGCAATGGAGCATCTACACTGACAAAATTGGCACTTGGCTTTATCAGCCTTTTGATTGAAGACAATGAGTGCCTATGGGAAACATGTATCCGTTTATGTAAATGTGGAGATGGGCAGGTGTGTGCAATTATTTCTGCCAAAAACCTAGGATACATCAAAAATTTCCCATTCTTTAGGGAATGATGCCTTAACATCCCCTGAAAAATCATGTTTGAAAAATTGAACTGTTGGCCAGTAGAAAAGCACACTAAGGCAGTGGCAATATTTGAAGAAAACTCAGACCAACCAGTTCTTTTGGGGCTTAAACATTGCTGAATAATGTGCACAAGGTATTTCCATTTAGGAGAAAAATGTGCCTTAAGAAAAGTAAAAGAATCAGCAGGACCCCTATAACCAATGTTTTGAAGACCAAAATGTAAAGCTTGAAGGGATAGATCGGTCATACCTGAGGCATCTTGAAGATGCAAGTGATGTCTGATGGATTCCTCAGTGATATTGATGACAGTTCCATCAATCTTGGATATGAGAGTAGGCACTCCATTGATGGTTGGAACAGAAGCATGATTCCAAAACTGTTCAATATGGGAGATGTATATAGTAGGGTTTATGGTTAGGGCATAATGAATATGGGAGTGCCTGAGGAAATCCATCATTGCATGAAACGGTTGAAGTTCAGAGTGTTTTAGGGTGTATGGGAGGCAGTTATGCTCTTTTACGAACTCCATGGATGAACAAACGATGGTTGTAAGGTTTGAAAGAAGAATGTGTGATTCGTTCAGAGAGAAAGCAGAAGGCCGTGGAAGAAGAATATGTAACTGGTAGTTACAACTGAACGAAACCGGGACCTTTAAAGGTTTCGAAAAGGTTGGGTCCCGCGCACACATTTGAAAAATTACCCAAATACCCTGCACACTTTGACAGATCAAGTGAAAATAACTAGCAGTCCGAGAAAATGAACTAGCAGCATGAGAAAAGACTCATGCTGTTAGTGTAAAATTGTGCAACTTTTCAATGGAACAGTGTCTCCCCCTTAAATTAGCATACTGAGTCGATAATAATGAAAACCAATTAATCCATGTTTACCATACCAATATTTGATATTAGGAAAGTGAACCTTCCCACATCAAAAGGTTTTGTAAATAGATCAGCTAGCTGATCATCTGTATGTATTTTGGTAACTTGGATTAATTTCTTTTCATTACAATCTCTGATGAAGTGAAACCTGATTTCTATATGCTTGGTTTTTGGGAATTTCACTGGGTTTTGCACAATGCTAATTGCACTTGAATTGTCAATATAAATAGGAGTGGATAAGAAATTCATACCATAGTCTCTTAGCTGATTTTGAATCCACATTACCTGGGAGCAGCAGCTTGCAGCTGCTACGTATTCTGCTTCAGTGGATGATGTAGAGACAGTTGTTTGCTTTTTGCATTGCCAAGAGACCAGTCTTGCTCCTAAGTATTGACATCCACCAGTTGTGGATTTTCTGTCAATGTTGCATCCACCATAGTCACTGTCAGAATAAGCAGTTAGTTCAAAAGGAGAGTCTTTAGGATACCATAGACCTAAATGTGGTTGGCCTTAAAGATATCTAAAGATTCTTTTAACAGCAACCGAGTGAGAATCCTTTGGAGAGCATTGAAATCTAGCACACACACAGACAGCAAACATAATATCAGGTCTTGAAGATGTTAGATACATGAGAGATCCTATAAGGGATCTGTATAGATGAATGTCCACATCTATGCCATCTTTGTCTGTATGGAGCTGTTTATGAGGATCCATTGGAGTGCTTGCAACCTTTGTGTCTTGATAGCCAAACTTTTCCAATATGTCTTTGACATACTTTGATTGACTTATGAATAGACCAGTAGGCTTCTGTTTAACCTGCAGCCCTAGAAAGAATGTGAGTTCCCCCATTGAACTCATTTGAAACTTTTTGTGCATTAGGGCCTCAAATTCTTTGCACAAACTATCATTAGTTGAGCCAAAGATGATGTCATCAACATAGATTTGGACAAGTAGAATCTCAGCTTTGATGGATTTAGTGAAGAGTGCTGTGTCCAGGCAGTAAACATTGTCCTTTCTTGGTGTTCTAAGTAAAACAAGATTTTCAGGAATTTTGAAATCCTTTGAAAGAACAATGCACTCAGAATCTGTGAACAGAACAATGTTTTGTTTGTCACAGATTTGAGAGACACTCAATAGATTGTACTTAAGCTGTTCAACATACAGAACATCATGGAATGTCATGTTGCCTGCATTAACAGTACCTTTACCTGTAACCTTACCTCCTTTTGAGTTGCCTCCAAATGCAACAAAACCTCCATCAAAACCTTTGAAATTTGACAAGCATTCAGAATTGCTTGTCATGTGCCTAGAGCATCCACTGTCCAGATGCCATGTTGTTCTATGAGGAGACCTGTGGTTGCCCTGCACAAATAACAGCTTAGTTAGTAGTGGAGTAAACCCAAACCAAATTGGTTTTGGGTTGGCCTTGTACATTGACATAACTAAAAACTGTTTTTGACTTCTTATATTTGGTGAGATCTACTGATGGAGTCTTTGGAGAGTATTTAGTGATAATATGAGGTATCCAACTATTTTGATCATCTTTTCTTCTGACAGTCTCAGATGATTCACTAGCAGCTCCAGTTTGATGCCCAGCAGCTTGAGCTGTGTTTGTAGTGCTAACAGTTTCAGTTTTTGCACTAACAGCATCAGATTTTGACTTAGCAGTCTGATCTTTTGCATTAGCAGTTTGAGCAACAGATTTGTCCTTGACACACCATATTTGTTTAAAACTTGATTTAGGCTTTGCCAAAACTTGTTTTTGATGTGTGGACTGTTTTTTATTAACTTTTGAGAATCTGTGATCAACTGTTTTCTTTGGAGCTGCTGTGAAAGGTTTCACTTTTGAGTGCTTTGCCTGATTAGGATTTGATTTTGTGTGATGCACAGTCTGTTTTGCAACAGCTGGTTTGTAAAAACAATCCTTGGCTAAGTGATTCTTCCTTCCACAGTTAAAGCATCTTTTGACAGTTTGAATTGGAACACCAGACTTTTCTGTCAATATCTGGTTTTTGTTTCTCTGGTTTCCTCTTACCTGCTGTTGTTTAGGAAACTTTTGAACACCATGTTTTTGGCATGTGCAGATAGAAACAGTTTTACCTCTTTTAGTTCCTTTTGATGAAGATGCAGTGTTACAGTTAGAATGTACAGAAACTTGTGGAGTAGCATTGCATACACTCATCTTCTCTTTTCCTTTCTTACTGGGAACTTGGACTTCTATGGGTGCACTCTTTGTGTCACAGTCTCTATTTTGACTCTTATCTTCTTTTAATTCAGGACTGTTATCAAGGATAGGATCTACAATAGTCATAGACTCATCTAGTGGTTCATTGACAAGTCTATCAGCAACTTCACTCATTGGATGAATGTACTTGTTATTATATGGAGGTGGAGTAGCTCTGTATCCTATTCCTTCTTTGGGATTGACCTGAGATTTCACTCTATCTTTGAATTGAACTTCCATTAGATGTTCTAGCTTTTGATTTGCTAACTTGAAGTTTCCTAGATCTATGTTAACAGATTCTAGTTTCTTATTAGCCTCTAACACCTTCTGTTCAGTCTCTTCTACCTTTTTATTCAGAGATTCTATTTTCTTATTGAGTTCCTTTTTCTCCCATTCATGATAGGTTCTATCATACCCCATTTGAATCTCATTATCCTTATAATCATTGATCTGTTTTTCCAGATCTTCTATGGCTTGCATATATTCATATCTCCTTTCTTCCATCTTAGCTAGAGTTTTGCACATGCTCTCATTATGATCTCTGTACTTTTTAACCATATTTTTGCATGATTGAGAGCAGAGTTTAGAATTTACCTCAGATGGTAGTTCAGTGGAGGAGACATTTGATGTTTCTGCCATAAGTGCTTGATTTTGAAATTCTTCCTCTGTCTGATCACTCCAGTCAAACACATTGTCTTCTTGAGAGACAAGTGCTGTTGATGAGGACGCTTGGATGGGCTGTGAAGTCCTTGATGGCTGTTGACCTTGAGATCTACATTCTCTGGCAAAGTGACCAAGCTTATGGCATTTATAGCATTCCACTTTTGATTTATCAAAAGATGGTTTGCCTTCTGTCTTGGCTTGAAAGTTGGCCCTACCAGTTCTTTTCAGAAATCTTTTGGCTCTCATGGTCAGCATTGCATGTTGCCACTTTAAATCCATCTCTTCAAGATCATCTGGATGAATTTGTTCCAAGTCTTCAACATTTAGAGCAAATAATCCATCATTGGCAACAAAAGCCTCATAGTGAGTTTCAGCAGAATTGCCATCACCACCTGAAAAAGAATCACAGTTATTAGATTTTTCAGAAGACAGAAGAGCAGTATTGTGATTATAAGAAAAGGATTTCTTTTTAGCATCAATCTCAGTCTCAAACACTCTTAAACTGTTATACAGATCATCCAATTCTATCTCATCAAGAGTGTCTTTAGTTCTCCACTGTGCAGCATAGACTGTCCATTCTTCTCCAGAGATCTGAGAAACTTTCTGTTGACTTCATCTTGATCCAGATTGACCTTTGCACTTTCCAGTTCACTTATCAGTTTGTTGAACCTGTCAAAGATTTGAGTGAGGTTTTCATTCTTGCCACCAGAAAAGTTTTCATACTGCTGTTTCAAGAGGTCCTTTTGATTTCTCTTGGTACTTGCATTACCAGCAAACCTCTTCTCTAAGGCATTCCAAAGAGAGTGAGCAGTATAAAACTTTTTGAACTGATGTTGATAAGCATTAGGAATGACTATTTGTAATAATGTGAGTGCTTTCACTTCATTCATTCTAGCCTTCCTTTCAAGTTCAGTTTTTGGAGGAGTTTTGACTGGTTTTCCCTCATCATCAAGTTCTGGATCAACTACAGGAGGAAATTCAACAGCTTCCCATATGGCATAATCAATGAATTGAATATGCTGTTGAATCCTGAGTTTCCACATCTCAAACTCAGTGGGCTTGAGCATAGGCACTTTGAGTCCTTGCCCAGATCCACTGCTGCTATTTTCAAATTCCATTGTAAAAGATTAAAAATTTGAAAAAAAGTTTTCGACTTTGAAAAACAAAGAACAACCTGGCTCTGATACCACTTGTCAGGATCTAAAATATGAATAACCAAGATTAACTTATTTGAAATTTATCAGAGTATAAATCAATAATCTTGCTTTGAATCAAAGTTTAATTAAGAAGTTTGCGGAATAACACTTAATTATTTTAACAAAAACTTTCAGAACCAATGAAGCATAAAACATAAGAAGTAATCAAGACTGTTTGTATTGCTGAATTCAATGATTACAATCACCTCTAATCTGTTTTGATTAGACGAAGAACACAGACTGTTCTTAGGGTTTTACAACCTTAGAGGCTTATGAAAACATAATCAACAAAGCAATTACAAACTCAAAATATGCAGAAAACTTGTATACAATAGAATGACCTATTCTCTGTATTTATATTGCTTTTTGGACTTGTTTCCTTGAAGGACTATGACTTCTCTGATAGTAGATATGCTGGAATCTTTGTGTAGATATCTTTCCTGAAAATCAGCACTTTCTGTTTATGAAACTGTTGAGCAGCTTGAATCACTTGACAGCATGAACTGAGCAGCTTGAGTTGTTTTGCTCTGGCAGCTTGAACTTTTACACTGGCAGCTCGAATTTCTTCAACTAGCAGCATGAACTTTGTATTTACATGAAAAATCTACTAACAGTCTGAGAAGTCTAACTAACAGTTTGAATGTACTTAAACTATTTCCCAACACGAATGTATATTCGAATTTGGCAGGGACTTCGAGTTTGTCAGTAAACTCGAAAGAGGTAACAAACTCGAAGGTGGTTGGTATAAATACGTCAATAGTGAAAAGTCGTAAATCACCTACCTTCGATTTTGAGCCTTTCGCGTTTGTTCTGAGCGATTTCGAATTTGTGTCTTCGAGTTTACCGTATTCGAGTTTTCTACTATTTGTTGAGTTTTTGTCCATTTGTGTTCGAGACTCCTATCAAGTCTAGGTATAATCAACATTATTGTGCAAGATTTAGGAGGCTTAAGACTCAATTTGAGCCAAAATCAACCAATTTTGAGGTTTCAATGGTGTGAACTTTGTATTTCAAAATATCAAAGTTTGAACCGGTGAAATATCAAATTGGTTACAAATATCTTTGATTAGAACCGATTAGGACTAATGGATGTAATTTTCTAAGTCTAAAATGGTTAAAATCTTGGATTTTTGTTGTTACACAATAAGGATTTTTGTTGTTACACCTTCGAATTTGATCATGGATTCGAGTTTGATCGTGGCTTCGAGTTTGTCACTAAACTCGAAGAAGCTATTAAATTCGAAATGAGGGTAGTTCGAATTTATTATTCGACTTTACCATTAAATTCGAAATATTTGCTTAAAATTTAAATCAAACTTGTAGAAATTCATATGTGTTGGATTTTGTACTTACACAAGTTCAAAATAAAACAAATTTGAATTTAAGCAAGTTTATATTTTTTTTATTGATTATTCTAATATTTTATCCTTTATTATGCAGATATGGCAGATAGAGTTTTTATTCAAAAGCATAATATGGTCATTTCCCCAGACCATGAGCTGCCTGAGGCTCAAGCATACCGCCAAATGGTGAATTTTTTGGTCGGTTCGAGGATTTCTTATGCCCTGTCGCATAACACACAGATAGTGATCCCATATGTTCGGGAATTTTGGGAACATCTACAAGTCGATTGTACTGTTATTCCAACAGTACTAAGGACAAGGATTGCTGGACACCCTCTCGTGTTTTCAGCTGATGTGTTGCGTAGAGTACTGCAGTTGGGGTCTCCAGAGCAAGAAGATAGACCGATTGACTTTCAGTTAGCAGTCAGGCAAGCTGCGTTTATCAGAATGGGATATAGCCTGGATGTGGCTAGGTCCTCATATATGAAGAGTGGGCTGATCGGGCAATGGAGATATCTAGCACACGTCTTTATGGTGTGTTTTGCTCCAAAGAAAGCAGGGTTTGATTATATCGTTTCGAAGATTCAGTCAGGAATGATCGCGTTAGTTTACAATCAGCGATTCAGCTATTCAGAGATGTTCTTTGCAGAGTTTGTCCATCAGATAACAGCTCCGGCACGAGAAAGATTTTTGCTGTATCCGAGATTTGTGATGATGTTGATGAGACATTTCCTTCCGAACTTGCCACAGCTTAACGATATTCAAAGTGTTGCTGTAATTGATAAAAGAATATTTACAGATTGCCAGGCACACAGAGGTGCTTTGGCTAGACCAGTGGAGGCACCACTTTTTGGTGCAGTGGTTAATCCGGATGTAAATATGTATTCCCGTATATTATCAGCACCTTTAATTATTCTTTATCACTCACAAGAAGAATGTCAACTCAATAATTGTGTAATGATGAAAGAACAATAAGAATGTTTTAGAGAGAATAAAAGTGGCGGTTGCTTCTTTTCATTCAATATGTCAACCGTGTATTACAAATGAAACCCTAGGAGCCTTTTTCTAGGCTCCATTAATTAACTATGAAACATTGTCAACTTTAGCCCCTAGACTTTTACAAAGAAATAAATTACAAGGAAATAAAATACAAGGAAACTACTAAGTTAATAATTATTACAAAACAACTCCCTATGATCGAAATAAAATGTCTAACAATCTCCCCCTTTTCGATCATTTAGGAGGTCCTGGAACTCTGGCATGGTCTGTTGATTCTCGGAGTCCAAGGATGACGTCGAAGCGTCTGGTCACTTGTCTCATATGTAGCCTTTCGTTCAGGTTTTCAATGCCCCTGAGGATATCCTGAATCTCCTTCGGTGAGCATCTGAGTTCTGGATTTGGTTGAGCGTCAAAGTCTTGAACTTTCTGAGTAAGCGCTGCTCGAACCAATCTGATAATGTCGTCGGAGTAACATGGAAGATCCTCAAAGCGCATGAATCTTTTGTAACCTTTCTGGTTTAAATATTTAACCCCTCGCTGTCCTCGAAGCAGAACTTTATACGCCGGATAGTGGTCTAGCAAAAATATATCTTGATCAGGAGCTTTCAGACCCACTTTTACTAAGGCACTCTCAATTGCCATCTGAAAATCTCTGAGGCACATTATGATTGATCGGTGATTCATGCATCGAACCAGGGCTGCAAGAGCAGTCATGTGTGTCAGACGATCCTTGACTTTATTTCTCATCTTGTTGTGCAGAAGCTCTATGTCGTCTATGTTTACAAAGTCAAGGTCGCTTTCATACAGTTCTTGAACTGTGCCGTCTTCTCTGAGTACCTCGAATGCTGGAGTGAACACTCTGGCTCTCTTGTACATATGGATGTTATTGATCTTGACTATTTTGGATTTTGATTAGTATTTGCTCTTGTCTCTCTTTTCTCTTAGCATCATCTGATTATATTCAGCTTGAACACATCGAGATGCATCGGTCATTACCATCAGGAGACGTCTACTGTAAGATCCCGGCTTCTTTCTAAATACCATCTTGAACCTTTCTTCTAAGAAAGGATTCTGAAATTGATCAGCCAGTAACTTCTTCAAGAATTCTTTTAATCCCTGGACCGGAGGTTCTTCTAATTCTTCAGGAGGAGCCTCAAGAAGTTTCAAGACTCGATCTCTCCGGTCCTGACTCAATTCTTCTTTTGTTTCAGTATCCAGATTGTGAACTTTTCCCCTTGAGTACCAATTGATCCATGCCACGTCTGTCATGTCGTATATTGGGGTGACATCTCTTGTGTCAAAACAGTCGACAGTTCGGGATCCGTATGGTTCAGCAATGTGGGCAGGTGGAGCTGATTGAGATGGAAGGGTTGATTGGACTGTTGGGGTAGGTATACCTGATGGAATTTCTTTTGGTGTGGGAGTGGGTTGGATTGATGGAGTGTCTATGGGAGTGGGTGAAGGTGATTGGATGGAAGAAGTTATTTGTTCTTGAGGTTCATGGGATGGGGAATCAAAAATTTCAGTTGGAGGAGATGATTGTTGCGGTGATTGGGGTTCAGGCTTTGGTGTGAGAAAGGTATAGTCGTTATCTGTATCAGAGTCTGAGTCAGACACCAATATGATTTCGACTTTGTCGTATTGAGGCTCATATCTCACCATTGCTGACATAGGGTCTAACGGAGCTGGACCCTCAATCTGTAAAGGTTCATATTCTATCATTAACGCTTTCGTAGCCTCATAAGACTGATCCCCAGACCCAAACCCTTGAATTTCCGTACCTTCAGCCTCTGCTCCCCCTAATTCGGATGTAGAGCTGTTTCGGATGAAGAGCTGTTTCGGTTGAACTGGGTTCGGGTGAACAGTAATTCGGATGGAGGATGTAAATTGGATGAGAAACCTAATTCGGATGAACTTGGAATTCGGAAGGAAAAACCAATTCGGATGAAATCCCAATTCGGATGGACTGAAGCACAGGAAGAAAACCTAATTCGGATGGGCTTATGATTCGGTTGAACAGTAATTCGGATGGGCTTAGGATTCGGATGCAGGACGAATTCGGATTAAGACCTAATTCGGATGAAGACCTAATTCGGGTGAAGTCCTAATTCGGATTGCTTGGATTTCGGATGAAATACTGATTCGGATGGGGGGAAGTCTGAAGGACCGAATTGGGAGGAACCGGATTCGGATGTACAGTAGGACTTCGGATGGAACTGAGGGAACCGAATTCGGATGGTCCGAATTCGGGTGAACAGTGGACAGGGCTTAGGAAAATGTTCAGGTGGGGACCGAATTCGGATGGTCCGAAATGGATATGGTCCAAATTGTAATTTTAAAAATTGAAGTACAAGTCCACAATAGTAAAATGGAAATGCTTGATCTGAACTTCGGATGGTCCGAAGTTCGGATGGGACCTAAGTGGGGTCCGAAATAGGCATATGGAGGTCCGAAATTCACCTAAAAAAGGTCCGAATTGGACCAAAGTGTGGTCCGAACTAGGATGGTAATGGGTCCGAATTGGGTTCCTAAACGGTCCGAAGTGCTACAGTAACAGGTCCGAATTACAGCAGGTTTTAGCAGTTTTCTAAGGCAGAACTAAGCATAATTCGATTTTATCAGTTTTAAAGCCTAAAAAACATATCTAAATGATTGATAAACTATTTTAAACACTTTTGGTGATTTAAAATACCTCAAAACACTTAAAAACAGTAAAGAACAAGCTGAAAAACCCACTAAAAACCCATATTTTTGAAAGTTTTAAAAACCTGATTGATGATGATTTTTTATGGAAATATGGAAGTAAATGAACTCGAAATCAGTATATGATAATATGGTGAGGATTATAAGACTATAATAACACAAGAAACGTAGAAAGACAGAGAAAAATAAGATCTAACCGATGAAAAGATGAAGAACTCGAAGAACAAGAAGAAAACCCAGCAGAATCCGAGAAATGCAAGTTGAAATCCACCTTTTGGGCTCTGATACCAATTGTTGAATATGTATTCCCGTATATTATCAGCACCTTTAATGATTCTTTATCACTCACAAGAAGAATGTCAACTCAATAATTGTGTGATGATGAAAGAACAATAAGAATGTTTTTGAGAGAATAAAAGTGGCGGCTGCTTCTTTTCATTCAATATGTCAACCGTGTATTACAAATGAAACCCTAGGAGCCTATTTCTAGGCTCCATTAATTAACTATGGAACATCGTCAACTTTAGCCCCTAGACTTTTACAAAGAAATAAATTACAAAGAAATAAAATACAAGGAAACTACTAAGTTAATAATTATTACAAAACAACTCCCTATGATCGAAATAAAATGTCTAACACCGGATTTCCAAGCCCCTGAAGGTGCCAACTGGGCCGGGGAAGTTCAATATCCGCAGCAACTGCAGCAACAACAACAGCCACAGCCGAGGCCTCAGCAACAAAGGAGGAGGCAAAGACCATCCGCTCGACAGACTCAAGCCACTAGGCCGTCAACAAGCCAAGTGAAGGAGCCAGAGGAAGCTGGTCCTTCAAGTGTTCCTCCCGTATCTGATCCAAGGGTAGAAACTTTGGAAGAAATATGGGCACAGGGGCCTCTTGCAAATGAAGCAATAACGTCTGAGCTTATTGGATATATTCTGGAACCACCAGCAGATGACGATGAAATTTACCGACAGATAAAGGAATACATGCCTGAGGAAGCAGATCAAGCATTGACAACTTCAGAATCTGAGTCGGAAGAAACAGAAGAGATTGTAATTGAGGATAGTTCACAAGATCCGACTATCCGGGTTGCCACATATGGATCCCGGGTGATAGTTATTGATGAAGAAGCTGCAAAGAAAAGAGCATCGAGAGTTTTTAATGACTATGACTCAGATTTTGAGGATGAAGATATAGTTCCTTTGGTGCCTAGGCATAGGGCCAAAAGGCATCGCTTTATGCAGGGAGCTTCCTCAGCCTCTGCTTCTGAGCCAGAAATGCCTACAACTCAGCCATCAACACAAACATCCATTCCGCCACCACCACCACCTGTTCAAACATCCATTCCCTCACCAATCATTTCAACTCCCGTCCAATCAATTCCATCCACTTCATCAACCTTCACAGATAATCAACGGTTTTCTGAGCTTAGAAGCAAGGTTGACTTCCAACAAGTCCAAATTTTTCAGTTGACCAAAGCTATCGGGGAGATTCAGGCGCATAATGCCAATGTTGACAAAGAAAATGTTGAATTGAAGAAAACTGTTGGAAACATTGAACAAGAGAATCTCGAGCTGAAAACATTTATTGCAGATCAGTCAGCAGAAATCCGAACGATGAGATCCCTTATTGAGCAGTTAATGAAAAATCTAAAAGCTCAGGGGGAGACAAGTTGTAGGGATTTGGATGAGCGGAGAAGGGGAGATGATGATGAAGGCAATGATCCGGATGCACCGAAAGACAGTGAGCCAGTAGATTTTTCTGCTGTGCAACATGCTGACCTTCAGGGGGAGCCAAGTCAAACTAGTGTTGAAGGTGAAGGAGATCAGGCTGGTTCCTCAAAGACTTATGAAATCGAAATGATAGAAGCCTTGAGAGATATTGAGGAAGAATTAATGGAATTTGATTTTGAAGAAGAGATAGAGGAGTTGGAGGAAGGAGAATTCGTACTAGAGGATATAATTGATTGGACATCTGATGACGAAGTGATAGAAGACGAGGACGATAATGTCAACGAAGTGATTGTCAATTCACAGCCTATCACGGAGTTATATGTGCGAGATAATCACAATGTGATTGATATAGATGAGATCAAAATAGCCTCGGTCGAAGACTCTGAACTTGAAGAAGCAGAAAAGGAGCCATCCAGGGCTGATTTAATGAATCTGTGGTTCAAGAAAGAAGAAAAAAAAGAAAAGCCAAAGATGAAGAAGAGAATAAGAATTTCGGGGGCAGAAAGTCTCTCAGGATGTATTATCAGCTAGTTCTTTGACAGAGAACTACAGCTATTCATTCTGAAGAGGAGAGATGACCTCCAGTACCTGAGGCGTACGCTTAAAGTATTTAATACATTGCCGAAGGTAGAAGTGAAGGAGTTAGCATGGAAAGAATTGATCAATATCGGTGAGGACCCGTATGCTGAGGTTATAGCCAAGATAATTAGCAAAGAGGGCCGATCTGGAAAGTTTGAAAGACTTAAGCCGAGATCAGGAAAAAGAATAGAGGATGAATCAAGGATAGACCCTCATACGGGAAGGCCTTGGGCCAGAATGGTTAACAAACCCGTCAAGTGTTTGAAAGGGTACCTATGAAATCGATGCCACAGAATGTTTTGAGTAACATGAAATGGTGGTATGTCGATAATGAAACGGCTGAAGCTATAATGGAGGATACAGGACAAAGTAATTTTGAGAGTGTATGATCCACTGCACTTAATAAACCTATCGATGGACGACCTAAAGAAGCTGAATGATCAACCTATATTCTTTCATGAAGGATGGAGGTCTGACGCTAGGAAGTACCAGAAGGTAGTAAAAGTATGTATAGATGCAGGTCTATATGCAGGTAGCAGTCTATATAGTTCTAGTACTTAATCAAAATGTAAATAGTTATAACCTATCATCAAGGGGGAGTCTGTTGGTACACCTTGTGTGATGATAGCAGTCTAAGTATAGTTGGCATTTTGTGTAAGTCAACTTACGTGATATTGAATATTGACCAGCATTTGATATATGTGTTTATATGTGTTTGATATTGATTGATTGTGTGTTTGAACTTGGTGTAACGTATTACAAGAACTTCAAACATAAAGTTCAAAGATAAATTCAAACATAAGTTAAAGCATAAGTTCAAATAGAAAGTTGTAATGTGAAATTCGATTTTAGAGTAAATTCGAATTTATCACATAAGACAAATTCGAATTTAGTGTAAATTCGAATTTGCTATTAAGACAATCTCGAATTAGTCAGGTGGACAAATTCGAATGGGCCTTGGGCCTGGTTCGAGTTTGTCCTAAGACAAACTCGAAATGGTCACTATAATTAGGGATTAACTCGAACAATTATGTGACTTTTGCAGAATTTCGGAGAGTGATTAGCAGAAGGCGATCTCGAGTTTACTTGTAATCAGAGAGTTGTTTTGGAGAGAATCATTGTGTAGGTACGTTCGTTGTTGTTTGTATAACATAATGGTAGTCTCCGTGTTCCGTGCGTGTGATCTTACCGTCAAGCCGCTAACGAGGATTCCGCACTCGTTGGTGTGTGTCGCGTCTAGATAGATCCGTGTGTTTCCAGACCTTACACGTCTGTGCCATAAGACGGATTCGGTCTCTGAAGCTTTAGATAACAGACAGATTGTTCCCATCGATGAATCGGAGATGTTCATGTCCAGCATGTACAATTCGTTCTTCATTGGGGCTCTCATCATAATCCCCTCTTCAGGAATTTTGAATCCCAGCTTCAGCACTAACGCTTCAGTATCAGTAAACAGAACTGAATTCATCTTATCACAGATCTGAGAGACACTAATGAGATGGTGAGCAAGTCTATCAACGTGATATACTTGATCAAGTGTGATAGTCCCATTAGTGATCACTTCTGTTCCAGTGATATTTCCTCCTTTGTTCCTAGCAAATGATACGAATCCCTTGTTCCCTCCCTTGAAGTATGTGAGCAGACTCCTTTCCCCAGTCATGTGCCTTGAGCAACCACTGTCGACGAACAACTTGTTGTTGAGACCTGTAGTTAGCTCTTGCACATGAAAGAAAACAAGTTAGTTATCACGGGGTACCCAAGCCATGACTGACTTGGTAATACCGTTCTCATCCACATACGTGAACTCCTTCAAAAACCCATCTCTCCTTTCAGGTGACTTGGGTGTTTGATTGAGAACATGTTGTGATGCAGAGTGATTTAAATTCACTCTTGGCCTTTGTGTAGGCATTTGCTGTTGAGTCCTTGAAAAATTTCTATTATATGGCATTTCAGATTGATATCCCTGGGCTCTACCTGGTGTCTGATGTCTCACAGGAGTGTGAGACCTTACCGGAGTGTAAGCTCTTCTAGGTGTTGTACTCCTATAAACTTGTTGAGGTCCTGACCTAGATTGATTTGGGACTCTATTCGGTGAATTAGTCCTAACCACTTCATTTGGTCTAACCGACACATGTACTTGTCTAACATCAGTCTTTGGTGTGGCATTCACAATCTTCTCAGTGTTTTGAGAACTACTTGTGCTAGCTACACTTGATGAGGGTTTATGTTGTTCAGGTTTTCCAACAGTAGGTGTAGATTCTACCTTCTTATATGGACAACTAGACGCAACATGTCCCCTTTCATGACATCTAAAGCAGGGCATTTTATCATTTGACTTCTTATGAGTGCCCTTTGATTTTGGTGTCTCGCTAGAGTCAGTTTCTTTCTTTTCAAATACTGTGACTATTTTCTCTTTTTGATTATGATCTTCAGCTTTAGGTTCTCCTAGAATTTTATCACTAGAAGACTGCACAAACTTGACTTTCTTAATCGTAGCATTATTATGAGTCACCTTAGTTACTTTATCCTTATCAGATTCATATACAATTTCAGCTGCTACCTCTGACTCAACTGGTTTATCAGTTTTATCCTGAGGCTGAGGCACATAGTTATCGTTAAAAGGTGGAGGACTCTCTTTATAACCTAAACCTACTGGTTTCTTAGACTGACGCTGTGCATCTAAGATTTTCCCTAGATTCAGTGAAGAGTTCCTAAACTTTTCTAACTTGCTATTTACCTCTGCAACCTTAACCTTTGCTTCAGCTAGCTCTACCTCCTTGATAGTAAGTTCTTTTGTTAAAGCTTCAACATGCTCATACATAAGCTCTATCCTGACACACTGCTCACTTAGTTTGTCTTTCAGAACTATTACATCTTGAGCATCTGCTTTCAGCTTATTCCTAAGATCCTCTTGTATATCTAAGAGACTAGCATTATCTGATTTTAAGGATTCGATTTGAGCAGTTAAATTACTATGTGTTTCTAGAACTACATTTAATCTGTCATTAGAAGTAACACATAAAACACATAAATCTCGGAATGTAGAAAAGTTCAGAATTACCTTTGTATGATCAGATTCCACGTTAGCCATCTGTGCAGCAAACTCCAGAATCGTCTGATTGTCTGACTTTTCCACCAACACAGGACTTGTATCATTCTGTTCATTGTCCTCTATTACTTCCTCTGCTCCGACATCCCCTGTCTCTGTCACTTCAGCCATGAAGGCTCTAGCGTTCGACTCAGGATGTGAACTCCAATCATACGTCCCATCAAGCTGTCTGTCTGATGATACGTTGGTTAACAGACCAGCGATGTTTGCTTGATTACCCGAACTACCAGGCTGATATCTCCCTTGAGATTGATTCTGGTAGTTTTCAACTTTGGGTCTTTGACACTCTCGATCAAAGTATCCTAATCCCTGGTAGTTATAACATTTAACCTTGGATTTGTCGAACCCAATCTTATTGTTGCTAACGTTCAGATTTCTGCCTGTTCGTTTTATGAATCTCTTGACCCTCTGAGTCACCATAGCTAGTTGCCATTGAAGATCCATTTCCTCCATATCGTCAGGATCCATCTCATCGTAATCTTCTTCCCATAATGCAAGATCGTTGATTTTTCCTTGTACACAATTTCCATATGCTGCAACAAATGAAGCCAAAAGATTCAGATGAGTTTCGGCTGATTGTGCACTCATAGGCATCTTTGTGTACTGCTGAGAAGTAGATGCTGATTGAGTCGGTTTCTCTTCCGGTTTAGAATACCCTAAGAAAGCCTGACTGGTTGTATCTTCTACGTCCACTGGAATAGACGCTTCACCCGAAAAGAAAGTTGTGGCTGTTTTCAGTTCACTCGCAACTGTGGGTTTTGATTTTCCAAAATACATGTCTGGATCTTGGACCTGATCATATTCCCGTTCCTTCTTGAGTAACTGAAAGTTATAAGTGCTCAGTGTGCCAATGACTCCTTTGAGCGTAAGAGTTTCAAATTTTTCTTCATCATGATTTATAAGCGCTACGTACATCTCCCATTTCACTGGTAAAGCATCAAGAAGTTTCTCAATCTTCTCAAGTTCACGATACTCGACATCGTGATTATCCAACTCTGTCAATAAGTGGTAGAACCTTGTGATAGTCTCATCCAACTTTTCGTTTTTCAATGCCTTGAAAATAGCGAACTACTGCTTAAGCATCTCGGTCCTTCCTTTCCTAACCCTCGGATTTCCCTCACACCGTCTCTCGAGTGCATCTCATAGCTCTTTAGCTGTGCGATGATTCCTACATGTGTGTATAATCTCCTTAGGTAGTGCCATGCGAATAATGGAAAACGCTCTGTTCTCAGCCTCGTATAGTTTCTTGTCATCATCCTTCATCGTCTGATAAGTCAGGACTCTCTGACGACCCTCAAACTCCTGAGTGGGTGGAATGTATCCCTCGTCGATACAGATCCACATTTGCATGTCATTAAAACGAGCGAAATCGGCAAACCTATCCTTCCACCGGTAGTAGTCTTCCAACCTCATCAACTTGGGTGGAGAATTTGCCTTACCAACTTCGTGGTCCATTCGATAAACTTTTGCAAACTAGTCATCGTTTCAAACCTTCTTAAATTCGAACTTAATTGATTTAATTTGAAATTAATTTAAAATCAACTCTTTCGAACTTGAGTAAGTTCGATTAGTTTTAATAATAAATTCGTTTAAAATTAAATTCGAAATGCAGTAAGTTCGAATTCAACAAATTTGAAAATATGACAAGTTCGATGTTCCTGACAAGTTCGAAGATCTGACAAATTTGAATGCTAGCAAATTCGAATCTCAGCCAAATTCGAATGAAACCGTAAAATAAAATCGAGAGGAGCGTATTTTCTAACAAATTCGAGTTTCTGAAAAATTCGAACAAACCCTAATACCCCCTACGTTCGAGCGCCGCAAGTTCGAAAAACGGCAAAAAAATTGATTTTTTCAAGTTTTTAGTTTAAACCAATATTTTTATGTCTAAAAATACTGATTTCGACCAAAAAGATGAACTAATGCAAACGTTTCTCCGTTATCTTGCATGTATAACTCAAAAAGACACTAACCAAAAGTGTTTTTCCGTCCAAAAAAGCCAAGAAACCACGGATGTTGTTTATCAACACGAAGAACACGATGAACACCCTTATGGCACTGATACCACTTGTAAGGTCGCTTGCCTATGGATCCTATCTTGACGCGACACCGTCTAACGAGTGCGGAATCCTCGTTAGCGGTTTGACGGAAAGACCACGCACACGAAACACGGAGACACACACGATGATAGACGAATACTAGAACGCCCCGACACGTGGTTCTCTCCAAGAACAAACACACAATCTCCTTGCAAGTTCAAGATCGCCTCTGCACTAATCACTTCTCGAATTCTGCAAAAGTTATTAATTAAAACGAATTAACACCTAATTATATCACCTGATTCGAACTTGCCCAGGACAAGTTCGACTAAGCCCAAGGCCTTTCGAACCTGTCTTCCATAAGTTCGAACCAGTTACTTTGAACTTATCTTTGAACTTTTGTTTGAACTTATCTTTGAACTTATGTTTGAACTTATTGTAACACATCAATTACACCAAGTTCAAACATACATACAATCAAAATCAAACATATATTATCAAACATATAACAAACATATATCAAACACGTATGCAATTACGAACAAATTGACTATTACAAAATATCGTCTATACTTAGACTGCTATCGTCACACAGGATGCACTAACAGTATCTAGTTGTTAGTTTCCACAAAAAGTCCGAATTAGCTAAATATTGGTTTTGGTTGTAGTATTGGAGTCTCCATTCTTTATTCTGTTCCCTGAGTTTGATAAATCCTGGGTAATTCTTGAATTATATTGCACACGATTGGTACACTGCCAGTTGTGTAATTTATACTTTGGGTTCATTTAGTTATTAAAACCTGATGTGTGTTTTGCACGCATCACAAACCAATATACTATACGAGATACTTATATAACTGGGTTTAAACTTCAGTAGTTGGGGATGAAAAGTTTTGATTAAAATCTAAAAGTTGGATAACACACTTGGATTAGAAGAGATCAGAGGGATTGAAAGATAAGAAGTGGTATTAATAGGTTTTCAAAACAAAATGCCTAGTTGTGATGATTTTTTATAAATATACTATTTTCATTTTATTGTATTAATGAAAATTATGGAATACACGTATCATATCCTTGATAATCCTAGTGAAAGGCTATTTAATCGTCATGTGTCAGATAGTTACTCTTTTAATAGAATAGATAGATAAATTTTGTCCAAAACAATATAAAAAACACACTTTTTCACAATGTTAATATTATTTAGAATATCATTATTTATTTAACATCAACTTTCACATATATTGATGAGTCGTCGTTGTGGCCCATAGAATTAACCTTAAGTCTAACTATTAGCTTAGAGAAGTAAGAGTCGAATCCGTACTGAGTGCGTATGTGAATTAGGGTTAATTAGCTAGTTTCTTTAGCTTATTAAAAGCGATTAAATTGTGAATTGATTGATTTGTTGGAATAATGATTACGACTAAATTATAACTAAAACAACGGCAAGCAACTATCGAATTGATTAACAAACAAATTGAAGATAACCATTTACGGAATCACTACGACATAAGTTAGTACTCATTTGAATTTCTTGCAACGATCACTTAGACATAATCAATTGCGTAGTCAAATTAATCATAAATACTTTAACCAATAAATCTCGACATAGCGCATGCAATATTCATTACTTGTCTTAATCCCTAAACTAATGTATTAGCTGTGTGTTCAGTAAGTCCATATTAAGTTAGCCTTCGCAATAATGCATTAAAATTTTGAATGTAAGTTTAAAGAACATTTTCGGTTAAAACACATTAGCTGTGGGTCTTTTGACCATCTTTTCTCTCTATGCATGTATACGACAATTATTTCTTTTGATTACCATGTTGTGAATATTTTTTCTTTTTAAGTCGAGTTTGTGCCATAGCTTTTCTAGTTGGTTCATGAAGCAGGATTTGGGTCAACCGCTCCCAAACCAGATGGCTTTAGGGGATTAGGCATGAATGGTACCCCGTAGGACTTAATTTCCCGAACCAACTAGCTACGCCCGAATCTTTTGAGGTTAAAAACATGATTAAGCTCTCCCCCTTATTTCTTGAGTTTTTCAAAATCTTTTGACTTTTCATTTAAGCACAAATATATCTTAACTACTTCAACTCAACTTACATTAAAATGTTAATGATTAATACGACTCTTAACATAATTCTAGAGTTTCTAAACTAACACTAACTAATTCTTGGTACGATTTTCTATGTATCGTCATTTTTCACGGCCTGATCGGCAAACAAGGGGCATTGGTAAAATTCAAAAGAACTGCATTTCCACTAAGCATTCACATTCAAACAAGACTCGGCATATGAAAACAAACACATTCAATTACTGAAATAACATTACCAAAATTAAAATTTTAACCCAAACAAGCAAATCTAAATATGATAAATGTGAAGAGCAAGGAACGATGGCACCTGATCACTAGTAAGGAGGAGGAGGAGGACCAAAGATACAATTGAAAAACTACCAGCCTGAAAATCCTCTTGATGTCGAACCCCCTCTCAATATGCCCAATTCTGTTGTTCATGATGTGTCGTAGCTCTCTCCCCAGGTGATCAATATTCAGTCTAAATTTTTTTGGTGGAGGCTTGTAATGAGTCGTTCTCGTCACATAAACACTCTTAATAAAATTCTTTGCTTAGACCATTATGTTTTTTGTGGAGGCTTGTAATGAGTCGTCCACGTCACATAAACACTCATAATTTTTTTGGTGGAGGCTTATAATTAAAAAAACATTTCATAGAACCAACCCTTCCCAACTTAGACCATTATGACGTCCTCGTCACATAAATACTCTTATAATGAGTCGTCAATGAACACAATCACATTCTTAATAAAATTCTTTGCTTATTTGGCACAGATGACGGTAAAGTAAAAATTAACATTCATTAAACTAGCACACTTGCATAGATATTAATAAACTGAAGTCTAGAAACAACTAAAATTGGGTTGGAAATCCTCCCCAACTTAGTTGGTGACAATAAAACTAAAAAATAAATAATCCACCTTTTTGTAGGGAATCATGATTGCATTTAGGACGTGCAACAAGCCGTTAAACCCCTCGATATCCTGAGTGGACAGTGTTGTCTCGTGAGGGTTTCCAGAAACACACCCAGAAAGTTCTCTGGTTTGCCTCCCAGGAAGCGCTAAGTTTTACGTCTTCAGCCAGACGTACTACTCCTATACTAGTCTAACTATTTTTGGGATCTTTTAACATGATTAGTTTAGAGACTAGCATATTATTGGTGGCTCATTTTAACATGTGTCTAATGGAAACCATGGTATTTTGAAAATTGATAATAAATGTTCATCAGGTAAGGAGTCCCTAATGTGATTAGTTAAGTCTAATGGAAGAATTCGGAGCCTGGATAGGTGGTTGGCAACAACATTCTCAGTCCAACCTACTGCCTCTTTATATTTTACTAACACTTGCAGTAGAGTTTTTTCTTGTGCCATAGTCAGATATGATGCAATAATGACTGATTGTCATTCTGACTTAAGAAGGCATGTTTCAAATGCACAGGCAAGGCTTTTAACTTCAGAATAGGTGGTTGTTCTATTGAAGGCCTTACAGTTTGAGGCAAATCAGTTGGTAATTCCCGAGTCTTATAGGTTCACGGTGGTTTTCTAGGTTCCAGTGTGGATTCATGACTGCCTCAAGCTCATTACATTGCTCAGAGTTTATTATTGCAGTATCGTGCTCAGCAAAGAATAATGTCGTGGTATCGTTGGCATTGATTAGTGAACCGTGCTGCTTAAGATCATCCACCGCATCTATCTTGTGACATTCAATATCAATTGAAGCAACGGTGGAAGTATTGAACACACTTCATCGCAGCTTATGATTTCCAAATGCAATATATACAGCCCCCATTTTACAATTGATTTGAGCATTAACCGTGGCTAAGAATGGTCTGCCTAAGATAATGGCTGGCTAGTTTTCTCCAAAAGAACTCTCTGTATCTAGGACTAAGAAGTCGACCGGATAGTAAAAATCTTCCACTTTTACTATCACGTCGAATAAGATACCCCTTGGATATTTTGTTAACCGATCTGCCAGCTGTAAGGTTATATCAGTGGTCTGTAACTGGCCGAGATCATGTTTATCAAACAAATTTCCAGGCAAAATATTTACACTGGCTCCAAGGCCAAGTAATGCCTTTTTAATTTGTACATTGCCAATTGTCA
The DNA here is from genome assembly GCA_020465985.1 of Centrapalus pauciflorus. Lineage (NCBI taxonomy): Eukaryota > Viridiplantae > Streptophyta > Magnoliopsida > Asterales > Asteraceae > Centrapalus > Centrapalus pauciflorus. The sequence continues at coordinate 548,944 of JAANYP010003164.1, forward strand.
CTTGAATCAAAGGTGATCCAGGATCTTTCGACTTTGGTGGCAAAAAAATTAGAAATCACCGCACTCACATGCTCAGTTAAGTTGATCTGCTTGGGAAGCGAAACCTTTAACTTTCTTTTCTATGTGCATAGATCTTTTAAAAATTTGGCATACGAGGGTACTTGCTGAATATCTTTGACTAATGGGATATTGATCTTGACTTGATTGAATAACTCCCACAAATCCTCGGGTTGTGGACCTCTCTTGCCATATGGAGATGATTTCGGATTTTCTAGAGTAGCGGGGTAAGGAGGAGGAGCTGTGGTGTCCTGATCCTTAACCACCTCCCTAACTTTGGGAGTTGGGATATCTTCCTTGATCGGTTCCTTGAAAGTAACTTTCTTGATACTTCCTTTTTTTAGAATCTTCTTCTTCTTCATATGCGACCTCAGTGTCGGTATCTTCTTCTACCTCTTGTTCCTTTGGCATTTCGATCTTATTATCTACTTTTCAACCACTCCTCAAGGTGGTCACCTTAGATACTTCATTAACTTCATGCCTTCTTAGATTTATTATTTCGATCCTAGAAGTTGTTTTGTAATATTTACTATCTTTGTAATTTGTCTTGCATTTGATTTCCATGTAATTTATGTTTATGTAACAGTAAAGGGGCCAAAAGTGCCAAGTTGTAGAAGTTAATTAAAGGAGCCTAGAAAAGGCTCCTAGGGTTACTTTCTATCACACGGTTGACATTTTGAATATACTACAGCCGCCATATTGTCTTTTTCTCTCAACATTCATATTGTCTTCTTCTTTATCATTACACATTTATTGAGCTTGATTCTTCATGTGTTTGATAAGAAAAACATCAAGGTGCTGAAAATATACGGGAATACATTATTACAATTGGTATCAGAGCTCAGAGGGGTGGATTTAAACTGACTTATACGGATTCTGCTGGGTTTCTTGAGTGTTCTTCGTGTTCTTCCATTATAACCGGTTAGATCTTCATTTTCCATGTTTTTTCGTGTTTCTTGTGTTATAATGGTCATATAAACCTCACATTATCATTCTCTACTGATTTTAAGCTCATTTAGTTCCATATCTTTGTTAAAATCATCAAGAATCTGTTATTTTCAAGTTTGAAAATATGGGTTTTTTAAGTGGGTTTTTAAGGTGTTCATGCTGTTTTTAAGTGTTTTTTATGTTATTTTAAATCACCAAAAGTGTTTAAAATAGTTTATAAATCATTTAGAACTGTTTTTAGGCTTTAAAACTGAAAAAAAATCGAATTTCGCTCAGTTCTGCCTTAGAAATCGTAAAAACCTGCTGTATTTCGGATTACTACTGTAGCATTTCGGACAACCTAGGCACCAATTTCGGACCTCACATCATCCTAATTCGGACCTCATTTCGGTCCAATTCGGACCTTACTTAGGTGAATTTCGGACCCCCCCCCCCCATAAGCCTATTTCGGACCCTACTTCGGTCCCATCCAAACTTCGGACCATCTGAAGTTCAGATCAGACTTTCCATTTTCTCAGTTGGGTCTTGTTCTTAAAATTTTTCCTATTACGGACCATACACATTTCGGTCCATCCGAATTCGGTCCTTCCACTGTTCATCCGAATTCGTTTCATCCGAATTCGGCCCCTTCGGTCCATCCGAAATTAGGTTCAACCGAACTTGGTCCCCATCCGTAGTACTGTTCATCCGAATTAGGACCCCTTCCGAACTTGAACGTCATCCAAATTCCGCCCATCCGAAATCCATCCATCCGCAACCTACCCATCCGAATTCACCCAAACCGAATTCGGACCCTTCATCCGAAACACTATTCATCCGAAGTCACACCATCCGAATTCAGAACTTTTTGTTTTCAGTCCAACCCATCCGTGTCCAGTTTCCACCTCTAAGATCTTCATATTCTTAATCAGCAACCATAATCATAATGTCTCGTGAAGCTCTAGTACTCGGATCTAAGAACAGACCACCAGTTCTCTATCCCGATGAGTACGAACAATGGAAATCCCGGTTCCTTAAGTTCGTTGGAATGCAACCCCTCGGGAACATGATGCTTCAATCTATATCCGAAGGACCCGTCATCTACTATCGTGAAATAGCTGCCAGACCTGAGGCTGACCCCCCTGTCCAAGCCTCAAAGGTTGAAAGAGATTCGGCAAATGACGCCGAGAGAGACCGACAGACGCTGACAAGAAGGCAAAATATCTGATTTATCAAGCCCTCCCCATTGATATTCTGGTCGGTGTAGACAGTAAAATGTCTGCAAAAGAAATGTGGGACGAGCTGGAAGTCCAAATGCTGGGGGCAGATCTAGATGATCGTGCCAAAATAGAGGAGGCAAAGGCAAAGTTTACGGAATTCCGCGCCAAAGACGGGGAATCTCTACAAGCCACATTCACCAGGTTTTGTGCAGTCCTTAACGAGTTGAACAAACTGCACATCAAGAAGGATAGGGATGATATCAACATCCAATTCTTTGCCGCCTTAGCCCTCGAGTGGCAGCTTGCATGTTGGGCAACAAAAAGAGTCCTGAACATTCCTGAGGTCTCCATTAATGTCGTCTTTAAGGAGCTTAAAAAGTATCAAGGGGATGTCGATCAACAGAAGCTGATGGCAAATCAATTGGCCTCTCTACTGCTATCAGCCAACACAGGGTTGAAACCGAATGATTCGCTAGCCTTGATCACCAACACGCAGATTCCGTCACCATCTTTTGCTCCTGGTTCTTCATCGTCTCAGTACAGGTATGCTTCTCCTCCGCGTGAGGTCTATGATGAGGAGGAAGCCTCGATACAAAAACAGATAGCCTTGTGGACCAACAGTCTCCAACAGCGACGGTTCTCCAACAAGACCAACAACCAACTCCGTTATGACACCGGTCCATGGAGGTACTCAGATGATAAGAGGGATGACCGCCGCGATGACTATCGCAGGGATGACTACCAAAGGGATGACAGGGATGATCGCCGATATGACGATAGACGCGACTATCAAGATGATCACCGTTATTAAAGGCGAGATGATAGGCGCGATGATCGCAGGGATGACAGGCGGGACGATCGAATGGATGTTCGTCGGGATGACCGCAGGGACTGGAGGCGTGATGACAGTCGCGAGCATCGCCGGGCCGACAAGAGTCCGGCGGAAAGACGAGAGGAAAGGCCAAGAGTAGATGAGCCGAAGGCCACTGATGAACGTCTCTGCTACAAATGTGGCAAACCGGGCCACTTTGCTAGGGAATGCAAGAACAATTTCGAAAGAGACGTTGCTTACTACGAGAGAAAGCTCAAGGCTGCCAAGAAGAAAGCGGATGCGTTAGCCCTCGTCGCCCAGGAGGACTACTGGGATGCTGAAGATTCTGAAGACGAGGATGACAAGGGCAAGAATTGCTACATGGTTGATCGTATGGGGTTGGAGACATGTGCTGATTTCACCGCTGACAATTCAGATCATGCTGCTGAGGGGGAGACACTGAAAAATCCACCAGCATGCCTGATGGCTACAACCAACGATCCCGAATGCTCCACATCCGGTTCCGAGTCCAGTGAGGTATATTCTTGTTACATTCCTGCACATGTAAATAAATTATTTGTAGATAATGAATGTACACTGCACACACAAATACTTGATCTACAAGATAGATTAAATGCTGAAACTGCAAGGTGTGTACAGGCTGAACATCAAGCTCATATTCTGAAAGAATCATCTGAATTATATCATTCAAAGTGGTTAACTAATCATAATGTTATAAAACAGATGTTGATAGAAAAAGTAGATGTTCAGGATAGGAATATATACCTTGAATCTTGCATGGAAACGCTTTCAAAAGAAAAACTCTCTTTAAAAGAAGAAATTTCTATTCTTACAAAACAATTAGATGTGGTAAATATGGAAAATATAGACAGTTTAGAAAAATACAAAATGATTGAAGAAGAAAGGATAAGTTTGTACGCGAGAATAAAGACCCTTGACGATGCATTTTTTAAAAGGGGTCAAACAGAACAAACTATCCATTTAAATCAGCCCAAAGAAACTAGGTTTTACCATTCTAAACAAGGAATTGGTTTTAAAAATCCTAAATATTTCGAAAAGGCACAAAATGTTTTACCTGTATTTTATGACATTAATTATATGGGAGCCGGTATTAAATCTTTCTTTTTTGAGTCATCAAAACAAGTTTTAAACCAAGAAAATGAGAAACGTGTTGCGCGTAAAGATAAAGAAATTTCTTTTCATTATGAAGAACTTAACGAGAGTTATTCTTCTAGAGTACCCACATTAGAGGAATATCTCTCGTCAACTTATTCAGAAACTGAATTGAAAACTGAAACCGTAAAATCAACTCCTCAACTTTATATTCCTGCAAAAGTTCTTCAACAACAAATCATTGTTTTAGAAAAGGAATTGAAGTCGTCTCAAGAGAAAGCACTTGATCTTCAAGATGCTCTTCTTAAGAGAGAAGAAGAATTGGTAAATCAATCTTTTCAACAAACTGTGGAAGTCACTGTCTACAGAGAAAATTTTGAAATAGTTTCACAACAATTGAAAGATCTTTTAAAACAACAAACACTTTCTCATTTCATAAAAATTCCATGTATGTCATCAGATAAAGGTAAGGCTAAAGCTGAATCTTCTTCTATCATTGTCAAAGGTGAGTGGTCAAAAGTTTTCAAAAATGAGGTTCCTAAAAAGACTCAGATCAAATCCAAGTCTTTTAAGAAAGCCACTCACCACCAAAAAGAAAAGTCTGTCAAGTCTAAATCTTCCATGCTTACTGACTCTAATCGTTTTGTTCCTACAGATCATATAAGGAGAGTCCCAAAAACCACCATGCAGGATTTTACAAGTTTTTTTGTGAAGAAGACTTTAATGCCAAATGAATTTGTTACTAGAGATAGGATGTCTGTAATCTCTAAAGACAATTTATGTAACAATGTGTGTGACAATGTCTGTAATGATGTACCGAATTCTACTGTTCCGTTAAAGTACTCTATCAAGGATTTGTTTAATCTATGTCCAACTAAATATAGACGACAGGTTCCTAAAATGAATGCTTTTGTGCCTTATCCTGTTAAACGTATTCGAAAAAAGAAAACAAAAAATAGTGCATCATCGGCCACAAACAAAGTTGAGATGTGTCCATTGCCAAGGACCAAAACCAAAGCAACGGTCAAAAAGGTCTCAAAAAGAAAAAAACCGAAGGCAATTTCAGCGCCTAAGGTTCCAAAACCCAATAAATCCAATCTTCAATGGATTCCAAAGGGTTGTGCATCCGGACCACACACAAATGCTAGTTGGGATTCCAAAACAGTACACGTGCCATATAAATCTGGAAATCCTAACAAAAAGGGACCCATATTGAGGTGGGGACCCAAGGTTGTGTGATCTTAATGCAGATGGTTCTTGGTTACTTCTGATCAAGACCCGTGCTTCAAAGAAATGGCTTCTAGTTACCTTAGATTAGGACCCGTTCTTTTGCTTGTCGGTTGTGCTTAAACCGACACGTTTGGCTTCTGTGCACACAGCCCAGGACCCGGTCTTAACTCATCATGTTTTCTGAACATCTCGGTTCAGAACACGGTTTGATTGTGAATTAAAAATGGATGTGTTTGAATGCATATAGTTTTTCATTATATGAATTTATGTGTTTTTCAGGCTAAGTCCATTTGGTATATGGATTCGGGTTGCTCCATGCACATGACTGGAAGAAGAGAATTGCTGTCCAACGTTGTTGAACAGTATTGCGGAACTGTGAAATTCGGGAACAACCATCAGGCTCACATAAAAGGATACGGGGACTTAGTTCTGAATAATCTGGTCATCAAGGACGTTGACTATGTTGAGGGGTTATCTCATAATCTTTTTAGCATAGGACAGCTCTGCGACAAAGGACTAGAAGTAACGTTTAGGGCTAAGAACTGCAGTGTTAAGAACATGGATGGAAAAGAAATCTTAACTGGTTCCCGAAAATCTAACCTTTACACCATTGACGTAGCTAAGCTTGTAGTGAAGGATAACATTTGCCTACTATCAAAAGCCTGTTCAAAAGACTCTTGGTTGTGGCATCGAAGATTATCCCATTTGAATTTTGATGATATCAACAAGCTGGCTGCGAAACAATTGGTCAAAGGACTTCCTGAGTTGCGCTACGAAAAGGACCATCTGTGTGGAGCGTGTGAGAAAGGAAAAATGAAACGATCATCTCACAAACCAAAGCCCGAACCATCAACAAAAAGAGTTTTGGAGTTACTTCATATGGATTTATGCGGACCGATGAGAACTCAAAGCATAAATGGAAAACGATATGTGTTGGTTATCGTTGATGATTATTCTCGATATACCTGGGTCAGGTTCTTGCGTTCCAAGGACGAGACAACTCAAGAAATCATTGATTTTATCAAGAGTGTCGAGACCCAACAGCAGCTGTCAGTACAATCAATCAGATCAGATAACGTCACGGAGTTCAAGAACTCAGTAGTGGAGGGCTTCCTTCGATCCAAAGGTATTCAGCATCAATACTCTGCTGCTCGAACACCTCAACAAAATGGGATCATGGAAAGGTGTAATCGTACGCTAGTAGAAGCCGCTCGTACAATGCTCACATACTCAAAGCTACCACCGTTCTTGTGGGCCGAAGCCGTATCAACAGCATGCTATACACAAAATCGCTCCATCATCCATAAGCGCTTTAACAAAACTCCTTACCAACTCTTTTTGAATAAAGTACCATTTATCAAGTACTTACGTGTATTTGGTTGCAGGTGCTACGTGCTGAATGACAAAGACAACCTCGGGAAATTTAACGAAAAGGCGGATGAAGCAATCTTCATTGGATACTCATCCAACTCGAAGGCATATCGCGCATTCAATACCCGAACCAGAACAGTCAATGAAAGTGTACACGTCACATTTGATGAGTTGGCTTAACTGGCACCCGAAGTTGATCAATCAGGACCACGCATTACTCAAATGCCTGGAGACTCTTCGAATAACCCCATTTCTTTTTCTTCTTCTGATTTGGTTAATTTATTTGATCCTTTTTATGTTGAATTTTTCGGTCCTAACGCTAGTGTGTCTAATGGTGTCAATAATGTAGGTGATCCTTCCAGTTCAACTGCGCCACAAAGTTTCTCCGTTCCATCTTCATCAACCTACCCTCATCCATCCACATCATCCACCGACACATCCGCAGTTGAATTTACTCCTATAATACCCTCACATATAATACCAACGATTCTTCCTTCACCTGAACACTCGGGAATCGAACCTGAACCAGTGGTACCTTCATTTGAAACCATTGACCATGAATCCTCATCCATCCCCATATTAACCACAGAGGTTCCATCTGGAGCATCCCTTCCACACGAGATTAAATGGACCCGAAGTCACCCAACAGATCAAATCATTGGTGATGTATCAACAGGAGTCCAAACTCGTAGGGCATCTACTAATGAATGTCTCTACACATCATTCTTGAGTATGATAGAGCCTGCTCGTGTGGATGAAGCCCTGACAGATCCGGATTGGATAGTTGCAATGCAAGAGGAAATCAACCAGTTTGAACAGCTAAGAGTATGGCGGTTAGTTCCCAAGCCAAAAGACCGTACAGTCATCGGAACGAAGTGGATCTTTAAGAACAAACGAGATGAAAACGGCATTGTGATAAGGAACAAAGCAAGACTTGTTGCCAAAGGCTACCGACAACAAGAAGGGATAGATTATGACGAGACCTTCGCTCCAGTTGCACGGATCGAAGCAATCAAAATCTTCTTGGCGTACGCGGCACACAAAGATTTCAAAGTGTACCAAATGGACGTCAAGACTGCTTTTCTAAACGGTGAACTTAACGAGGAGGTGTATGTTGAACAACCACAAGGCTTTGTTGATGCACATAAACCTGACCATGTTTATGTGCTAGATAAGGCCCTCTATGGTTTAAAACAAGCACCTCGAGAATGGCATGATAGTCTTTCAAATTTCCTTATTTCTGCCGGTTTCTATAAAGGTGTGGTGGACACAACTTTGTTCACAAAAAAGGAAGGCCCACATATAATGTTAGTACAAATTTATGTTGACGATATTATATTTGGATCTACTGACAGTAATTTTTGTAAGGATTTTTCAGCCCTAATGGAGTCCAGGTTTGAGATGAGTATGATGGGGGAAATGAACTTTTTCCTCGGATTACAAGTCAAACAACTTGAGGATGGGATTTTTGTGAACCAGTCGAAATATACTCTTGACATTTTCAAGAAGTATAAGTTAGACTCTTGCACGAGTATCGCAACTCCCATGGCCTCCAACTGTAAGTTAGACACCGATCCTTCCTGGAAAAGTGTCGATAATACAACTTACAGTGGGATGATAGGATCCTTACTATACTTGACTGCCAGTAGGCCGGATATAGTGTTTTCAACATGTCTTTGTGATAGATTTCAGGCCGACCCAAAAGAATCACACCTAACTGCGGTAAAACGCATTTTTCGTTATCTTAAGGGTACACCCGAACTTGGTCTCTGGTATCCAAAGGTAACCGATTTCGATCTTACCGCGTTTTCAGATGCTGATTTTGCAGGTTGTAGAGTGGACAGAAAAAGCACGTCGGGAGGAATACAGTTTTTATGCGATAGACCGGTGAGTTGGTCTTCCAAAAAGCAGAATTGTGTTTCCACATCTACAGCTGAGGCTGAGTATGTAGCAGCTGCAAGCTGTTGCTCTCAAGTGCTGTGGATGAGAACACAATTACGCGATTATGGGTTCTCACTCACCAATATCCCTATTTACTGTGATTCTCGAAGTGCAATTGCCATCTCTTGCAATCCCGTGCAGCACTCTCGAACAAAACACATAGATATCAGGTATCATTTTATTAAAGATCACATAGAAAAGGGAACCATTGAGTTGTATTTTGTTGGCACGGAATATCAACTTGCGGATATATTTACTAAAGCTTTAGACGAACCTCGTTTTCAGTTTTTAGTATCCCATATCGGCATGTTGAATCCGCCTTCCAATTAAATATCAGATATTGTCTTAAATAATTCTATTTCAATCTATCATTATTGAAATTCCTTTATTTTAGAAAATATCTGTTATTTAAATTTAAGGACTGTGGCACAAAATTGAAACTCAATATTTCCTTATCTGCGTATATTTTTAATAATTAATGATCCTGACAAATTGCTGTGTGAATTGTTCATCATGGAGTGGGATGCAAACAATATCCAGGTTTGTCTGTGTTTGTAAGGCTTAAAAAGGGTTGTCGTGATTTAAATCTGGAAAAGAAAAGGAAAAGAACCGGTATTTATTTGAGGGGGAGTAGAGTTAGGATTTTTTTTTTAAGTTTTATAATTTTGTGTTTCTCCTTATTTCTTTTATAGTTAAATTTTAAATTTTAGGTTGGTCTTAATTTTTAATTTAATTTTAAGTTTTAATTTAATGGGTCAGAAAATCACAAAAACATTTTATCTTTCAAATTTATCAAAAAGCCAAAAAGATTTTAGTTTACTTCATTTCATTTTATTCTAATTTCAAAATTAAAGAAAATATCAAAAATATTTTACTTTGTTTTTGCTCATTTTTGTTTCAAAGAAAATCACAAAAAGATGGAATATATTGGCCCAATTTTTTAACCTTGTTTCATTTTTTAAAATAGCCCAAAAGTTTTTGTTTTTGTTGTTTGTTGAGTCCAATCCGGTGGCCCACATTCCATTTGGGCGCCGATCTCCTGTGACCAGGTACCATCCGAAATCAGGACCTACCCATATCATTGCATGCATTTACATAAGTCCTCATCCGAATTCGGATCATGTTCCATGACCCATCCGAATTCGGACCACTTTCATTCATTCCATGCCTCACATTTCGGACCATCATCCGCATTCGGTTCCTGTTTTCAGCTCATCCGAATTCGGACCCCCCAAACATCATTCATGCATCATCCGATTTCGGACTGATCCGAATTCGGTGACACTGTTCATCCGAATTCGGACCATCCGAAATCCAACACTTAGGATTTTTTCAATTTTTCATTTTTCCATTTCTGCATTTTTATATAAATTCAAAAATCCCGAAAAATAGTTCCATCCAAGTGCACCATTGATTAGAGTTAGGATCAGTGTTTGAGTGAAACGGTCTTATCTAACATCGGTCTCTTAACGATTGACTTTGGACTTTATTAGTGGAATGTTATTCTGCTTATAAAGAACCGATGTTAAACAGATCAGACAATTTCTATTTCACACTCATCTAGACTTCACATCAATGCATTATCATCTCAAGTCTTATGATTCTAACTTTGTTGCACTTTGCAGGATAATGGATCCCGCAATCATTCTCACCGTACCCCATCCCACCATCCCAAATAACAATGCTCAGCTACCGGAGGAATCCATCCTACCCAGCGCCGAGTTTGTCGAGTTTATTGCACATAACTGGCAACTCGACGTTTCCATCCTTACAAAAGAACCCCAAACCCTTGCTTTCGACATCCTCACCCGCCATCCCATCTATTATGCACTATCCACTGCCATAGCTGTTCCCTAGATATATCTCCAACAATTCTGGAACAGGCTACAATATATAACCGACCCCGAACCTCACTTCAACTCCACCATTGACTGTGTTCCAGTCAAAATCACCACCGCTGCCATCCGCCACATTCTTCATCTACCCACGGAATACTACCTTCCCACCCGTGATTTATTCGACCCAAACCCATCCGTCTCTGAAACCCTAACTGAAATACGAACTCTAGGGTATGACGGTCCTCTTTCCAAACCATCAGACTTCCGCACCAAAAACCTTCAATCCCACTGGCGGATTCTATTCGATGTGCTCAACAAATGCTTCACCGCCAAGCATTCAGGTCATGACTCAGCGTCGGCCCAGGTACTAGCCATGTTCACCGGCTTTGCCTTTGACCGACACGTGGACTATGCTTCTTTCTTGTTCAAAGAACTTCGAAGAGTCCATATAGAACGGGGCACAAAGAAAGGCCGGAAGTACATTCCAAAGTTCTTAGTTCAGCCTTGAGAGTTCCATTCTCTGTCTCAAAATTTTTAATTTTCAATTCTTGATCAGAATTTATCTTTTCTAGAATTGAATATGGCAGATATAACTTTTGAGATTGAGTAGGTAATTCAGACAAATCTTTTTCAGAATATGTTTGAATGTACTCTTCTTTAATATCAGGAATATTACTTGTTTCATTTATTCTGGTATAATCACCAGAATTTTGCATTTTTTCTGATCGTAATCTTTTTATTTCTTCACTGGATTCTACTTCATCAGAGGCTTTCATAAATGCAAGTTTTAATCCTAAGTTCATGTATCTGACATCATATAGTGTTGGTGAACTAGATATTGCTTTTGTCAGATATTTTGGATTTTCCCAACCAATTCTAGATTTAGAATTATAAAATTCTATGCCTTTTGGTTGATTTAAATAAATGGTTTGATCTGTTTGCCCTCTTTTGATAAATTCATCTTCCATCTTCTTTATTTTCTCATAAAGTTTAGTTCGTTCTTCAAAAATAGCATGATATTTTACAGAAAAATTGGAAGCTTCTAATTATGCAATTCTCAGTCTTTCTTGTAAGTCAGATATATTCTGATTAAGATCAAGTATTTTGCTTTGTAGTTCTCTTTCCTTATCTTGTAAATCTGAAACTGCTCGTAAGGCTAATGCTTTATCTTAGGAAAAATCTAAAACTAAGTTATGTTCATTTCGAAGTTTGTTTTCCAAAGAATGAGCATTTTTCTTTTCCGCCTTTAAAGATTTTTCAAACTTTTTAAGCATAAAGGCCATATTAGTTAGTTTTTCTTCTAGTACACATGATACATCAATATCAGAGTCAGAATTAGAATGTACCTCCGGCTTATCTGAACCATCTGATCTCTCAGACTCTGAATCTTCATCATTTTCAGCCTCAGTTTTGCCAGTCGCCATCAATGCAACTTCTTCTGTCTCTTCCTCCTCTGATTCTTGTCTTTCTGCATCCTCTTCATCAGTTAAACCAACCCACACTTCATCCTCAGCTATCATAGCTGATTCACTCAACTCTGACTCATCAAGAACCTCGGATTTTAGGCAAATATGAGCATCTTCATCCAGAATATCTTCATCTTCAGATAACTGCAACCAGTGGTCATCCTCCTCCATAAGAGCTTTTCCAGACTCTTTTTCTTTGGCTAATAGAGCCTTTCTCGTATAGTAGTCTGAGTTTTTGACTACTGGGAGTCTACATTCTCGGGCATAATGACCTGGTTTTCCACAGTTGTAACATTTCTGTTCTGAATCTTTCTTTGCTGACTTGTCTGATTTTTCATATTTGTCAGTCTTTCTTCCACTGCTTTCTCCAGATTTTTCATATTTGTCCTTCTTCTCAATTTTCCTCGAGCCTGTTTTGTAGCGCATCTTATTGTTGGTTGGCTTTCTGTAGAACTTCTTTTGAAAGGCTTTTGTTAGCAGTGCCATCTGCTTTTTCATTTCTTCGATCTTTGAGTCTGCAGATGAATCGGAGGATTCTGATTCGGAAGATGTACTGCTGATTACTGCACTTTTCTCCTTTTTCATTTTGTATTTGTACTTTTTCTCTGCCATTAGAGCCAGTGGATCAGCAATTTCTTTCTCGGCTTTCTTCTTTCCTGATATTTTCCTCAACACAACCTCTTAGTAGTTGTTGAGGTTCTCAAATCGGATATGAAAATCAAATGTAGGTGAATTGAATGAGTCATTGTTGACCTATTTATACCAACCATATTCGAACTTGTATTTAATTTCGAATTTCCTAACAGATTCGAATGTTAATTCGAATTTAAATGAAAATTTTGAAAATCCTTGAATAAAATTCAACTTTTCCAACTTTTTCAACTTTTTCGTGTAACGGAACAAACTTTTCAAAATTACTCACACTAAGCGATAGATTTTCATGCAATGTTTGTTTATTCAACTAAAAATGCATCCTTAGTAACCTTGACCTTTTTCCTACTTAGAATAAAATAAAATAAAATAAAATAACACAAAATAAAATAAGAAAAAATAAAAATTTTAAATTTAAGATACTCAAAAATACTTTTAAAATTTACATCCTATACTAACAGAATATTTTTGGCGAGAAAGTCAAAGAAAAGTTCAATCAGATAGCGGTGTCAAATACACACTTTCAGCATTACACTCTCACACTTAGGAATTTTTTATTCCTTGATTGTTTGTCGTGACACACATTTCTAGGCGATTGTTGGTATTATTTTCCCTTAAAACATGTTACACTTTGGAATATCCGTTGGCCTTTTTATTTATCAAGAAATTACCTTACGTGTCTCAAACTTAGACATACTTTAATGATCAAGGCATACACACAATGATTATAACTTTTCGGTATTGCAAATTTTCTTTAAAAGGCAAACGTTGGACACAGTTCTGTATTTACATACAACAGAGTGTCTTAGTTTGTCTTAAAGTTTATTTTAAAGCTAACAAGACAACAGTGACAGGTCTGCACCGACGTACAACAAAGCGACTTATCTTGCTAACTCGAGTCAAACCAGAGGTAACAGGTCTGTACTTACGTACAACAAAGTGACTTGTTTTGACTCTCAATTTACTATCATGATTTTTCTATTCTTTTCTTTTCTTTAAGATGTATCTGATGTGGCTATACATCCCCCAGAAAATTTGCATAGCTCATTTAGAATCATTGTCTATATGTCTCTACGATAAAAATTAAGACCCTTTTGTCATACATCTAAGTTAGTTACACATATGACTTTTCCTTGAATATTTTATTAGCTTTGAGATTCCCTTTGTGCATTATGCCTACCAATACATCAAACTAGAAAATGTATATCACTTAGAGTTTTAGGTGCATCATGTGTGAAAGCTTAACACTTAGAGATTGTATCGACTGTGCTAATTTTCGTCACTTTGAACCTATGTATCTAAGACTTTACTCATTTTCTAATATTCTCTTTTTTTTGAGCTTTTTATGGTTTTCCTTTTTTTTTCATAAATAAGAATAAGCTAATAAAATAACCTACTAACTTACTATGAAAAGAAAGAAATTCTACTTAGCTACTAAACTTACTATAAAAAGAAAGAAAACTTATTACTATAAAAAGAAATAAATTCTACTAAGGTCAAGTTACTCTGGATTACGCATGCCATTTAGTTGAACTAACAACTCAAAACGTGACTTATCAAAAGCGTTAGTAAATAAATCAGCATTATTATCTTCCGTTGCCACTTTTACCAGCTTAATTAAGTTCTTTTCAGCACAATCACGTATAAAATGGTGTCTTATGTCTATGTGATTTGTTTTACTGTGTTTCACTGGATTATTGGTTATAGCAATAGTAGACTGGTTATCTATCCTAATAGGAGTATGAGTATAAGTCAAACCGTAATCCCGTAATTGTTGTTGTATCCGCAAAACCTGTGAATAGCAACTACCAGCAGCTACATATTCTGCCTCGCACGTTGACACGGCTATCGAAGTCTGTTTCTTGCATTGCCAGGAAACGAGCCTTCCACCAAGGAATTGACAACCTCCAGTTGTTGACATTCGATTCATGCTGCACCTTCCATAATCTGAATCTGTGAAAGCTTCCAATTCCAGATCACCATCTGCGTGATACCAAAGTCCCAGCTTCGGTTTCGACTTGAGGTATCTTAGAATCTGCTTCACAGCTTTCATATGCATCTCTTTTGGATTAGCTTGAAACCTAGAACAAATACACACAGCAAACATTATGTCAGGTCTAGAAGCAGTTAAATACATAAGTGACCCGATCATGGCCCGATATAAAGTCGGATCCACATCAGTATCAGCTTTGTCCCCTCCATCCCGAAGCGCTCTAGAATGTCATAGACATACTTCGTCTGATGGATAAACATACCCTCCTTCCTTTGTTCAACTTGCAAACCCAGAAAGAAGTTCAACTCTCCCATAACACTCATCTCAAACATAGACTTCATCACCTTCTCAAAGTCTTTGCACATATGCTCGTCTGATGACCCGAAAATGATATCATCGACGTACACTTGTACCAAGATAAAGTGTTCACCCTTCCTCTTCACAAACAGTGTACAATCAATTCTCCTTCTTTCAAACCCGTTGTCTAAAAGCTGAGTAGATAGTGTCTCATACCACGCCCTTGGTGCTTGATGTAGTCCATACAGAGCCTTATCAAGACGATACACTGTCTGGATACTTTGGATCTGTAAACCCGGGCGGTTGTTCCACGTACACCAGTTCCTTCACTTTGCCATAGAGAAAGGCACTCTTTACGTCAAGTTGATAAACTTTAAAGCCTTTGAAGGATGCAAAGGCCAGAAACAAACGGATTTCCTCAAGCCTTGCCACTGGTGCAAACACCTCATTGTAATCGATTCCTTCCTCTTGGTTGAAACCCTTTACTACAAGTCTTGCCTTGTTGCGGGTCACAATACCCCGATCATTTCTCTTGCACTTAAAAACCCACTTGGTTCCTATTGCAACTTCTCCTCGAGGTAACGGAACTAACTCCTACACTTCAAGTTTTCTGAATTGTGACAGTTCTTCTTGCATCGCTTCAACCCAAGAATTGTCTTTCAGTGCCATTTGCACATTCTTCGACTCTACTTGCGAGATGAAACATGAATACAAGCAAGTGTGAAAAGCCTCGGAGTCATTAATCATCGACAACAGCACTGTGTTGTTATTCAAACTACTCCTAGTCCTCACACCAACATTCAGATTTCCTATGATTCTCTCAACCGGATGATCCTTTTAATCCTAAATGTTTCTATCTCATCGACCCTAAGATTATCTCCTAAATTTGATCCTATTTCACCTAGCGGGGGAACGACTTCAGATATTTTCTTCCTCATGAACACTGTCCTCGGAGTTAGAATTTGTAGCCTGATTTTCGTTTGAAGGCAACTCATAATCATTCTCTGCTGGAGATCTCTCTTCTGTCGTTGTAGGCTTGGAAGTTGATGGAAAGCTTGTCTGTGGAAAACCTTGACCGTTGTCATTCAGATTTAGTGACGATAAGTCATGTTCGATTGTACCTGCATTTCCATCCAAAGGAATGTTAAATGATTCAAACAGTTTGTCATAATCAAAAATCCATTCCGGACCAGTTTGGGGTTCATGTGTATAACTTGTGACATCAATGTTATACACAATCTCAACCATACCATTTAATTTGTTAAAAACTCTTTTATTTGGTGAGTTAGGCACATAACCTAGGAAATAACCTTCGTCAGCCTTTTCACCAAACTTAGGTTGATGTTTAGTTTTCATTAACGTACACGGTACCCCAAACGGTTCGAAGCCAGATAAATTTGGTGGCCTTTTATTCAAAACTTCATAACAGGTTTTGTTCAATGATTTGACAGTAAGGACCCGATTTAAAACATGACAAGCGGTATTCACTGCCTCCCCCCAAAACATGGTAGGAAGCTTTGAATCCGAGAGCATGATCCTTGCTGCCTCAATCAAAGTCCTGTTTTTCCGTTCTGCCACCCCATTTTGTTGTGTCTCGTAAGGTGCTCTAAATTGATGCACTATGCCTTTTGATAGGCAATATACATCAATTACTGTGTTTTCAAATTCCGTTCCGTTATCACTCCTGAAACGTTTTACCCGCGTCCCATAGGAGTTTTCGTCTTGGTCTAAGAACCCGATTAGCTTGGCAGTTGTCTCGTCCTTCGTACCTAAAAAGAAAACCCATGAAAATCGTGAGTAATAATCAGTGATAACTAAACAATACTAACTACCACCTATACTCCTTTTGTTGATTGGTCCGAACAGGTCCATATGCAACAAATCGGAAGCGGCAACTATAGAGTTCTGAGTCTTGGACTTGTGTGCCTTCTTGTGTCATTTTCCTTTGTTGCACAGCACACACTTGTCTTCAAACTGAAAACTCTTTATTGGAACACCTTGCACCAGTCCATTCTTAGTAATGTAGTTCATTTTTATTAGGTGCAAGTGTGCCATACGTCTGTGCCATAAAATTGATTCGGTCTCTGAAGCTTTGGATAGAAGACATATTGGTCCCATCTAAGAATCTGGTTTATTCATGTCCAGCATGTACAGGTCATTCTTCCTTGGAGCCCTCATCAGTATCCACTCTTCAGGTACTTTAAATCCTGGTTTCAGCACTAACGCCTTAGTATCAGTGAAAATCACTGAGTTCTTCTTATCACAGATTTGAGATACACTAATGAGATTGTGATCAAGTTTATCAACGTGATAAACTTGATCCAGTTTGATAGTCCCATTAGTGACCACTCCAGTACCGGTGATATTTCCTCCTTTATTACCAGCGAATTATACAAATCCCCTGTTCCCTCCCTTGAAGTCTGTGAGTAGACTTCTTTCCCCAGTCATGTGCCTAGAGCAACCACTGTCGACGAACCACTTGTTGTTTAGACCTGTAGTTATATCCTTAGCGTGAGCTGATTCCACGTTTGCCATTTGTGCAGCAAACTCCAGAATTGTCTGACTTTTGGACTTCTCTACTAGCACAGGACTTGTATCATTCTGGTGGCTGTCCTCTACTTCTTCCTCTGCTCCGACACTTCCAGTCTCTATTACTTCAGCCATGAAGGCTCTAGCGTTAGACTCTGGATGTGTACTCCAATCGTATGTACCATCAAGCTGTCTGTCAGATGTGACATTGGTTAACAGACCAGCTATGTTTGCCTGATTACTCAAACTACCCGGCTGATATCTCCCCTAAGATTGATTCTGATAGTTCTCAACTTTAGGTCTTTGACACTCTCTAGCAAAATGTCCTAACCCCTGGCAGTTGTAGCACTTAACTTTGGATTTGTCGAATCCAATCTTATTGTTGCTGACATTTAGATTTCTGCCCGTCCTCTTGGTGAATCTCTTTACTCGTTGAGTCACCATGGCCAGTTGCCATTGAAGATCCATCTCCTCTAATTCATCAGGATCTACCTGATCATAGTCTTCATCCCATAGAGCAGGATCGTTGATTTTCCCTTGAACGCAATTGCCATAGGCGGCCACAAATGAAGCCAAAAGATTTAGATGTTCTTCAGCTGATTTTGCACTCATCGGCATCTGAGTTTGCTTTTCTTCTGGTCTGCAGTACCCTAAGAAATCCCGGCTCCCTGAGTCATGTACTTTAACTGGAGTCGATGTTTCACCCGTAAAAAATGATGTAGCTGTCTTTAGTTCACTTGCCACTGAAGGTTTGGACTTCCCAAAATACATATCCGGATCCTGTACTTGGTCATACTCCCTTTTCCTTCTTCAGCAACTGAAAGTTATAGGCCCTCAGCGTTCCTAGGACTCCTTCTAGAGTTAGAGTCTCATATTTGTCTTCATCATGCTTTATCAGCGCTACATACATCTCCCATTTGGCTGGTAAAGTATCTAGAATTTTCTCAATCTTCTCTAACTCACGATACTCGACATCGTGATTGTATAATTTGGTCAATAAGTGATAGAACCTAGTAATGGTCTCATCAAGCTTTTCGTTTTTCAAAGCCTTGAAAATAGCGAATTGTTGGTTGAGCATTTCCATTCCACCTTTCCTAACCCTTGGATTTCCTTCACACCTTTTCTCAAGTGCATCCCACAACTCTTTTGCTGTTCGTTGATTTCGAAATGTGTGCAGGATCTCCTAAGGTAAAGTCATTCTAATAATCGAGAATGCTTGGTTCTCGGCCTCATATAGCTTCTTATCATCATCCTTCGTCATTTGATATGACAAGACTCGTTGACGTCCCTCAACTTCTGTTGTAGGTGGAATATATCCCTCGTCGATACAAATCCACATTCTCATATCATTGAATCGAGCGAAGTCGGCGAACCTATCCTTCCACCAATAATAATCTTCCAACTTCATCAGCTTAGGTGGAGAATTTGCCTTTCCGACCTCATGATGCATTTCAATAAACCTTTGTAAACTTGTCATTCTTTCTGAAAAGTTTTGAATCTAAAACTTAAATAATTTAATTTGAAATTAATTTAAATTAACACTTTCGAACTTGAGGAAGTTTGAATTTGATTAACTTTAAATTTGTTTGAAATTAAATTCGAAATTAAGTTTGAAATCCACCAAATTCGAATTAATGACAAAGTCGAAGGTCTTGCCAAATTCGAATACTTAAATTCGAATATAGTGAAATTCGAAAATGAGCAAATTCGAATCAAACCCTAAAATAACTTCGACAGGAGCGTATTTTCTGACAAATTCGAATTTCGAATAAACCCTAATACCCCCTTGATGTTCGAGCGCCGCAAGTTCGAAAAACGGCCAAAAGTTCGATTTTTTTCATCTTTTCAGATTAAACCAAAGTTTTTAGGATTAAAAACTCTGATTTCGACCAAAAATGTTGAACTAATATGAACTTTTTCGCGATATCTTACTTGAAAAACTCGAAATCTATCCAAAAAGTGATTCTTCCGTCCAAAAACGTCAAGAAACCACAGATTTTACTTGTGAACACGAATAACACCACGAACACCCTAATGGCTCTGATACCACTTTTAAGATCGCCTGACTACGGATCCTATCTTGACGCGACACCTGCCAACGAGTGCGGAATCCTCGTTAGCGGCTTGACTGATAGACGACGCACACTGAAACACGGATACACACACAGTGATAGACGAACAACGGAACGTCCCTACATGATGATTCTCTCCAAACGAAATTCTCTGAATGCTTGCAAGTTCGAGATCGCGCTTTGCACTAATCGCTCTGAAATTCTGCAAAAGTCTAATAATTAATCGAATTAACCCTTAATTATAACACCCAGTTCGAATTTGTCTAGGACAAGTTCAAACATGGCCCAAGGCATTTCGAACTTGTCCTCTAACAAATTCGAATCTCAGCCTTCAAACTTATGTTTGAACTTATCTTTGAACTTATGTTTGAACTTATTGTAATACATTACACCAAGTTCAAACATATATTCAATTAATATCAAACATATATAAACAAACATATAACAAATACTTGTTAATGTATAATAATAGTCAAATTGACTTTTACAAAATATGTCTATACTTAGACTGCTATCGTCACACAGGGTGCACTAACAAAGTTCGGGTTCTAGTCTGATATGACTTGAAACCTTTTAAACCTGCAAAATCAAGATGTCTTTGTATCCAAACTGATTTGGATCCAGACTTGTTACCACTTTTGGGTACCCATCTCAAAACGGGTTTTGGGACCCACTTAAACTTGGGTTTAGGTACCCATTGCAGATTATATCTTTCAGCTTCTCTCTCAAAAGCAAAAAACAAATTTCTTTGAGTATTAGAAAATTGAATATCTGAATTTCTAAAGAAACTTGAACTTGAATGATCAGAATTTTGTGAACTCTTCTTTTGAAAAAATGTCTGGTTCTTGCCTGTTTCTGATAATGCTTGGTGTTTTTTTGTGAAAATGTTTTCTGATAAGAATGGCCAGTATTTTCAGAAACTTTAGGAAAATTTGACTTCGAAGATTCACTAGTGTGAATCTTAACCGAAAGTTGTTCAATAATTTTATCTTTGCCTTTGTGTATCTTTAACAGATACTTAAGTTTGAGATCTGAAGATGAATCAAACTTAGGTGATTTAGTTGGATTCTTTTCACTTTCTGTAGAAAAATCAGATTGATCAATTTTCGGTTCTATAGAAACTGAGGAAGGAGTCTTAACCTCTGTATCATTTGAAAAAGGAGAAACATTCAATTGTTTAGTAAGATGAAATATCTGATCTTCTAATCCTTTGATAATGACCAAATAAGAATTTTTGTCATCATCAAATGATTGGTAATCAGTTTTAAAAGATTGTTCTTTAATTAAGAACACGTTTCTTTCATCTTCAAACAACTTAGATTTTGTTTTAAAATATTGTTCTTTCAATAAGAACTCATGACTTTCTTTCTCAAGAGAATCTTTAGTTAAATATAACTCTTTTTGAAAGAGCAAAAAATTCTTCAAATTTGTTTAAAACACAACTTTGATCCGTATGATTTATCTTGGAAAGTGTTTCTTCAAGATCTTTAACTTTCTTATACAGTTTAGATCTTTCAGGCAAAAGATATTTCATATGAGTCGTAGTATGAAGATTCTCTCGTTTCAACTCATCAAGTTCTTTATTTAATTCAGATATATTTAATTTAAGAGCACACTTCTCAGAACTTTGTTTGTCTTTTAAGCTCAAAAATTCTTCCTTTAGTAATAATACATCACGTAAAGCCAAAGCTTTATCTGTATTTATCCGAACAAGGATGTCATAATTGTTCTTACGAATCTTTTCAGATTCAGTAAGTTTTTCAATCAGCTCAGACTTTGAAAAATGTTCATATGCAATTTTGAATTGCTTGAAATTGAATCTTCCAAGATCTTTTATGGAAAAATTGAGTGATTTACTGATCGAAGCTCTGGAAGTTGGAACTTGTTAAAAATCAGCTCTGAATTGACTTTTTGACGTTGAAATTTCAGCTTTTCTGCATAATCAACTCGAATAATGAAGGTTCAAACTCGAACAATGAAGACTCAAACTCGAATAAAGAATCACCAAACTCGAATGAAGAAGTATAAAACTCGAATAACAAAGAATTAAACTCGATCAACAAAGGATGAAACTCGATCAGTTAAGTATTAAACTCGAATCCAACTTGGTTACTTGAATGAACTTGAATGGACTTTGATGAAACTCGAATGAATAAAGTCTAAACTCGAATAATTCCTTATGCAACTCGATTGACACTTATGTTTTCTCGGGTGATAGGTTTATCAAACTCGAAATAAGCTTCTCAAACTCGGATGAAATATAAACTTCCTCGAATGAAGTGTCAACAAACTCGGGTATTGAAATGATCAAACTCGAATATCAAAGGATTAAACTCGGTCAACAAAGAATAAAACTCGATTAAAACATTAATCAAACTCGATCAACACTATAAAAATCATTATTGCCCGAGTTTGAACAAAAAGTTATCAAAATCAAGTTCAAATAGACAATTTTCAACAAAAAAAATCCACGAATTTATCCCAAATTTAAATCGATGGTTCGCTTTTAACACAAAAACACTTTTTGTGAAATGAGTTTGGCTAATTTCAGATTAAAAACCCAAAATTAGACAAAAAAAAACAGTAAGAACACAAATATTTTGAAAAATCAGTAAACTTCAAACTACTTTTTGTGTGTTTAGAGTTAAAATTTGATACTTATATCATTGAATTCGTCTTTAAAATTCGCACCTTCGATCCAAATATCAGATCACTTCATCCACAGAATCAAAATCCTCAATTGATTTTCGGGTTATAAAAAAAATGAATATAACAGTGTTTGGCTCTGATACCAATTGTGAATTCAATATTTCATGCAATTCATTCACAATCAGACAATATAAACAAGAAACATCAACACAATAAATCGAATGATTATTGAGTAAAAGAATATTACAATGTAGTTCTTGAAGATGACTTGCTTCACCAATTCTCTTTTCAACCGTGCAGGTTTTCTATCCCTCATTCGTACATACAAACAGTAACAATACTCCTATTTATACTAAAAATACAAACTATTTGGTGATTACAAAATAGTCCCTGAACATTTACAATTAATTGTTTTCATCTCTATTTATATTTGTTCCCAACAATTTCTACATTCATTTGTTTTGAAGAAAAATATTTAATTTTTTATTAATTTTTGTTTTATAAAATATTTTCCAATCTATTTATAATTTAATTAATTTATCATTCTTATCATCGTATAATAATTTTCAAATGATACTAAAGGTGTTTCTGAAATTCAAAACATGTAAATATATACATTTATTTATAAATTATAAAAATCATTTATTCTTAATTTATAGATTTTTTATTGGTAGAATATTGTATATTTTACATATGAAATAGTTTTAGTAAAATTGTATTATTCCTAATAAACTTAACACAATTGTAATTCTTTTAGCATTTTTAAAATTTTTATGGGTGTAACATATCATTATTTCTAATATTTGAAGAGTGTAGAATACCAGTTCAATTATTAATATGGATCATTATTTTAGTATTTTTTTTTTATTTTTATTTCACAAACAACAAAATGTAAGAAACTTTTTAATTATTTCAAAAAACCTATTGATAATTTTAACTAATTTTTTTTTAAAAAAACACTATTTTAAAATTAAAAAATAAAAAAGTATTTTAATATTAAAAAACAAAACATTATTTCATGACATTAAATATATATTAAATTCTTATTTAAAATTATTAAAGGTTTTTAGAAATTTTTTTAAAAATTTCTCATATTTTTTTGTTTATGAAATAAAAAAAAAAGAAGAAAAAAAAAAAAGTAAAAGTAGAATTTATATTTATTAATGAACATATATTTTATGTATTATTAAAAAATGATATGACATACTCATAAAAAATTACAACCTTGTTAAAGATTATTGAAAATAATATATTTTTACTAACATCATTTCATATTTAGAATTTATAATGTTTACTGATAAACATTTATGAAATAAGAAGGGAAAGTTATTAAAATTTATAAATGAACGTACATATTTTATATGTATAAAATTTCAAAAACAATATGAATAACATTTAAAAATAAGTATGTGAAAATAAGAAGGATAAATTAATTAAATATATAGATAGATGGAAAAATATTTTATGAAACACAAATTGATAAACAAAATAAAGATTTCCATCAAAAAGAATGAAATCATAAAAATACAAATAATATTTTATAAACTAAAAACTAAATTAACTGATTAGGGACCATATGTTAAATTTATTTGTAAAGGCAAAATTGGTATTTTTAAAAAATTGAATTGTTTAGGGACTGAAAGTGTGACAAAGTTTTAAAATATGGACTATCAGTGTAATTTTTAAAAGTTAGGAACGAAACCAGTAATTTGCTATAAACCACAAGGACCATTTATGTAATTTACTCTTAACTTTAATTAAAATGCTCATTTTTCCCTTGTTTATATTTACACTTTTGACTCTTCTAATTACAAATCATTACCAACTCTTTATTTTAATAAAACAAATAGACATTAAAAAATAATGTAAGGTCTACACACTACAGATCTATCTAGACGCGACACCGTCAACGAGTGCGGAATCCTCGTTAACGGCTTGACGGAAACAACTCTCACACGGAACACGGAGACTATCAACAAGCTGTACGGACGAACACGAACGCACCTACTAGATGATTCTATCCGAAAGAACACTCACAAAGCTGATAAAGTCGAGATCGCCTTTTGCTAATCCCTCACACGAAATCTGCAAAAGTCTGCTAATGATTCGAGTTAATCCCTAATTATAGAGTCTGATTCGAGTTTGGCATGGGCCAAACTCGAATCAGGCCCAAGGCCCATTCGAGTTTGTCCCCTTGACACTCTCGAATCTACTCTATACAACACATTCGAATCTGCCTCTATGTCAGATTTGAATTTGACACTAAATTCGAATTTCTCGAATGAGACTCTATAATTAGGGATTAACTCGAATAATTAGCAGACTTTTGCAGATTTCGTGTGAGGGATTAGCAAAAGGCGATCTCGAGTTTATCAGCTTTGTGAGTGTTCTTTCGGAGAGAATCATCTAGTAGGTGCGTTCGTGTTCGTCCGTACAGCTTGTTGATAGTCTCCGTGTTCCGTGTGAGAGTTGTTTTCGTCAAGCCGTTAACGAGGATTTCGCACTCGTTGACGGTGTCGCGTCTAGATAGATCTGTAGTGTGTAGACCTTACAAGTGGTATCAGAGCATAAGGGGTGTTCTTCGTGTTCTTCGTGTTCATAAAGATTCATCCTAGGTTTCTTGACGCTTTTGAACGGTTATTCTCTCAAGTTTTCGTGTTTTTCGAGCCTATCAAATTGGGATCCGGGAAATACTTCGTGTTTTTCATGTTTTTGATCGAAATCAATATTTTTCGTTGTAAAAATATTGATTTAATCTGAAAAACGTTAAAAAATCGAGGTTATTAGCCGTTTTTCGAGTTTGCGGCGCTCGAATCTGATTAGGAGTCATTAGGGTTTTGCTTAGTTTCGAGTATACCCAAATATCCCCTCCTTTCGAGTTTGATAAAGAGTATTTCGAGTTTAGAAGTGTTCGAGTTTGATTCGAGTTTGTGCTAGAGTCGAACAGGAGCTTCGAGTTTGCTGGTGTTCGACTTTGACTGTTTCGAGTTTGCTTGGACCTTCGAATTTGAGACCTTCGAATTTGTCATCATTTCGACTTTAATTGAATTTAAGAACTTAAATCGAATTTAATCCCAAATAGGTTTAAACTTAATTATATTCGAATTACCTAAATTCGAAAGAATTAACTTAAATTAATTTCGAATTAAATTTATTAAGTTAAAGTTCAATTACTATTGAAACAATGACAAATCTTCAACGGTTTCTGGAAATGGATCATGAGGTCGGGAAAGCTAATACTCCGCCTAAGCTGATGAAACTTGAAGACTATTACTGGTGGAAAGATCGGGTTGCCGATTTTGTGCGTTTCAACGACATGCGAATGTGGATATGTATCGACGAGGGATACATTCCACCAACTGCTGAAATTGAGGGAAGACAGAAGGTTGTCACGTATTCCAAGATGAGACGATGACAAAAAGTTGTTTGAAGCTGAGAACCGTGCATACGCTATAATACGAATGGCGTTACCTCAGGACATACTACACACATTCCGCAATCAAAAGACATCTAAAGAGCTTTGGGAGACGCTGGAAAAGAGGTGTGAGGGTAATCCGAGGGTTAGGAGGAAGCGTATGGAGTTGTTGAAACAGCAATTTGCGATTTTCAAGGCTTTGAAGGATGAAAAGCTGGACGACACCATCACCCGCTTTTATCATCTGCTGACAGAGCTTGAGAGTCATGACATTGAGTATAGCGATACAGAAAAGAATAATAAGCTTCTTGATGCTTTACCAGCCAAATGGGCGATGTATGTGGCTATGATTAAGCTTGTTGAAGATAAGTATTATACTCAATCGTTGGAGGATGTAGTAGGAACGCTGAGGGCGTATCATTTCGATCTACTGAAGGCCGAAACGGATTATGAACAAGTCCAAAATCCAGCCATGTATTTTGGAAAATCAAAACCTTCGGTTGCAGCTGATATGAAGACTGCTACAGCCTTCTTCACTGGAGAAACGTCGTCACCATCAGACACTGACAACGCACAGAATAGAGCGTTCTTAGGGTTTAGTAGACCGGAAGAACAGAAACATCAGGCAACACCTGCATCAACATCTCAGGGCTACTCTAAGATGCCCATGAGCGCTAAATCGGCCGAAGAACATTTGAATTTGCTGGCGTCATTTGTGGCCGCATATGGGAACTGCGTTCAGGGAAAAAAAACGATCCTGCTCTCTGGGATGAAGATTATGATCAGGTAGACCCTGACGACCTTGAGGAGATGGATCTCAAATGGCAACTGGCCATGGTAACCCAACGGGTTAAACGATTCATCAAACGGACTAGGAGGAATCTGAATATGAATAATAAGGGGATTGGCTTTGATAAGTCAAATGTCAAATGCTACAACTGTCAAGGCTTGGGACACTTCGCTAGAGAATGTCAGAGACCGAAGGTAGATAATTACCAAGGGCAGAATCAGAATCAAGGACAGTATCAGACCCTATCTCAACAGAGATATCTTCCGAGTTCTCATCAAGTCAAGCAAACATAGCTGGTCTGTTATCAAACGTCACATCAGACAGACAGCTGGACGGTACTTACGACTGGAGCTCACATCCGGAATCTAACGCTAGAGCCTTTATGGCTGAAGTCACTGAGAGTGGATGTGAAGGGGAAGAGCAGAACACAATGGACAGCAGTCAACACGAAAGCAGTCCGATGTGGGTGGAGAAGTCGAATGATCAGACGCTTCTGGAGTTTGCCGCTCAAATGGCCAACGTCGAATCAGATCACACAAAGGTAAGTCTGAATTACTCTGTTTTCCATGAATTATGTGTTTTATGTGTTACTTCTAACGACAGGTTGAATCTAGTATTAGAATCACATAAAAATATATATGCTCAAAATGAGTCATTAAAGTCAGATAATGCTAGCCTGACTGACATTAAGCAAGATCTTAGGGATAAGCCTAAGGCTGATGCACAAGATGTCATAGTTCTAAAAGACAAGCTGAGTGAGCAGTGTGTTAGATTAGAAATGATGTATGAGCATGTAGAGGCCTTGACCAAAGATCTTAAGATCAAAGAAGTAGAGCTAGCTGATACTAAGGTGAAGGTAGCAGAGGCTAATAGTAAGCTAGAAAAGTTTAGGAACTCAAGTCTGAACCTAGGGAAAGTTTTAGATGCTCAACGTCAATCTAAAAAGCCTGTAGGTCTAGGATTTCATGAGATTCCTCCACCTTTTAATGCCAACTATGTGCCTCAACCTCAGGAGAAAACTGAGAAATCAGTAGACTTAGAGGACATACCTGAACCAGTGTCTGAGCCTGTAAAGGAAAATACACCTAAGGTGACTGATACAAACGTCAAGATTAAGAAAGTCAAATTTGTGTCTTCCTCTAGTGAAACACCTGCAGGAAAACATAAAATTGATTTTAATGATCAGGATGATGAACCACTCACAATAGATGCTCAAAAAGACCAAGACACTAGTGAGACACCTAAGTCTAAGGGCACACACAAGAAGTCCATTGACAAGATGTCTTGCTTTAGATGTCATGAAAAGGGGCATGTTGCTTCTAACTATCCGCTTTGGAAAATTAACGTTACACCTAAGACAGGGAAGCCAACACAAGTCAAGCCTTCAACAAGTGTGGCGAGCACTAGTAGTTCTCAGAGTACCGAGAAAACTGTGCAGGCTGCACCAAAACAAGTTGTGAAACAAATACCGGTAAAAGGTGGACCAAAAAGAAGTGGTTAGGACTAATTCGCCGAATCGAGTCGTTAATCAATCTAGGTCTGGACCTCAACAACAATATAGGAGCACAACACCTAGCAGAGCATACACTCCAGTTAGGTCACACACTCCTGTTAGACATCACACACCGGTTAGAGCTCAGGGATCTCAATCTGAAATGCAATATAATCGGAATTATTTAAGAGCTCCACAACAAATGCCTACTCAAAGGCAAAGAGTGAATTTACATCACTCGGCACCACAACAAACTCCTGTTCAACGACCCAAGTCACCTGAAAGACGAGATGGGTATTTGAAAGAGTTTAAGTATGTGGACGAGAATGGTATAACCAAGTCAGTTATGGCTTGGGTTCCCCGTGATTACTAATCTATTTTCTTTCATGTGCAGGAGATTAACACAGGTCCAAACAACAAATGGTTCGTCGACAGTGGATTCTCCAGGCACATGACAGGGGAAAGAAGTCTCCTTACAGACTTCAAGGGTGGGAATCGGGGATCTGTATCATTCGCGGGAAACAAGGGAGGAAACATCACGGGTACTGGAGTGGTCACTAATGGGACGATCAAGTTGGATCAAGTTTATCACGTTGATAAACTGGTTCACAATCTCATTAGTGTATCTCAAATCTGTGACAAGAAGAATTCAGTGCTGTTCACTGACACTGAAGTGTTGGTGCTAAAACCGGGGTTCAAGATTCCTGAAGAGTGCATATTGATGCGAGCACCAAGGAAGAATGACTTGTACATGCTCGATATGAACAAGCCGAAAACTTCGATGGGGCCAATCTGTCTGTTATCCAAAGCTTCAGAGACTGAATCAGTTTTGTGGCACATGCGCATGGCACACTTGCACCTAAGAAAAATGAACTATATAACGAAAAATGGGTTGGTGCAAAGTGTGCCTATGAAGAGTTTTCAGTTCGAGGACAAGTGTCTACCATGCAAGAAGGGCAAACAACATAAGAAGGCACACAAGTCCAAGACTCAGTACTCCATCACTACCACATTCGATTTGCTGCATATGGACCTCTTCGGACCAATCCACAAAAGGAGTATAGGTGGTAGTTGGTATTGTTTAGTTATCACTAACGATGACTCACGATTTTCTTGGGTCTTCTTTCTAGGTACGAAGGACGAGACGGCATCCAAGCTCATCGGGTTCTTAGACCAAGTGGAGAATTCCTATGGAACACGGGTTAAAAGGCTTCGTAGTGATAATGGAACTGAGTTTAAAAACACTGTAATTGGTGTATATTGCCTCTCAAAGGGCATAGTGCATCAATTTAGTGCACCCAATGAGCCACAACAAAATGGGGTGGCCGAACGAAAGAACAGGACATTGATTGAGGCAGCTTGGACTATGCTTTCGGATTCAAAGCTTCCTACCATGTTTTGGGGGGAGGCAGTGAATACCGCATGTCATATTTTAAACCGGGCCCTAACTGTCAAATTTTTGAACAAAACCTGTTATGAAATTTTGAATAAACGGCCACCTAATTTAACTGGCTTCAAACCGTTTGGGGTACCATGTACTTTATTGCGAACAAAACATCAACCTAAGTTTGGTGAAAAGGCTGACGAAGGATACTTCCTAGGTTATGTGCCGAAGTCACCAAACAAACGGGTTTTTAACAAAACAAATTGTACAGTAGAGATTGTGTATAACATTGAAGTCACAAGTTATACACATGAACCCCAAACTGGTCTGGAATGGATATTTGACTATGATAAATTGTTTAAGTCATTTAACATTCCTTTGGATGAAAATGCAGGTACGAACGAAAAGGACATGGCGACGTTGAATCTGAATGACGAAGGTCATACCTTTCCGAGGACTACATTTCAATCCACATCTGAGCCTACTTCGACTGAAGATGGATCTCCAGAAGTCACTGATCCAGAAGCACCTTCAACAGAGAATCAGACTCAGACAACAAATTCCAACTCTGAGGAAACTGTCCACGAGGAGGAAAATGTGGAATCTGAGGTTGTTCCCCCATTAGGTGAAATAGGATCTAACTTAGGAGATAATCTGAGAGTTGAAGAGATAGAGACCTCTAGGATCAACAAGAACCATCCTATTGAAAGCATCATAGGAAATCCTAATGAGGGTGTGAGGACAAGGAGTAGTTTAAATAACAACACTGTGTTGTTGTCGGTGATAAATGACTCCGAGGCCTATCATACCTGCCTCTATTCTTGTTTTATCTCGAAAGTAGAGCCGAAAAATGTGCAAATGGCACTAAAGGATAACTCCTGGGTTGAAGCGATGCAGGAAGAACTCTCTCAGTTTAGGAAACTAGAATTGTGGGAGTTAGTTCCATTACCTCGAGGGGAAATAGCAATAGGAACCAAACGGGTTTTTAAGTGCAAAAGAGACGCTCGAGGTATAGTCACTCGCAACAAGGCTAGGTTAGTTGTAAAGGGTTTCAACCAAGAGGAGGGAATCGATTACAATGAGGTGTTCGGGCCAGTAGCAAGGTTGGAAGCAATTCGTTTGTTTCTGGCTTTTGCTTCCTTCAAGGGCTTTAAGGTATATCAACTAGATGTTAAGAGTGCTTTCCTCTATGGGAAAGTGAAGGAACTGGTATATGTAGAACAGCCGCCCGGATTTACAGATCCAAAATATCCAGACAGAGTATATCGATTAGATAAGGCTCTGTAAGGATTGCATCAAGCACCAAGGGCGTGGTACAAGACTTTATCCAACCATCTGTTAGAGAATGGGTTTGAAAGGGGTAGGATATATAGTACGCTGTTCGTTAAGCTAAAGGGAGATCACTTCATCTTGGTACAAGTGTACGTCGATGATATCATCTTTGGATCATCAGACGAACAACTGTGCAAGGATTTTGAGAATGTGATGAAGTCAAAATTCGAGATGAGTGCAATGGGTGAGTTGAATTTCTTCTTGGGGTTGCAAGTTGACCAGAAGAAGGAAGGAATGTTTATCCATCAAACGAAGTATGTCTATGACATATTAGAGCACTTCGGGATGGAAGGGACGAAACTGACAGCCCATTTCAGCACGCCGATTCAAGAGAATCACAATCTCGGACCGGGTACTGAAAGTGATACCGATGTGGATCCGACGTTTTATCGGGCCATGATTAGATCACGTATGTATTTAACTGCTTCAAGACCTGACATTATGTTTGATGTGTGTATTTGTGCTAGGTTTCAAGCTAATCCGAAAGAGATGCATATGAAAGCTGTGAAGCGGATTCTACGGTACCTCAAGTCGAAACCGAAGCTGGGACTTTGGTATCACGCGGAGGGAGATCTGGAATTGGAGGCATTCACGGATTCAGACTACGGAGGATGCAGCTTGACGCGCAAGTCAACAACTGGAGGTTGTCAATTCCTTGGAGGGAGACTGGTTTCCTGGCAATGCATGAAACAGACGTCGGTAGCCGTGTCAACGTGCGAGGCCGAGTATGTTGCTGCTGGTAGTTGCTGCTCACAGGTTCTGTGGATACAACAACAATTGCGGGATTACGGTTTGGCTTACACTCAAACTCCCATTAGGATAGATAAGCAATCTACAATTGCTATAACAAATAATCCAGTTAAACACAGTAAAACAAAGCACATAGACATAAGGCATCATTTTATTCGTGATTGTGCTGAAAAGAACTTAATCAAATTGGTAAAACTGGCAATGGATGATAATAATGCTGATTTATTTACCAAAGCTTTTGATAAGTCACGGTTTGAATATTTGATTCAACTAAATGGAATGCGCAACCCAGAGTAAATTTACCTTAGTAATTTTTTATTTTTGTTTATAGTTGTAGTCTTTCTTTCTTTTTATAGTAATTTTGCTAAATTAGGATAGTTTCTATTTTTAGTAAGTTAGTAGGTTAGATTATTATCTTGCTATCTCTTATGTAAAACAAAAGAAAAAAGAGAGAAAACCATAAAAAAAATTCAAAAAAAAGAGAATATCAGAAAAAGAGTTAAGTCTTAGAAACATAGGTTTAAAGTGACAAAAATTAGCACAGTCGTTACAAACTCTAAGTGTTTAGGCTTTCACACATAATGCACCTAAAATTCTAAGTTTAAACATTACTTTAGTTTGATGTGTTGGTAGGCATAATACATAGAGGGAATCTCAAGGCTAATAAAATACTCAAGAAAAAGTCAAACGTGTCACTAACTTAGATGTATGACCAATCGGTCTTAATTTTTATGTACGAGACATACAAACTTTGATTATAAATGAGGTATGCAAACTTTCTGGGGATGTATAGCAACATCAAATATATCTTAAAGAGGAAAGCATAGAAAAATCATACAGAATTGAGAGTCAAAATCACGTAACTCTGTTGTACGTAAGTACAGACCTGTTGCCTCTGTTTCGATTCGGGTTAGTAAGATAAGTCGCTTTGTTGTACGTCGGTACAGACCTGTCACCGCTGTCTTGCTAGCTTTAAAAATAAACCTTAAGTCAAACTAAGACACTTTGTTGTATGTAAATACAGACCTGTGTCCGATGTTTGTCTTTTAAAGAAAGTTTGCAAATACCAAAAAGTTAGAATCATTGCCTGTATGCCTTGATCATAAAAGTATGTCTATGTCTGAGTCACGTAAGATAATTTCATGATAAATAAAAAGGCTAAGGGATATTCCGAAATGTAGCATGTTTAAAGGGGTAAATACCAACAATCAGCTAAAAGTGTATGTCACGCCAAACAATCAAAGGAATCAATAATTCCTAAGTGTGAACGTTTAAGTACTGAAAGTGAGTATCTGACACCGCTATCTGATTGAACCTCTCTTTGACTATGCTCGTCAAAAATATTTTGTTTAGTGTTTAGTATAGGTAGTAATCTTAAATAATTATGTAGTTTAGTCTATGTCAAATTTTTGTTCAAAATTTTAAAATTTTATTTTAGTTTTATTTATTTTATTTTTCATTTCATTTTATTTCATTTTATTTTATTTTTAAAATTTTACTTAGGAAAAAGGTCAAAAATTACTGAGGGTGCATTCATAGTTGAATAAAATAAACATTGCGTGAAAATCTTGTGCTTAGGGTAAAAGATTTGGCATAGTTTATTCCATTACACGATAAGGATTGAAAAGGTTGAAAAAGTTGAATTTATTTCAAAAATTTTCGAAATTTTCAAAGTTTCAGGGGTTAATTCGAGTTTAAGCTAAACTCGAATATGGCAGGGCTCGAATCTGTCAGTAGATTTGAAACTGGCATTAAACTCGAATGTTGGTGGTATAAATAGGTCAACAGTGATGGTCATTAACTCACATGTTTTCGAATCTATTCCTTCGAGTTTGTCTAGGCGATTTCAAATCTAATCTCGAGTTTGTCGTTTTCAAGATACCAACTATTTGTCGAGTTTCTGTCCGTGTGGGTTCGATACTACCAGTAGATCTAGGTATAACCAAGTGTATTGTACAAGATTTAGGTAGTTTTATCCTCCTTTTAGGCCAAAATCACTAGATTTTGAAGTTTTATTGGTAGAAAGTTTGTTTTTCAAAATTACAAACTTTGAACCGGTGAAAAGTCAAATTAAATACAAGTATCATTGACTAGAACCTAGTAGGACTAATAGATGTGATTTTCTGAGTCTAACATGGTTAAAATCATGGATTTTTGTGATGATGGTGGCCGACTCCTTCGAGTCTGTTCGTGGCCTGATTCAAGTTTGTCAGTAAACTCGAATAGGTCATTAAACTCGAATGGAACATTAAACTCGAATAGATGTTAATTCAAATCTGTTTGTTCGAGTTTGTCATTATATTTGAATTATTTAATTTAAATTTTAATTAAGCTTGTAGAAATTCTTAAGTGTTGGATTTTGTCCTTATACAAGTTCAAAATAAAACAAATTTGAATTTAAACAAGTTTATTCATTTTTAATAATTCTAATATTTTATTTGATATATTGTGCAGACATGGCGGATAGAGTATTTGTTCCGAAGCATAATATGGTCATTTCCCCTCACCATGTTATCCCTGAAGCGCAGGCTTTCCGCCAGATGGTGGATTTCTTAGTTGAGTCCAGAATCTCATATGCACTGTCTCATAATATCCAGATTGTCATTCCTTAGGTACGACAATTCTATGATCATTTGCAAGTTGATTGTACTGTCACTCCGACAGTTCTGAGGACAAGGATTGCTGGTAATCCTTTGGTGTTTTCTGCTGATATTCTTCGTCAAGTGCTTCAATTGGGCACTCAGGAGCAGGAAGATGGGCCTATTGATTTCCACCTATCAATCAGGCAGGCAGCCTTTGTACGAATGGGATATAGCTTAGATGTTACTAAGTCATCCTATATGAAGAGTGGGCTAATTGGCCAATGGCGATATCTAGCGCACGTGTTCATGGTTTGTTTTGCTGCGAAGAAGGCTGGGTTTGATTATATAGTTTCGAAGATCCAATCAGGGATGATCGCGTTAGTCTATAATCGAAAGTTCAGTTTTTCCGAAATGTTCTTCTCAGAGTTCGTTCACCAGATAACGGCTCCGGAGCGGGAAAGATTTCTTCTTTACCATCGTTTTGTGATGATGCTAATCCGACACTTTTTGCCAAATCTGCCGCAGCTGAATGATATTCAGAGCGTTGCAGTCATTGATAAGAGAAGTTTTGCCGATTGCTCCTCTCATCGAGGAAGGTTAGCGGTCCCAGTAGAGCGACATTTGTTCGGTGCTGTGATCGACCCGAACTTTGTAGCCCCTGACGATGCCAACTGGGCAGGAGAGGTACAAGTTCAGCAGCGCCAGCCACTGCAACAACAAAAGCAACAACCGCGCCCTCAACAACAGAGGAGACGTCAAAGGCCTTCCGCGAGTCAAATTCAGGCAGATAGGCCTTCTACCAGCCAAATTCAAGAGCCACAAGAGGCTGGACCGTCAAGTGCACCATCGACATCTGATCCGACTTTACAAACGTTGGAAGAGATTTGGGCAGCCGTTCCAAATGCTAATGAGGAAATAACTGCTGAATTAATTGGAGATTTATTAGAGCCTCAAGAAGGAGAAGTTGATGTGTTTAAACAGATTGATGATTATCAACCAGTGCCAGAAGGCGAAGCCATCTCAACTTCTGAGTCTGAAGAAATGGAAGAGATTGAAGTTGAAGTTCCAGAGACTGTAACTGAAAATCCGTCTATTCA
Source organism: Centrapalus pauciflorus (assembly GCA_020465985.1). Lineage (NCBI taxonomy): Eukaryota > Viridiplantae > Streptophyta > Magnoliopsida > Asterales > Asteraceae > Centrapalus > Centrapalus pauciflorus. The sequence continues at coordinate 583,972 of JAANYP010003164.1, forward strand.
AATAGGAACATATGGATCGAGAATAGTGGTAACAAATGAAGAAGCTACAAGGCGACGAGCGTCGAGGGAGTCTGATGACTCAGATTTTGAGGAGGAATAAGTTGCTCCGTTGGTAACAAGGCAAAGGGCAAAGCGTCATAGATTCATGCAGGGAGCTTCCTCGGCTTCTGCTGCACAGCCAGAAATACCTCAACCTCCACCCGCTCAATCTACCATTCCACCGCCACCACCACCTGTTGAACCATACATTCCATCACCAATCGTTCCCACCCCCATACAATCCATACCATCCACTTCATCCACTTTCACCGAAAATCAACGGTTTTCTGAGCTGAAAAGTAAAGTCGACTTCCAACAAGTCCAAATCTTCGGTTTGACAAAGGCTCTCGGAGAAATACAGAAGCATAATGCACAAATAGATATCGAGAATGCCGAGTTGAAGAAAGTAGTGGGCGAAATGGAGGAAAAGAACTTGGAGCTGAAAACCTTTGTTGCTGATCAAGCGACCGGGATACGATCGATGCGCTCCCTTATTGAGCAATTATTGAAAAACCTAAAGGCTCAGGGGGAGACAAGCTGCCGGGATCAGGAAGAGCTGCCCAGGGATGGAGACAATGATGGCGATAATGACGGCAATGATCCCAGCGCGCAAAGAGATAATGAGCCAGTAGATTTTTCTGCTGCTCAGCATGCTGAGATTCAGGGGGAGCCGGGACAGACAGGAGCTGCAGGAGGTGAAGCCAGTTCCTCAAAAGTCATAGAGTCAGAGATACATGAAATGATCGAAGCACTAATGGATATCGATGAAGGCCCTATGGACTTTGGATTTGATTTCGAGGACGAATTGGAGGATTTAGAAGAAGGAGAATTTGTGCCTGAATACGTAATTGACTGGAAATCTGATGATGAAGTTTGTGTTGATGAAGATGATGAAGCAAATGAGATCATTGTTCAACAAAACCCCATCACAGATACATACGTAATAGAAGGAAATCAGGTGATTGACATAGAAGTAGTAAAAGCTGCGTTAAATGTTGAATCATCAAGTGAAGAACTTGTCAGAGAGCTTACCAACGAAGAAAAAAGAAAGCTATGGTTTAGGGCAGAGAAAAGAGAGTTGGAGCTGAAGAAGAAAATGTGTGTGTCGGGTGCTGGAGAGCTATCAGGAAATATTTTGAGCTGGTTCTTTGATCGAGAACTGCATCTATTCATTATAAAACGAAAAGATGGCCCCCAGTACCTCAAAAGAAGTCTGAAAGTCTTCAACTCCTTGCCAAAGATTGAAATAAAAGCATTAGCATGGAAGGAGCTTATCAACATCGGCGACGACCCTTATGCTGAAATAATAGCAAAAATCATCAGAAAAGAAGGGAGGTCAAAGAAATTCGAGCGGCTCAATCCAAGGGTGGGTAAACGAGTGATGGACAATACTCGTATTGACCCTCTAACTGGTCGTCCGTGGATGAAAATTCAATACAAACCAGTTAGATGTCTGAGGAAGGTTCCTCTCAAGCCAATGCCACAGGACGTCATGAAAAATCTCAATTGGTGGTATGTGGAGAGTGAGACAGGAGAAGCAGTGATGGAAGACTTCGAAGAAAAAGAAATTCTTAGAGTCTATGATCCGCTACACCTAGTGAACCTTTCAAAAGATGACATGCAAGTGCTCTACAATCACAAAATCTCAAGTGATGCACATATGGAGTTTGAGGCTAGAAAGTATCAGAATGTAATTAAAGTATGTGTTGAGAAAGGTTTGTATGCTGGCAGCAGTTTAAATAAATAAACAAAGTACTTAATAAAATGTGTAAATTGTTAGAAGCTATCGTCAAGGGGGATTCTGTTGGTACACCCTGTGTGACGATAGCAGTCTAAGTGATCTAGTAGTTTGGTTTAAGTAATATTACAGAGTATTGGATATTGATGTATGTGTTTATATATGTTTGATAGTTATTGATTGTGTGTTTGAACTTGATGTAATGTATTACAAGAAATTCAAACATAAAATCAAAAACTATCAAACATATATAAACACATACATCAATATCCAATACTCTGTAATATTACTTAAACCAAACTACTAGATCACTTAGACTGCTATCGTCACACAGGGTGTACCAACAAATAATAATAATATTAATATTATTAATTGGAAACAAATACAACAATATTTTTTTTAGTTTTTTATTATTTTTAGTTTTAAATTTTTTTATGTTATATATCCTTTAATCGCTTTGCGTCATTATGTTTATATTATATATGGTTTTAATAAACTTTCAAATAAGCTTTTACAATTTTATTTTTTGTTTTTTGTTCTGAAAAATAAGTTTTTATTTGGTTTGCGTAATTTTATATGGGGTAAATTACAATTTTCGTCCCTATGCTTATATAAAAATTATGGTTACCGTCCTTTTCATGATAAAATTACAATTCCAGTACTTTATAATTGACATTTTGTTATGCTTTTGGTCCCTTTCTCCAATATTTTTTAAAAAATGACGATTTTACCCTTTAACTTTATTTCATATTTGGTCCCTAATCAAAATATTTCTTTTATATATATCATTTTCTTAATGATTTATTATTCTTTTCTTATTTATTTAATATATTGTCTTATTATTATTATTAAAATTTAATTGAAGTAATAAATTATTTAATAAGTTCTATTTTCATTATTTATTTGACATTATTAATACTAGTATTATTATTTCTTTTATTATAGTTTAAGTATTAACATGACTAAGTAGTTGTAATTGAAAACAACTTGTATATGACTAAATTTAATTTATTGTATTGTTGTTAATTATTGTTATAAATATTGTTATTATTGTTTTTACATTTATATTTTAAATATATAATGAACTATTTATATATTTAGTTTTTAAAAAGGTATTTATTTAATGGGTTTATTATGAAAAAAAACCAACATGTTTTCATATTTTTGCGTTTACGTCCCTGCATGTTTTTTTTTCCATAAAACTCCTTAAGTTATATTTTTCTTTTTGGTTTAGTAAATTTGGACATTAAAACCCGGTTTTTCAGTTTTTATAAACTCGGTTCACAAATTATAACCGGAATCTAATGTCCAAATTTCAGTAAACCAATAATAAAAAATTAACTTGAGGTTTTTTATGAAAAAAAATAACACGGAGGAACGAAAACGCATAAAACGTGAAAACATGTTGGTTTTTTTCATAATAAACCCTTATTAATTTATTACTTTTCATTTATAAAGTTTTTAACTATTTATACATTTAATTTATTTATCTTTTGTAGGTACTTTATATTATGTCACATAAATATTTATAAATTTGATCAAATTTTTTCCAAACTTATACTTATATGTATTAATTTATATATTTTAATTTTAGTTTTTTTTTCTAATTGTATAAACGTTATATGTTGAATGTAATTTTAACTTAATGAAGTATATTATTTAACGTGTAATTCATTCTAATTAATTTACTTCAATAAGTTAATATTCATATAAAGTACAAATGTTTAATGTATTAATAATTAAGCATAACATACATATAATATGTCAAATTTTTATATTTTGTTCAATTTAACTACCTTTAAACATATGCAGTTTATATACATTTAAAAAAATTTAGTTTCAAAAAATTTAAATATTTCATTAAAACGTTATATATATATATATATATATATATATATATATATATATATATATATATATATATATATATATATATATATATATATATATATATATATATATATATATATATATCTTTGTGTGTGTATGTACGTAAGTATGTATGTATGTATTCATTCTAAAATAAATCAAAACATATTCACTTAACAAAATAAATAAATTAAAGATATGTAAGTATTTAACTATTTATATAAGTATAATATATATCTGAAAAATATAAATAAATTTTATATAAAGAAAAGTAATAAAAATTATTAAAAATAAATATGTTAACTTAATTGCAATATTAATAATAATACAACTTAGTAATATATATATATATATATATATATATAGAATCAGGTTCATCAGCGTACCTGTAAGATTCCAGCGTACCCAGCGTACCCTTATGTGAATGATCATTCACATATATTTTTTTTGAATAGACGTGTATAAGACAACATTATAAGACTTTTTTTCAAAAGAAGCAACATCATAAATCTTGTGAATGGTAAAAAAAGATCTTGTGAATGGTCATTCACACCATTCACATTGTGTGAAATGACCATTCACATGGATGACCATTCACATCAATATGCATTGAGCATTCACATAATTTTTAAGGACACAGAAAGTGTGAATGTATGTGAAATTCATATATCATGTGTATAACATTAGATTAAACATGGTTATTGAGAAAAAAAATTAAAAAAAAAAGTTCTTTTTAAGGTCGGTACCGATTCGGTACAACTTATGGAGTTTCGAGAATACCTTTTTGACCTCGACTCATACCTATTATAATAGGTATATATATATATATATATATATATATATATATATATATATATATATATATATATATACGTATATGTAACACCCTACTTTTACTACTAATAACACGTAGTACTTACAGTCCACGTCACCCAATATAAACATCATCATCAAGGGTAGACAGCTAAATAAGTACTAATTATCCACAGCAGGCATAGAGGTCACGACGAAACGTGAACCAACTCCCATTAGTAAAGTCTGTCAACCACAACTAGATCACAGGTTACAGTCATCCAAATTATAACTGGCGACTACGCCAAACCACAAAACATAAAGACTACTCACTGAAGTAGTCACTAACTACTAGCCACGTGGCGGGTCTCGACTCGTGCCCGCACTAACTCTAGCCTCTGGTCTCGTACCTGAGATACACATGTATAAAAACTGTCAGCTTAAAGCTGGTGAGTTACTATAAACAACGTTAAAACAGTTTATATAACAGTTAGCACAACGTAACAACTGATGAACAAATTTACGTGCGGCCGGCAACAACAGCCCGACGCCTCATTGGGAGCGACCTGGGATAGCCTGCGTAGCCCACTCCACAAAGTAGTGGCTAAGCCAGGACCTATGGGTTGGGAATGACTTAACAGGCCTCTACTGTGCGTACCACAACTATACGCATAATCCACGAGCTCTGCTATGTGCCAACAAGTATCAACGTATGAAAGGAACCAACACCGAACCCGGATGTAAACAACATACCTCTTTGAAAACATAGTAATCAATAGCAGTGCATCTACTACAAGAGGGTAAGTAACTCACCTGAACCACAACTAGTATCTCGCTATCTACGATGGTCTCAACAGGTCTCAGGCTCAACTACAAATCCTGGCAACAATCAACACAACTACAATGTAACGACTAACCAACGAACTGATAACAACTATACTACTGAACTCACGGACTCAACATCAGTCAACAGGTCAAGACCCATGAACGCGGCCAGGAGCGCGGCCACGATCGCGGTCGCAGTCTCCTCATCGCGGCCAGGCATCGTGATGCGGTGCCCTCCGCGCTGCCCACTATATCGCGCCCAAGATCCTCTAAGCGCGGTCGGGATCACCGTGCCCGCGATCCACTTCTCGGTCGAGATCCACTACCAGCGACCACCCTAAACCGACAAACCCTGATCGCGGTCATAACATGGGGAGCGCGGCCGCAATGAGGCGACGAAGAGAGCAGTTCATGCTCTGTTCTGGTCAGCCACAAAATTTCACTTCCCAATCTCGGTTACTCATATTTCAGGTGTTGCAACCAACCCCAAACCAATTTAATTACTTACCACAACAACCCAAATCAGTTTAGTACTAATTTTTTACCTCAATTCACCTTTCTTGCTTGATTTGGTTACCAATCTTGAGGAGGATGATCAACTAAGATTCCCTTGGCTATGGTTGCCTTCTGTCTCCTTTCTCAGTCTCTCTCTCTCTCGTTGCTCAGCATGGAAACACACATATACACCTTTGAGTTTTGCAATTATGAAGGAAAAAGAAACAATCACTTGATATATATACGTTTCCGGTCCCGAACCTAATTAAAACGGGTACGATTCTCAATATTCACTAGATAAACGCCCGCTAAACCAATTAAACTAAAATTAACAGCTCGGGTTTAGAATGCCATTTAGCTCATTAAAACAACCCCAAACTCATAAGTACTACTAAACCGGTTACTATCTCAACCGATTAAAATTACACGTAATAGTAATATACTTCACCACATCATGTGTGATTGACTAATTAAATGTCACCAACTTGCTAAGATAATTCCCAAAGCCAATAAATAAATTCCACGTACCTGCTGCTAGTCTCCGGATGTTACAAATCTCCCCCTCTAGAACTGATCATGTCCTCGGGATCTAAACTCACATAAATAGGTGAAGGCAACACTACCGTGTATCCGCCTCGGCTCCCAGGTAGCGCTGGAACTCTTATGATATCATCGTTGTACAATTACTAACGGAATCTCCTTCTTCTGCAACTTTTTCCACCTAACGATCTGCGATAGCCTCCGGGTGCACTACATGTTCTACTTACTCATGGGTACATGTCAAACCTTAGCTCCTTGGTCTTCTTTTCGGCATAACCCTTTTTGTCGGTTCTGGGTTACTCTCAATCTATCTCTGTCCACAGCTATCTGCTCGCTAATTTGTTCAATAATCTCGGGACCTGTAATCTCGCGCCCTCCTACTTTCGTCCCATATGCTGGATAAACAGACTCAACTAAAGCAAATGAGCATCTCCCTCATCACTAAAATGATCAGATTGACAAGTCAACAGAATCTTGTATAGATCAACGATAATAACCCACTAACTTCAGGAAGCAGCGAATATCTACTACATTCCTCGCCTCTCATTACTCCTAACCGCCATTAACTAAACGGGGTCTACAGGAACACCTCCGCCGTTAACGACATATCCCAAAAACTGGACTTCACTCCACGGTGGCGAACTAGGCCAAATAAACCTGCGGTCTAACAACTCTTGAAGCTGACTCGTCAGCCCTCTCATCTCTCTAGGAGCTAGTTGATAGGGTATACGCGCAGTGGCACCTGGAACCAACTCAACACGGAATTCTACTTATCGATCTAATGACAACTTGAGTAACTCCTTGGGGAATACATTAGGCAACTCAGGAACAACATCAACAGTCTCTAAATTCTCCTTTCCTTCTTCGCGTCAACTACATATGCTAGGAAGGAAGAACAACCCTTGGCTAACTAACAACGAACCCAAATTACAAACATGAGGCCAATGCTGCCTATACTACGCTCTACATGATTAACTACAACGACACTACCATCATCTAACTCTATAATCAACGACTCCGACAACTTAACAGTTGGGGCAACAAAGCAAACAGTAAAATGAAAACACAAGAGAACGATCGGCCTGGAATCCAACAGATTTCAAGCACTATGACCGTTCAGGGAAACATACCAGGAACTACGTCAGCTGTCTCCCGCGCCTCTTCTGCTGTCAACTGAAAGACTCGAACTCTGGCTGGCGGAACAGTATCTCTGCACGCAGAAGAACTCGCAGAACTCTAACTCTGTGCAGGCGACCTCGACTCCCCCTGTCTTTGGTCTCCCTGTCGTGGAGCCATGCAATCTAAATTAAACCATAGCGGATATCTCGAATTACAAGCTGCCTGAGTATGGCCCGACTGCCCACAATGAAAACAACGCATATGTTTGGGGTTACACTCCCCAGCATGCCTCTGCTAGCATCTCCTACACCACCTCTCTCCTATAACTAAACCGGAGCTTGAAGCTCCCTCCCTATGCTCGGAGTCCCCAAAACGACTACCTCGGCCATCGAATCCACGAACATACCTCTGAGGAGATCTGTCTCTCTGTTTATTGGCTCCCTCTGACCCTGCACGTCGACGATCATCACCCCTAGGCTGAGAATGACTAGAATGACTGTCTCTGTCCCTGTCTCTATCCCGGTCGGGACCTCTGGAATACTCCGTAGACTGAACTCGTCGCGGTTGCTCTACCACAGGTACTCTGCGGGATAACTCGCTCTCCCGTCTCCGTGCTAACTCTACTGCTCGCGCATAAGTCGGTATGTATCCCATGTGAATAAACTCTCGAATCTCCTTACGCAATCCCATCATAAATCGATTAATGTTTCGCTATTCTGTGTTGATTTGAAGCGGTGCAAACAAACTCAGATCGATGAAAATCTTCTCATACTCATCAACAGCTCGCTGCCCTTGAAACAGCGTCAACAAATCAATCTCCAACTGTGCTCGACGGTCCTCCGGGCAATACTGCTCCTCAAAACGGACCTTAAACTGATCTCATGTCATCGCATATGCCGGCCCATCTCCCATCATGTCCCTGATAGTCCTCCACCACTGCTGTGCACTAGTTCGAAGCTGAGCACTAGCAAACGTCGTCATCTGATCGGGGTGGCAGCCTGTGATACGAAAAGCCATCTCCATGTCCTCTAGCCAATACATGACCTTAACCGCCTCGTGTTCTCCATGAAACTCTGGTGGGTGCACCACAAGAAACTCCTTATACTTACACCCCTTGTCGGCCTCTCGTGATGGTTTGGCCCCTGAACCCTGACCCCCGTTGGTACTCTGGGTCCGCGACTGCAGCGCCTCGGTGCGTCCCTTCTCGTACGCCTCCCATAATCGTCGGGCAAACTCGTCATCTGACACACGTCCCCCGGTGGGACCCTCGGGACTCTGCTCGTCTTCCATAAGGTCTCTGCACAATATAAACAACATTACTACGACAACAATAACATAACTCTACAATTTCTTAGACGTACTCAGCAGAGATGAAGCCCAAGGATCTAGACACTGATTTAAGCCTAAGCATCACTAATGATACTTAAACCTTAAACTAATTCTCTGATACCAAGTTGTAACACCCTACTTTTATTACTAATACAACGTAGGACTTACAGTCCACGTCACCCAGTATAAACATCATCATCAAGGGTAAACAGCTAAATAACCATTAATTATCCACAGCAAGCATAGAGGTCACAACGAAACGGGAACCAACACCCGTTAGAAAAGTCTGTCAACCACAACCAGATCACAGGCTACAGTCATCCAAATTATAATTGGTGACTACGCCAATCCACAAAACATAAAGATTACTCACTGAAATAGTCACTAACTACTAGCCACATGGCGGGTCTCGACTCGTGCCCGCACTATCTCTAGCCTCTGGCCTCGTACCTGAGATGCACATGTAAAACTACTGTCAGCTGAAAGCTGGTGAGTTACTATAAGCAACGTTAAAACAGTTTATAAAACAGTTAGCACAACGTAACAACTGATGAACAACTCTACGTGCGGCCAGCAACAACAGCCCGACGCCTCATCGGGAGCGACCCCGGATAGCCTGCGTTGCCCACTCCACAAAGTAGTGGCTAAGCCAGGACCTATGGGTTGGGAATGACCCAACATGCCTCTACTGGGCGTACCACAACTATACGCATAATCCACGAGCTCTGCTATGTGCCAACAAGTATCAACGTATGAAAGGGATCCGCACCAGACCCGGATAGTAAACAACATACCTATTTGAAAACACAGTAATCAACAATAGTGCATCTACCACAAGAGGGTAAGTAACTCACCTGAACCACGACTACTATCTTGCTATCTATGGCGGTGTCGACAAGTCCGAGGCTCAACTACAAATCCTGGCAACAATCAACACAACTACAATGTAACGACTAACCAACGAACTCAAAACAACTATACTACTGATCTCACAGACTCAACATCAGTCAACAGGTGAAGACCCACGAGCGCAGCCGCAATCGCGGTCGCGATCTCCTCATCGCGGCCAGGCATCGCGATGACTTCCGCGCTGCCCACTCTATCGCGCCCAAGATCCTCTAAGTGCAGTCGGGATCACCCTGCCTGCGATCCATTTCTCGGTCGCGATCCACTACCAGCGACCACCCTAAACCGACTCACTTCTTTCGCGGTCGCGACCAGGGGAGCGCGGCCGCGATGCGGCGAAGAACAGAGCAGTGCATGCTTTGTTCTTGTCAGCCACAAAATTTCACTTCCCAATCTCGGTTACTCGTATTTCAGGGGTTGCAACCAACCCCAAACCAGTTTAATTACTTACCACAACAACCTAAATCAGTTTATGATTTTCTAACCTCAATTCATTTTTCTTGCTTGATTTGGATCCCAATATTGAGGAGGATGATGAACTAATATTCCCTTGGCTATTGCTGCCTTCTGTCTCCTTTCTCAGTCTCTCTCTCTCTCTCTCTCAGTCTCTCTCTCTCTCTCTCTCTCGTTGCTCAGCTAGGAAACACACACATACACCTTTGAGTTTTGCAATTATGAAGGAAAAAGAAACAATCAATTGATATATATACGTTCCGGTCCCGAACCCAATTAAAACGGGTACGATACTCAATATTAACTAGCTGAACGCCCGCTAACCAATTAATCTCAAATTAACAGCTCGGGTTTAGAATGTTATCTAGCTCATTAAAACAACCCCAAACCCATATGTACTACTAAACCGGCTACTATTTCAACCGATTAAAATTACATGTGATAGTAACCTACTTCACCACATCACGTGTGATTGACCAATTAAATGTCACCAACTTGCTAAGATAATTCCGAAAGCTAATAAATAAATTCCACGTACCTACTGCTAGTCTCCGGATGTTACAAATCTCCCCCTTTAGAACCTATCCCGTCCTCGAGATCTCAACTCACGTAAATAGGTGAAGGCAACACTACCGTATATCCGCCTCGGCTCCCAGGTAGCGCTGGAACTCTTATGATATCATCGTTGTACCAATACTAACGGAATCTCCTTCTTCCGCAACTTTTTCCACCCTACAATCTTCGACGGCCTCCGGGTGCACTACATGTTCTAATTACTCATGGGTACCTTCAATAGTACCCACTCGCTCACGTCAAACCTTAGCTCCTTCGTTTTCTTGTCGGCATAACCCTTTTTGTCGGCTCTGGGTTACTCTCAATCTCTCCCTGTCCACAGCTATCTACTTGCTAATTTGTTGAATATTCTTGGGACCTGTAATCTCGCGCCCTCCTACTTTCGTCCCATATGCTGGATATACAGACTCAACTAAAGCAAATGAGCATCTCCCTTACCACTAAAATGCTCTGATTGACAAGTCAACAGAATCTTGAATAGATCGACGATAATAACCCACTAACTTCAGGTTGTGGCGAATATCTACTACTTTCCTCACCTCTCATTACTCCTAACGGCCTTTAACTTAACGGGGTCTAAAGGAACACCTCCGACGTTAACGACATATCACAAAAACTGGACTTCACTCCATAATGGCGAACTAGGCCTAATAAACCCGCGGTCTAACAACTCCTGAAGCTGACTCGTCAGCCCACTCATCTCGCTAGGAGCCAGTCGATAGGGTATACGCACAGTGGCACCTGGCACCAACTCAACACGGAATTCTACTTATCAATCTAATGACAACTCGAGTAACTCCTCGGGGAATACATTAGGAAACTCAGGAACAACATGAACAGTCTCTAAATTCTCCATTCCTTCTTCGCATCAACTACATATGCTAGGAAGGAAGAACAACCCTTGGCTAACTAACAACAAACCCAAACTACAAACATGAGGCCAATGCTTCCTCTACTAAGCTCTACATGATTAACTACAAAGACACTACCATCAGCTAACTCTATAATCAACGACTCCGACAACTTTTCATGGGGCAACAAAGCAAACAGTAAAATGAAAACACAAGAGAATGATCGGCCTCGGAATCCAACAGTACTCAAGGACTATGACCGTTTAGTGAAACATACCCGGAACTACGTCAGCTGTCTCCCGCGCCTCTTCTGCTGTCAACTGAAAGATTCGTTCTCTGGCTGGCGGAATAGTATCTCTGCACGCAAAAGAACCCGCAGAACTCTGACCCTGTGCAGGCGACCTCGACTGCCCCTGTCTTTGGTCTCCCTGTCGCAAAGCCATGCAATCTCGCGCCTGGTGTCCAGCCCGATCCACAATTAAATTATAGCGGATCTCTCAAATTACTAGCTGCCTGCGTATGACCCGACTTCCCACAACAAAAACAACGCACATGTCTGGGGTCACACTCCCCAGCATGCCTCTGCCGGCATCTCCTACACCACCTCTCTCCTATCACTAAACCGAAGCTTGAAGCTCTCTCTGTTTATCGGCTCCCTCTGGCCCTGTACGTCGACGATCATCTCCCCTAGGCTGAGAATGACTAGAACGGCTGTCTCTGTCCCGGTCAGGGCCTCTGGAATGCTCCATAGACTGAACTCGTCTCGGTTGCTCTACCACAGGATCTCTACAAGATAATGCTGACAGGCCGTCGTTGTGACCCGAAGACTTAGTCCTTAAATCCACTATTTAGCTAGAGAAGTAAAGGTCGAATCCACAGAGAGTGTGGTCGTAATCAAGATTAGGTTATTAGCCTTACAAGTTTATTGAAAGCATTTAAATTGTGAATTTGTGGATTTGAATGATTTGATTAGAGTAATGGTTTGCTATTGCTTTGTAACTAAAATTAAGAACGAAGTAACTAACGAAGAAGATAAACAATCAAGAGACGAATAACCATTCACGGAATCACCGAGACATAAGTATTACTCACTATAATTTCATGCAACATTAATACTCGTCTTAATCCCTAAGCTAATGGACTCGACACGAATAATAACACCACGATAAACTATCTAGCTTTTATCAATCGCAACACATAATCATAATCATAACCAAATGTTTATAATTTGCAAACACATAATAAACCTCGCTTAATAAGAATACATCAAAACATAAGAAATTAAAGAAGAGTAAACTGAGCCGTAGATCCTCCGCAAACGGCTAATGGGATTAGCCGTTCATCGTATGCTCGTCACAATCACAGATCTGAGCCATTTGGTAGCTTGTGAACCACCGTCTTCATTCTCGTATCGTAGATCCACTCCAGCAGGGCTTCGGCACACTTTCACACACGTCGGGACTCTCTCCAAAGCTGCCCCTTGGCCTTGTATTTATAGGGAGGTCGCGATTAGGGTTCCAGAGGCTGTAAAACATGTTTTTGCGCCGCACTAGCGCAGGCAAGGCGCATGCATGCGCCCCCCCTGCGCTCGAATGTGGCTAGGGTTTAGCTGGCGTGTGCTGGAACGTATCTAGACAGTTTGGGCGCTATGTGGAGCGGAGGGTGGCGCAGGCCTGCGCCCCCCTCAACCCGGTTTGCTCTGAAATCTCTCGGATTGCTTCTTTTTATATATTGGCTCTGAAATACAAACTTGGAGTAATAATATGGATTTTACAAAGTATCGGTGATTAAAATGATCATAATATGACTCAGAAACCATATAAATTATAGACTTATCAAATCTCCCCAACTTAACTCTTGGTCGTCCTCGAACAAGCTTTTGGAATCAGAACTAACTAAGTAACGAGCATGTATTGGCAGTGAGTCTAGGAATTTTATGTCAAGCTAGCCTTCGTATTAATGCATTAAAATTCTTACCATGTAAATTGAAGATGTTTTCAGTTAAAATATACTTCTCTTAGAATTTATATAATGTATCTCACTTTTGAGAATACCCTTTTAGCTCAAGGTTAGGATACTTAAAACATGTGGGTCTTCCGACCATGTTTTTCCTCTTTGCATGTTTACGACAATTTTTCTTTTTAACACCATGCTTCTATCTATTTTCTTTTCACTATATTAGCTAGATGGTCCATGTAACGAGATTTCGGTCAACCGCTCCCAAACCATATTGTTTTAGGGGATTAGGCATGAGTGGTACCCATACGGACTTAGTTTCCCGAACCATCTAAGCTACAATTAACTTACTTTTGAGGCTAAATCATGATTAAGTTCTCCCCCTTATTGCATGAGTTTCCGAAATCTTTTGACACATTACTTATATTTAAGCCCAAATAAATTTTAACGTACTTGAATTCATTTTACATGGCAAAAGTTTTAATTATTATTTCAACTCTTTTCTTAATTATAAAATATCCTGACAACACTAGCCCATTCCCTCGCACATGTATTTTCTAAGTATCATCATGTTCCACGCCCTGATCGGAAAACAAGACTCAATTGGGAAAGACATGACAGACTATATAATCATTATAAACTCCAAATAGGACTTGACTAAGAAATAAAAATAAATGAAATTACGATAGAGAAATTAAATGCATAACAAACTAAAATAAAATAAAATAAAAAACAAAAAAGTAGAGAATAAGGAAGGATAGTACCCGATCATTCAAATGGAGGAGGCGGAGGAGGAGGACCGAAGACGTTGTTGAAGAAGTCGGTAACGGGTTCTGGCCATGGGTGAACTGTGTAGTCGGCGGAACCAAGTGAGGAGGCATTGGGTCTGAGAGGTCCTGCCTGCCATGCACCGGATAGCGCTGATAAGTATCCACGGCCGGGTTCTAGGCTTGGTAGTCGGGCATCGTATAATCCTCATAAGACTGATATGACATACCGGCTACGGAGTCCTCGTGATGTCGGACTCCCTCCCAATATGCCCAGTCATGGTGTTGGTAGTAGGCATTTTGGTATGCCAGCGCTCTTTCATCTATCCTCTGGGTCACATCCTCTCGGAACTCACCCTGAGCCACGACTATATCCTCTATCCGCATCATCATGCGGTCAAAATCAAAACTGTCATTACCTCGACTGCGCGAGGTAGACGCACCTAGGTTCGGCTCAGCATGCCAAACTCCCGCCTCATTGGCGGCCTTCTCCTCTCTCTCTCTGCTCTCATCCTTAGTATAGTCCTCGATATACGACTGATTTGTCTCTTTGTCGAATATCTCGAACCCTTCGTCAACTTCCCTAAAAATCAAGGTAGGGAACATGGCGGCCGTAATGAACGTCGCCAAAATGGGGGATAGCAGGGAATTGGGCGAAAGTGAGTCTTCCCTCTCAAGGAACTTGGAGATCAACCAAGCATGGGGGATGATCGTCCTCTCTCTCATGTCGTACATAGCCCATATATCATTCATAATTGTCCACGCAAAGGACAGTCTAGGCCTACCCTTAAGAAGGGCGTGAAGGACTGTGATATCCCTATGCCTGACTTTCGTCTAACACTATCGCGAGGTAAGATGTTATTCACAAGAATCTTGTGAAGCACCTTAGACCTCAGAGATAAAGCCTTTCGGTTGTAGGAAGTGGAGGACTCGGACTCCAAAATGGATGGGATAAAAACTCTATCAACCTGCTCTGTCCACTCCCCTGACTAAGTCATATCAGTGAAGACCAATTGGGCCTCATTCCTATACTCGTACCCCTTCTGGTTAGACCCTTCGTAGCCTACCCCAGTATCTAAATTAAATAATTGGCGAAGGATTTGTGCATCTATCGCCACGTCCCTACCATGGACGGTACCTATCAACCTAAAGTCGTTTGCTGAACGACCCGTCTCCCTCCTTAGGGTAGACATCCACTCAACTACATCAGACTGATAAATATCATTGCCGCCCATATCTAACACACTTTCCCAACCCAAATAGTCAAAAAGGTATGGGATCCCGTAATCATCAAAATCACTCATCTTAACTCTCTTTTCAGTGAACACTTTATTTGAATATTTCTTATATAAAAACAAGTGTGCTCTAATGTGTTTGGAGTGTTGTGATAATAGGAGATTTGGGGACCAATCTATCGGGACATTAACATTTTGAGTTTGCAATCTCGTTCTCATCGACATCTACAATTTGTGCCAACCAACCACAATATGTATGAGATAAATTAAATAATGTAACCTATAATTGCAAATTGCACAATTACGCTTACTTAAAAGATGCAACTATATATATATATATATATATATATACTCTTTTACGCTCACATTTTGCATCATATATATGTAGTCTATGATTTGCCATTATTTTAAGCACTAAACACATATCATGTTTTCAATAAAAACCATTTAGCACATAAAATTAATTTTTAAGCTAATCACCCAAGTTTTATAATTTTAATAATATATGCACATTTAGGCAACCAACTTTATAACTTCAAATTAATCTCTAGAAATTAACCATGGCAGATTAACAAACTTAACAAATAAACACATATCTCATAAAACATATATCAAGGTTATCATCAAATTCATGCAATTTCACATACTTTGACTCTAAAAAGTCAAAATCACCATGAAAACTCCATGGATGACCATGAAGCTCAAGCTTTCATTTTTGCTTAAAAAAGTATGAAATAAGTTGCAATAACTCAATAAAAACACTAACCTTGGTGATTGGAAGCTTAACTAGGTACAAATCCAGCTTTTTTTATTCACCACTTTCTCTACCCAAAAATCTTTAAAATGGAAGAAACTACCCACAAAGAGGTGGTTTCTAGCCTAGATCTTTGATATTTGTGAAAATGTAGGTGTTTTGAAGCTTAAATTTGCAAATTTTGGGCACAAAAGTGATGTTTTTGGGAGAGAGCCGCACACCCAAGCGTAGCCTATTGTTCTAGGGTTGTGAAAATGGTGAAATGGGGCTCAAATCTGGATTTTAAGTCGATGGGACGCAGGGCCAGCGCAGGCCTGCGCCCCCCTTGCGCCCGACTCTGTTAAAAATTCATTTTTTTTACTGTTTTGTGTTGGGAAATAGTTTAAGTATACTCAAGCTCTTAGTTTAGACTTCTCAGACTGTTAGTAGATTTTTCATGTAAGTACAAAGTTCATGCTGCTAGTTGAAGAAACTCGAGCTGCCAGTGTAAAAGTTCAAGCTGCCAGAGCAAAACAACTCAAGCTGCTCAGTTCATGCTGTCAAGTCATTCAAGCTGCTCAACAGTTTCATAAACAAAATGTGCTGATTTTCAGGAAAGATATCTACACGAAGATTCAAGCATATCTACTATCAGAGAAGTCATAGTCCTTCAAGGAAACACGTCCATAAAGAAATATAAATAGACAGAATATTGTATAGAAGTTACATATAGAAGGAGAGAAGTTTTCTGCATATTTTGAGTCTGTAATTGCTTTATTGTTAAGTTTTCTTAAGCCTCTAAGGTTGTAAAACCCTAAGAACAGTCTGTGTTCTTCGTCTAATCAAAACAGATTAGAGGTGATTGTAATCATTGAATTCAGCAATACAAACAGTCTTGTTTACTTCTTATGTTTTAAGCTTAATTGTTTCTGAAAGTTTTTGTTAAAATAATTAAGTGTTATTCCGCAAACTTCTTAATTAAACTTTGATTCAAAGCAAGATTATTGATTTATACTCTGATAAATTCAAATCAGTTAATCTTGGTTATTCATAATTTGCATAATTTTCAGATCCTGACAAGTGGTATCAGAGACAGGTTTGTCAAACCAGGTTATTCAAATCAGGTTTTTCAAACCAAGTTGTTCTTTGTTTTTCAAAGTCAAAAACTTTCTTTCAAATTTTTAATCTTTTTCAATGGAATTTGAAAATAGCAGCAGTGGATCTGGGCAAGGACTCAAAGTGCCTATGCTCAAGCCCACTGAGTTTGAGATGTGGAAACTCAGGATTCAA